>VRYO01002772.1:63430272-63465772 GCA_009812075.1 Sialia sialis | reverse complement strand
GAAATTACTGTAATTGATTTCAGTAATTTATTGCTCTACAATGTTTTTGAAGGTTAGCAGTATTGAAATAATATTTAAAGTTTTAATATATTGCACAAAGCTCTTATGATTATGATACTCTTTTCCAAGTGATGAAAGGACATGTGCACTATGCACCCTGGAAGACATGGGCTACAAGATCCAGCTGTAATATTTGTATTCCAAAGATTACAACATTCACATTCTGTGTATCAATAATAAAAATATCTAGCATGTTAAACAGGACTTCCCAACTTTACTTTTAAACACCTAATGAGGCAGCAGAAGACTAGACATATAACATTAATTCATCAATGTAATGGGGAAACCAAGTCATGAAAGCCTCCTTTTATCTCATCTAAATTAAAAAAAAAAAAAAATCTTGGGGTGTCTAACTTCAGGTTTACAACTGTCTAGGGTCCCTACACAGTCAGTGAGGAGAAAGAAGGGGATATCCAAGAGCAATTCTGCCATGGAGGAATGTGACAGGTCCTATGAGGAGGACCTGTGAGGTGTTACCTAACACTAGATAGACATTGTTCACATTTTGACCCAAAGCTTAAAATTTGCTGATGCATACAGGCAACCAGTGGCCTGTGCCACTTCTAATTTTCTACCTAAGCCCACAGTTCAGCAGGCCTAATAATAGTCCTTGGTGAAAAGTATTAGAAGAGTATTTAGAGCCACTAGGAAAATTAAAACCTCAGGACTCATTCCCAGTTGCTAGTAGAGTAATTAATAGATTACTGAAATAAACACAGTTCAAGTATTATAATTATAACTGCAATACTCTCAGGGTATTCACATAGTACAAAGGCACAGGCCTCATGATTCATTTAGTTCCTTCAGATATCAGTAAACCACAGAGAAGCTGCCACCAGAACAAACAATTACAGGCAGATGCTTCATCCTTTGCCATGACTGTAAAGCAATGGTCAAGTGCAAAGGTTGTTCTCACAAGAGTTTTGTTGTTGGGTATCAATACAGATTGATCTGGTTGACTAAAAGTATTGAGTGTCCTTTGGCATTGTGTCCTGCCTGGACATCACTGCTGTTCCAGAAGAGCATGAAGGTGTGGGTCTCACAAAGATCCTGCACACCATCTGCCTTCCCCAGAATGTCTTAGAGTATCTCAAAACAACAATAAATGCCTATATTTAGGCAAAAGATTGTTCATAACTTTACTGCATGCCAACAGAATCACTGAACAAATACACAGCTACCTTATGAGAACAGAAATAGCAGAATCTGATCCAGACATATTTTGCTATTTGCACCCCATGGGATGAATTTGTGCCAAGTACATTTAAAATGCTGTCTACGGACTCTCTTCCCTCCTTTTTGAATTAGAGTGACTGTTTATCTGAAAGGAGAAACAGGATAGATATGATCTAATTTACATTTAAAATATACCAGGATTTGTGGTTAAGGGTGTAAAACAATACACATTAAAGGAAATGTCAAAGCCATTCATAAACTAAGATCTCTTTATAGGTTGCAATATAAGCAGAGATTGTATCAAGTTGTTATTTTTTCTACATTATGTTTATTGCAAATTTTATAAATTCTCATTTCATATTAATATTCAGTATTTGTACAGTATGTGGACACTATGTAAACATGAATGTTCACATTGTCATGTTGTTATGACAATTTGGTTCATTTTTTATAACTTCCATAAATTATCTATGAAACTGCAAACTAGCTTTATCACTGGCATCCTCATTTTCAGAAGCATATTAAATATTTTGTGAAAAGTGTATCAACATAAAGGAACAAAGGGAATATCTCATCATATTTGATTATTTTATGATATATTTATATAAATACTTAGTATGGTATGTTTGATGACTGCAATCAGGCACCTGGGACAAGATCAGAAGAAAAAGCTTTACAAGAGTGTCAGTTCAATAATAAATTTAAATAACTGAGAATTTGCAAGTGGAAACAATAAGATTATTACATCTGTGTAATTTCTGGCTTTGGTGTAAGTGCTCTGGGACTGGCACCAGCATGCTTTGAACTGCTGCAAGTGACCTGGTAGACCTTTTGCTCCTGCAGATTCATTTTAGTGGTCTAATGTCTCTGGATAGATTTACCCCATGAGTCAAGGGTTGAGAAAATTCATTCATGCTCATGCTTGTAAGCCCCTGGGACCAAGGGCATGTAAAGAAGAGCCTATGACGTGGCATTAGATTTTAACAACAGGACCATCACCACCTTTCTGGCATTTTCTTTTCAAAGACAGACAAATATATAGTACTTACTTGCCTCTTATGTGAAAAGCTTATAAATGCTACAGACAGGCCCAACAGCAGAATTTGTCTATAATTAAGTGGCAATCTCTCCACACAGCAGAAGTTGCAAAGTAACCAAGCATGCCTGTTGCTTGCCAGCAAGTAGGAAAGCATGAAGCCATATGAATAATCTGTCCAACCAGTTGAGTAAGATTTTATTGTTATAAGACACCATTTGGCATGGATACTTACCCACTCAAAATCGTGTTTCATTTTAGAATTTATGTTTTGTTAATTAATTAATTTTTTTTACTATAGAATCCTATAGATGGTTCTATTGTCTTGGGAAATTAAAACACTTCCCAGCTAATTAGCCAGAACCAGTTCACACTGCCTCTTATTAGCTGATGAGACAATAACCATCTTCTTTTTAAATATCTCAGACCATTTTGAGAAGTTTTAATGTAGTTATACACATACATATTCCTTGGCACATAATAGACAAGCAAGTAAAGTTTAACATAATTTTCAGCTTTTTTGTCAATAATAGTATAACGGAGTTCCTGCCCCAAGCATTTTGCAGAGAAAGAGATGCCAATATATCTCTTTTGTTTCTGCAGGATAAATGAATGAAAGTCTGAGGGGTTTTGGCAAGTTAGCATGGTTTTCTACATATCAGTAATTTTCATTGTAGAGGAAGCTCAAACGTCACCGCAAAATATTAGGCACCAAATTAATCTGAAATCAGCAAGAAATTACACAGAGTGTCACTGAAGGAAAGGTGAGGCTGTGCCTTAATTTATATTATTGACATGTGTTAATTCCAGCGGGGCCTAAACAAAACCTTTCAGGATAAACAAATCAGTATTTTCTTTGCTGCAAAATTTCTGACTAGTTTTACTGCCAATCTACACTTTCCACTGTCCTGTTTGCTAGACCAAAACATTTGACAATATGTGAGATTCAGACATTGCTTCAAACCTCTGAAAGATGATGTAGATTTACTTGCGTGCTCTTTCTTATTCCACTTTGATGACAGTTTCCAATTTGTCAGCACCAAAACACTCTCTTCAAGATGAAGGTAGGTTTGGGCTGTCCACATGTCTGGGACATGTGGAAGCAGTATGCCAATGCACACTCATTTCACATGAAATACCCTGTGAAAGAGTAGCCAGGGATTAGCCACCACTGTTGCCCAGGCTGCTGGGAAAAGTTTTGTCAAGGTGACAAAGAAAGCACCACCAAGCAGACCTTGTGGAATCAAATTCACAGTAGCAATATGGGAACATCAGTGTTTTTTAAGTTATTTCTTAAGGGATGTCACCCGATGTTCAGATACGGACAGCATTGTACTAGGAAGTGAATTATGCAAATGGTTTGAATTACGACAAGCAAAGTACAGTCTTATGGCTCTTAAGTGATAATAAGGTAAAAACCATCACACTGAAGGAATACTAGGATGCTAAAGGAGAATACAGCACTCCCTATAGCCATCTATGGAAACAGATAATCACCCTTTAGAAAACAATAGTTGTTGTGGAAATCTTTACTGATCTGTTGTGTTCACATGGTAAGGTTTTTGTACAGAGAGGCTACAGAGGTTGCTGCTGTGAGAAGCTGTTAGAAGCTTCCTCCATGTTCAGCACAGCTAATGCCAGGCAGCTCCAGGATGGATGTGCCACCAATCGTGGTAATGACTCTGTGAGAATACACTTAAAAAGGTAAAAAAAAAAGTTACTGCAATAATGTAATGGCAACCAGAAAAGAGAGAAGTGAGAATATATCAGAGGAACAACTCAATGGACAACAAGGTCAGTGCAGACGGAAGGGAACGAGGTACCCCAGGCTCTGGAGCAGAGATTTCCCTGCACCTTGAGGTGAAGACCATGGAGAGGGAGCTGTGTCCCTGCCACCCATGGAGGACCACCAGGCTGATGAGGTCCATCTGCAGTCCATGGGGAAGACCCACACTGGAGCAGGTGGATGCCTGAGAGGAAGCTCCGAACCCATGGGAAGCCCATGCTGGGACCTGTGGACCCATGAAGAGAGGAACTCATGCTGGAGCAGTTTTGCTAGTAGGACTCATGACTTTGTGGGGAACCCAAGCTGGAGCAGGCTGTTTCTGAAGGACACTCATTGAAAAATGACCCACATTGTAGCATTTTGTTCAGAACTGTTTCCCATGAGATGGACTCACGTTGTAGGAGTCTATGGAGGACCATCTCCCGTTGGAGGTACCCCACACTGCAGTAGTAGAAGAACTCCTCTCTGAGTAGCAGCAGGGACAGCATGTCTGTAACCTCCACTTCCCATCTCCCTACACTGCTGAGGGGGAAGAGATACAGCTTGAAGACGAGGGAGGGGTAGAGGAAGGCATTTTTAAGATTTCTTTTACTTTTCATTACCCTGCTCTGATTTTGTTAGTAATAAAACCATTTAAATCCCCAAGTTGAGTCTGTTTTGCCCATGTGAGTATTTTGTGTGTGATCTTCGCCCTTTCTCTCAACTCAGTATCTCAACCTTTGCTACGTTTTCTCTCCGTGCTCCACTTGTGGAGGGGAGACATAGATCATCTCTGGTGGGTGCCTGGCATCCAGCCAGGGTCAATCCTGTACACTATGTATGCAACATAAGTTGAAATTATCAATGACATAAAAATTTAGTTTATATGAATAACTGGGTATATATTGGTGATATGCATGAGGGTAGAAATGCCATATGGAGCAACCTTGACAAGTTTGAGAAGTGAGCCCACATAAACCTCAGGAAATTCAACAAGGCTAAGTGCAAAGTTCTGCACCTGAATTGGAGCAATCACCAGTATCAATACAGACTGAAAGATGAATATATTTTGAGCAGCCCTGCAACTAAGGAGTTGGGGATATTGGTAGATGAAAAACTGGAGCCAGAAATGTGAACTTACAACTAGAAAAGCCAGCTGCATCTAAAGTGTGACTGGAAGGGCAAGGGAGGTAATTCTCTACCTCTACCCTGCCCTTGTGACACCCCACCTGAAGTACTGTGTCCAGCTCCAGGGTCCTCAGCACAAGGAAGACATGGACCTGTTGGAGCAGGTTTCTTTGAAAACCATGAAGATTTGATGTTTCTACATTAGATTTCCTTCCAATTATTTGGGTTTTAAAGTGTTTTGTCTAAAATTAAATATATACATCATGCTGAAGCCAAAAGCATAAATCTTGCAAAGCAGGGAAGAACTGATGGTTTTGACAAGCTCTAATTAACGTGTTTCTGCTGTTAGTTACCTTCTTTTTCTTTTGAGTAATGCAATTCAATATTTTGTCAAAATTAGTCTCCTAGCTCAATGCTCATCTATATTTGCCCATGCTTTATTGTGTTACAAGTTCTACTACACACCCCAAATGAGGAATTTCCTTACAGGTTCTACTAGTAATGGAAGAATCAGTTTTTGTTTGTACTGGGCAGGGAGTACAGGGAATGTGTTGGTTTTTATTAATGAACAATGCCAGAATTCCTTTATAAACTCCAGAGAATTTTAGAGCATTATTAGAAACTCATTCACAACCACATATGAATCACTATGGTTTCCCTGAGCGAGAATGCTTGACTCTGAATAGGGTATTACACATAATAACTGTGCCACTAGTAAACATCACTCTATTATGTTTTGCTCTCTATCCACATCTGCTTGCCAGACTGTTCAGTAGCTGTTGGTCTCTGCCTCTGCTCAGCTATTCTGACTCCTAAGAATCTTAGGGAATCTAGCCAACCAAAAATTTACATTCCCTTTTGCTAATGCCCAGAATGTTGAGACTTTTAATCTGTTTACAGAAATCAGTTGAAATCAATGAATGGCCCCTTATTTGACATCCTTTCCTCAAAAATTTCTGTAAAAAGGAGCTATTTCCTAATTTCCCAATTCCAAAATCCTAGAAAGTTCTGGGAAGAAGCATCCTCGTGAGTTCAAACAGAACATCCTTCTCTATCCAAGAGGAAACAGAAATGACAGACAAAATAATAAGCACAGCTATGCAGTCTATCCCATATTTATCCATCTATCCAAGGGATTAAGTTAGAAACAGCCCTTAGCTCTTGTTACAGATGAAAAATAGAGGAAAAGGTATTCTTCTGAAGGTGACTCAGCCCTTAGTCAGGCTGCTTGATTGTTAACAGTCTTTTAGCTTCTCTACTGCTTTTGGGGGCAAAACAAAACAAAACAAAACAAAAAACACCAAAAAAACCCAAAACAGAACAAAACAAAAAAAAAAACCAAAAACCAACCAACCAACCAACAAAAAAACGACCACCAAGATTAAAGCACCAGTGCTCTCCATTTAGATGTGATGAACCTGCAACTAGGCAGGACAAATCTAGTCCTGAGTGCTGCTGGATGTACAATGTAAGTTGAATAAACAATGAAAGACTTATTTTCCATTAAGAGCTTGACACTTACAAAGTGACTGCATGACATATCATGTCATGTGTTATAAACTTTTAAAATAAAGATCCAAGCTGAGCACACATTCAGGAATTATATTAAAAGAGGTTTGGGTTTACTCACCATTGCTAATTATCCACAAAGAGCCTGGAGGCTGTCTTTTTTTTTTTCCTTTTATCGCTTCATTATGACAAATATGTTTTTGCTCAAAATAACAAATAGTATACTGTTATTATATTGAATTGGTATTAGGTGTTTCCACAGCAACTTCTTTCACTCTCTAAGGAAGATCCCAACCTTAGTGCACCTCAAGGGAGCACAAAGATCTCTCCTGCTCCAGTGCTGTGGAAACTAGGAAATGGCTAGTCTCAAGAGAGATGCAAAATTATTCCTCCCTTCTAGGGTTCACTTATGCTCCCACTGAAGTATAATAATGATTGAAATTATATAATTCCACTGAATTCCTCTGCTGACTCAATTTTTTCACTTTGTTCCGAATTTGCCTGGATTTTCTTCTAAAATATATATAGGACCTATTCTCTTTTGTAAGATATGTTTGGAGTTCTTCTAATGATTTTACTAACTATATTCCTTTTAAATTCTAGTCAGGCAAGTTCTTGCTTTTAGAACAAATCTTTATGTCAATGTCAGACCTGTAGTTAGACTCCAGACTAAATGAATATAGAGACTGAACTGGAAACACTGTGTGACCTGAAAACTTGAAGGTAGTATAACTAAGAGGAGGATCACTGTGTCAGGATTCACTACCTCCCCCTGTCCTGAGTAGTAAAACTTTGCTACTGGGTCATGTCAGTCATCATTTACAGAACTAGCACTGATACCCAGGAAGATTTGTGAGAGCAAAAATAGGTGATTTTGACATTTAGGTCCTTTCCCTTTCCTGCTACTCTCTTTTCCAGGTGAGGACTCTTCACCTGTGTCACAGTACCTTGCAAAAGCACACACACCTCACAGAGCAGAAACTCTCGTACAAAATACCAATTCAGTCCTGCAGATCCGTGTGCCTCCAAAGGAAGCAGCCTCACTGTAGCACAGTGTGAAGCCATGGTGGGCGTAGGTGGCCTTATATCAGCCATGGCATTGGACAAGAGTGAGAAGAGACCAAAGGCTGCCCTATGCTATACACAGAGGATAGACACCTCCAGCAGACTCATGGCAGGACCGAGCAGCCAAGCTGGTGTCACCTATGGGAAGATATATTAAATAAATGACAACAATTATGGACATGCGAAGGAGAGAATGAAAAAAAAAGAGCCAACCCAAGGGGGAGAAACAGCAGAGAGAATTCCAAGGTCAGAGCAGGAGGTGGAGGAGATCCTCAAGTTGGGAGACAGTGGAGGGCAAGGAACCCCACTGAGAATCCATGCTGGTTTAGAGGAAAAGTATGAAGCGGAAGAGAAAAAACAAACTGACATATAGAGTCCTCATTCTCCTCTTCCCATCCTACCACACTACTTGAGTAAATGAGATAGGAGTAGAGGGGTGAGGTTGAGCCCAGGAAATGGAGCAGAAAAGTTATAGCTGTAATGTTTGCAATTTTGTTTTGTTTCTCACTATCTGAATCAAATTTAATTGCCAATAAATTATTTTTTCTGAAGACAAGTCTGTTTTGCCAGCTATTGTAATTGGTAAGCAATCTCCCTATCGATCTTTTACTCAGTCCACAAACATTCTTCCTGGTTTTCTTTTTATCTCCTCTCATCCTACAGAGGCAGGGGAAATGGCTGAGTGTTTGAGCGGGCATTTGGCTGTTACTAATGGTGAACCCACTGGTGAAATCAAAATGTTTTTCAAGCACACGATCTGCTTTATCAAGGTAAGTAAAATCATCTGAAATATGAGTTATGGAGGGTGAGCTATTAAGAGTAATTTTTCCTCCATATAATTGTGGAGAAAAAGATTTTGTCCTGACTAAGAGAAATCTCAGTTGATGAATTTACAAGTCATTTCAACATTCTTCTTCTGTAATGTGCTGCCAAATTGTCATCTTTGATTACTTCTGTTTCCACACTGATAGCCTCTCTGACTCTTTAACGTCACCTGACTTTTCATTTCCTTCCCAGTGCTGGTACTATTGGACATGCTCTTTATCAAATGATGTGTCCACTTCATATTCTTCACTACAGAATTTTCTTTACTCTTTGATTTCAGCCTCAACTATTTGTCCCTTTGTTTGTTCCTTTGCACATTGTGAAGCTCTGAGGACCACAACACATCCAATTTGGCCTTGTAAAGCTTTATATTGTGGGTTGCTCTTGAGAAGACTTTTTACACACTGTTGCAATAAAAATATTTTGCATACACTATTGAAAGTACCCTGTGTAAATCTAATCCCGCTGGCAATCTTCAGGAGAGGAAAGGAAAAAACAAATGGAAGAAATGTAATATTTGAGTGCAATTTGTATTGCCAAATTTCAAGATATATAAAACCAGTAGCAATCTATACTGATAAAATATTGTTTTGACAAAAATTCAGGCAAATAATTAATAACACTGAATAACTTGGTGTGTTTGTATTTTGGGTTTTTTTTTCACCAAGGTAATTCATGTGAAATTTATTTCAAATCCTCTTTCCTACGCATCTTGGATAATTGGCATTATTATATAACATCATAAAATGATATTATTAATTTCCTTCAAAACTAGAAGTAGAAACATCTTTAAGAGGTTTAAATTTGAAAAGGAAGTGATATATATTTGCAAAGTCATGAGATCGGAGACAGACACAAAAGTATAAATGGCAACTTGAACTCATTCTGGAAAAATGCTCATTTTTAAAAGGAATATCAAATTAATAAATTACATTGTTTACTGGAGACAGGTCATCAGTGTAACTGTAAGTCAAAAGACATAGTATTTTTTAAATTGTCCTATGGTACCTCTGATTAAGATGTAGATACGTCCCAAAATTTAAAAGACAAATTAACATACATAAGAGCTGAACTTGTTATTGAAAGGGTTTATCTAATACAGGACAGCACTATTTTTTTTTAATATTCATTTATGTGAACTTCTCTGGAAAGTCTTTCCGCACTTTTTATTTGGAATATGAAGCATGCATGCTGCCTGAAATGCACTAGCACAAGGAAATTGAATAATAAACCAGAAAGTGCTCAGAACACTGAAAACACCAGGGGTGTTTTTTCCTATGTCCTTCTAGGGTCACTGTGTGGTTTTTCCAAAATTGTTTGCATGTTGTGACTTGCTCCATATAAGAATTGCCATCCATGGTACATTAAGATATTTTTTGATCTGTGATTTTCCACATTGGTATGTCTATGTATTATATCCATATAAATCTTCTGTGCCATCAACAGCTTTTGAACATAAGTCAAACATATCCAGACTGGTCAGTTTATCCTTGAACTCCCAAGTAGGCATTTGAAAAAGTCAGTGATCATTTTCCCTTTTTTTCACTAAACAAACTGAAAGGGCTGCAGAACCCTTGATGATTTATTAAATGGCTCCATTGTAGTTGGAAATCTTACAGCAGCTGGCCAACAGCTGCAGCATGCCCCAGCAGTCAGTACCTCAGTCTTCAATCAGCTGGAAGGATTCCACTTTATTCATAACTGTGCTTTTGGTTTTCAGTGGGGTGATCCCAAAATGCCCAGGCAGTTTGTTCCATTCATCCAGTCAAAGGCATTAAATAACACAGCCACAACCTTCTCTTAACACTGTCTAACTTCTCTGCATGAGCCACCCCTTCTTGTTTTTATAGTAAGCCCTTGGGGAGTGCAGGTGTAGTCATTCATAAGGTTCCCAGCTTAATGTCCATTTAGAATTTGTGAGCTTCTTCAGTATACAGTTCTGTACATAGAACTTATATTTTTTCTTTTTACGTATGTCCAAACGTTTGGTTTGGTTTGGTTTGGTTTGGTTTTTAATTGGGTTTTGGTAGTATAATGTGAAAACCTGAGGAACGCAGGTATAAATCTGGTTTGTACTCACGTAAAGCGCTTAATCTAGTCAGACCTACAAACATTACTAACAGAAATAATAATTCTGCTATGAGAATGATTTTTCACACAGATGCTGGATAATACAGACTCAAGTACATTCCCATGTGGTAAAGCATGCTGTAGCCTCCACTATTAGCTCTTCTTACAGAATTAAACATAGAATTCATTGCTGATTATGGGGAAATTTGTCCTTTTCCAGATAGAAATTGTATCAGTCATAATATGCATTGATTTTTCTCTCATATACTTTATTTTGTCTAAAAGCATATGGTGGTATATGGTGTCAGACACAGCTGATTGGCCTTTGAACACTGCATCTGTGCCCATATCACTTTCAAACCCAACTTCAGCAGGTTGAATGATGTTCAATGCTCAGCCAGGACATACTTTCTCAAGTGTAACTCAGGCTTGCTTGGAAAGAAGATGTTGTTCAGCCATTGGTGACAGACAATTTATAAATTACTTCAGTGCTTTATCTTTAAAATCATATATTAAAGACATTGGTTTGATGGGGTTTGGCTCTGGAGAATCCTTCCCTCTTTAGAAGTGCTGTAACACAAGCTTATAACAATTTCTTAAGGGTTGTCTAGGTTGTCTCTGTATCTTAGCATAAGTTATACAACTGGATCAGCCAGGCATTTGTCACTGGTCCCAAATGTTATCTCTGAAATAAGTCTTTACTTTAGGCAGGTTCACTCGCAGTGTAATGTGAAAATGGTACGTACGATGGGACAGCAACTGAGTCCAAAACTTTTCAGCTTGTCAGCCAAGAAATCTTTCTGCTTCAATTTTTACAGATACCAGAGGAGCAGGTGCAGTTCAGGTGTCTTAGATGCAGATCCTTTTGCTGGTCAAGAAACATTACTCATACCTGGTTATTCACATAGAAAAAAAAGTGTGCTGAGGAGAAGCTGTGACTACTTGAAGCATGAGTATGATCTAACTTTCCAAATGCTAATTCACTAAGTCTTACCAGACCTTTTAGAAACTGCTGGAACTGAATCTGTTTTAAATTATTCTATTTTAAGTGATCACCAGAGTCTAGTCTGACATTCTGCATAAGACAGGCCAAGGAATTTCACTGAGTTCTCCAGACCACAAATCCCTTCTTAGATCCATCAAACCTTCATATCTTTGTCATGCAACTGCAAAATCACAAAGGGTTTGTGGGCTGCTTCCAGGTTGTGAATTTGTGGTTTTAAATCCAGACCTTTAGTCATTTAAATAATAATATATTTTTGTTAAGACAGTAAGTTTTATGTAGAACTGTTGCAATGTCCTAAAATTTCTTGCTATGGAGAAAGGGAATAAAACCAACTATTTCCTGTAAGAATTTCAATAAAATAATTCTGTGTTTGAGCTTTGAAGCATTGTTGTCATTCAGTTTTTACACACATTTCCTTTCCACCTTGTAAGGCATCTTCAACAGGTATTTTATCCTGGCAGGACTGTAGGTGAAATGAACTTCTGAATTCAGCCAAAATGTCCTGTCACTTTCCTACATGACAAATGGGAACAGCAACAAAAGACATATGTGTACTCCTTTATTTAAAAGTGTATTTTCAAATCTTTATTTTCCCCTAAACATGATAAAAAAAAACCTCACAGAAGTCCAGAAATTCTAAAAAAGATAACGCCAGGTGTTTTGAGGGAAAGCTATGGGAACAGATGGCCTTACTGGAGGAGGTAAAATAAAAATTTCTAGATGCTATATTTGAAACCTGGTGAAGAAGAGCAGCTGAATCTGGAGGATGGTGCCAGTATCTACCCTCTGATTTGAGTGAAGAACTTGACAGAAGTGCAGAACCAAAGCAGTAAGGTCTGTATTCCTTCTTATTTCCATAAAATTATACTGAAGGCTGAGACCAAATTAATAATATCACCTTCTCATGAAGGCTGTGCTCTGACTTCATGTGTGCTACCATGCATGGCCCTGTTCCCAACAATTGTATAAGTCTAAAAGCTTCCACAGAGCCAGCACATGTAATCTCCACTGCTGGCACCAATTATCCTTGGCATTGTATCCAAACACCCACTTTGCACCAGATCTGTCAGTATCAAAGCCATGAGGCTGGAACTTTTCCTGTGCTCTGGAATACATTGATTCAAATAACTCGTCAAAGCTGTAATTACAAGTAACTGTTATATCTGCATGCTTCTTTGGGGCTCGGTGTCATGAGAGCCTAGAAATTTAGGATTAAGGGAATAACTACAGCAACCGTAGCATACCATACCATACCATACCATACCATACCATACCATACCATACCATACCATACCATACCATACCATACCATACCATACCATACCATACCATACATCTGTTGTGCAAATGGCATCCTGTACCTCAGGCACTTAGGGCAGCAGGCTGCTGCCCTCTTGACATGTTGGTCTACATTTGAAAATGGTGACATATACCTCCCTTTCCAGTCTATAGGCTCTTAAGGGTTTATACATATAAAATAAATATTCATACAATTTGTAGAGTTTTAAACAGACATGCACATACACTTTGATCGTATTTGTAAAGAGTAGTCTAGACTGTGTGGAAGCAAGTAGACCTATGAGACAGATAACAGGTGGGATCTATGGAGGAGTACAAAAGGAGCAATGAGCTGAAAAGACTCCTAGATGATCCACATAGCAGCAGGATATTAATCTGTAGTCCACATGGTATACTTTGCTGTTCACCCAGCAGCCTGTAAAAGTCCTGATGAAATTCATGGGCCAGTTATTCAGCAGGCAGCTTTGCATGTGAACATTTACCAAGGAAGCTCTTAGGATTCGGTCGTACCTTTCACCCTGGCTGGCGCAGAACACAGCACAGAGCCGAACAGCCCTTTTGTTCACAGCAGGTCTGAACCTTTCCTGCTCTGGAAAATAGATCCTGTGAGGCAACAAGCACATACATTGACTATTAGTCCTCATCATGTGGCTTGTGTCCCTACATTATAACAATCAGGGAGAAGACATGAATATACATCAAAACGTTAGGTCCTCTCTCTGAGAATATCTTGAAATGCTTTTAGCAGAATCAAAATTTAGCAATAATAGCAACGCAAGTTGTTTTGTAAATTGTTCCGAAGAATGAAAGCTGTATAAATAAGAATTGAAAAGAACAATGAGATATGTATTTCTGAAAATAATTTTAGGGCATTCAGTCCAGCTGTGCATCTCTTTCATTGGTTCTTAAACACAAGTAGTCAATTATATGAAATATTTAAACAAGAGACATTGTCTTTGAAACTTGTAACATTGTTTACTTAGAGCTCTGTTCTTTCATATTAGCTTGCATTACTAGAAAATGGAAATAAAATATTTTTTACTGCAGCATTATATCCACGGTAAGAAAAATGGGTTGCGTTGCAAAAATGGACAAACTGATGCAAGCTCTTTCAAATTTCACACATGTGGCAACTGCATGTTATGGTTTGATAGACATGAAAATAGCAATCAAAATACCAGCTTAACCCTCCTGTCTTGTATTACTCACCTCTCTCTTTTGTTCAAAGCTTTCAACTGCCCTCCCCTTTTAAAAAGGACTTGCTTTCCTGAAGTTTTCCCAGATTATTTCCTTAAATCTTGCCTCCCCCTGCTGGTTGTGCAAAACAGAACTTCTGACTAGGAAAACCACTGTCCCGGAGGTAACTGATGTGAGACAATCATGATCAACAGGAAAGTATAGTCCAAGTCTTTGTTCTGAAGTAGCAAATCTCCATGTATGCAATGGAGGCTCTTGGACCTATTTCAAGCTGCATCTTTGCTTATTCAGAGAGGGCAAGGTCCACCTCCCTCTCAAACGTGCTAGTGGTGTTTTGTGGATTTGTTCCTGCTCTTAATTCTTGTGGGGTTTTTTGGTTGTTTGGTTTGGTTTTGGTTTTTTGGATTTTTTGTGGGGGTGGTTAGTTGTTTGGTTTGGTTTTTCTGTTTGTGTATGAAAAGGGCAGCGCAACAAAGTTTCTGTAAATAGAAGGTTCCACCTATCTTTTAATAGTTCATAAAGTTAGAAGAAAGAACCAGTGGGCAAAGCATTATTTTTGGTTTCACATCCAGTGCATCTTTACTGAATGCTCATACTGTAAGTTGGTGCATTTTCTAATCTGCTAAAAATTTACAGAACAGCCAGCAATTTATTTCTGTAAAGTCTTAATTAGCTTTAATTGCCATAGGTCTATTTATACCTATTTTCACCAATTTATTCAGTCTTCCTTTATGCTTACAGAACCACTATAAGAACATCCAGACTGTGAAAATGTTTTGCTAATTCAAACGTATACGAACCACAGGATGTATAATTTTCAGAACTACGTCTACATGGGCTGCAATTTACATTAAATTGCTGTTTTGGTTAAATGGCACCTTAGCTACCAAGCAACTCTTTGAATAGTTGTTTCTTTAATTATTATTTAATTTTGTGGTTATGACTGGTTTTCAGTTAAAGAGGGTACTACTGACAAATTCAATTAAAGGAAAATAGAGGACTTAATGGTCCATGCTAATGATTCATTTCATACATAATATTTTATCATTTTCTGTGCAAATTTATAATGAGTGCTTATCTTGTATTAATAAATGCTTACATTTAGTCTACATAAACTATAGTGATTAAAATATTTTGCTAATTATATCTGTTGATAAATGCTTTTAAAACAATTAGGTCCTTTACCTTAAAGTACTTTATCAGCAAAAATTTATATGAAAATGCATATTTTGTCATTAAGAAGGAAATACAAGTATAGGAACATAATAACATATCCATAAACAACACCTTTTGATATTAAAAGAGCTCATGATATGCATCTGCTATGCTCAGGAAAACAAACTTTGAAGAATTATAGCAATCAGTTCAATATGCTATCTGATTTTATAGTATCACATGAAGAAGAAGGAGTTTGATAAATCACCTTTTCAGGTATCTGAAGTAAGAAGAAGTACTTCTCTATTTTACAGCAGAAGCAGAAATTTTAGCTTCTAGTGTTTCTAAGTAGTATGTGTAGGAGTGAAAGGGTGGGTAAGTAGCTATTACAGTCTCAATTCTACATTTTGCATCCTCACTGATGAAGATAGATTGCCTTCCAAAGTGAATAAAATCATAATTTACAAACATTTAAGCATATTACATACTTTTTTAGGATACCATGCTGTTTCAGGACAATTTTGTTTTCATGGTTTTTCTTGCACTGAGAAATTAGTGCACAATCACTTGCTTTAATAAAGAATGCTATTAGCTTCAATGGTAAAACAGACATATTGTAGCTGCTTCTGCAAACTGCTTGATTAGTACTATTGGGACGTTAAATATGGGGATTTTTTCAGGATTAAGGGCACAAGAAAGCAAACAGAAGGGAGAGTTTGAAGATTTTTAAGAGCAAAACACTAATCCTGGAACAAGAGTCAACGCAAATTCAAGAAAAGTCCCATTTCTGAATCACTTACATAACTTGTCAATATCTTACTCACTTCTTCATTTATAGGTGGTGATGGTGGTTAAGGATTGGGATAAGCAAATTACAATTAGTCTAATTTCATGAGTCTTAATGGTTCTCAAATTCAGTATGTCATGTGGAGGGTGCTGTCAATTCTTCTATAACAGGTGAAAAAAAGAAGTGCTGGATTTCTTCTTTAAAGCAAAAGATTTCTTAGATCCTTGCCTGAAGAAACTCTATTATGTCAGTCACAGCCAAAATCTTTCTGATTTGTGTTTCTCAAACTTCAATTGCAAAATCTGTTGATACCAAAACCTCATGTTATCTAGGTTTCTCAGTAGTAGGTAATAAGAATTTAAGAATGAACAAAAGTCAGGATTATCAGGATCAGTGCATGGCAATCAGAAGCTTTCCTTTGTCAAACAGTGAGGGCAACATATTTCTCAGATTCCATCAACAAGCAGTGAAGTTACATTCTTTCCTCTATATGCAACAGAGCTCCTTGCATAGTCATTTTAGCACTCATGTGGATATCAGCAAAAGCAAAATGTTCTTTGGCCATGTTCTTTTTGTTCCTGGCCATTTCCAGAGAAAGGAGCTGAAAACTAAGTTTTGCTTGTCAAGTACGAGTAAATAACCTCCACAGCTAAATCTAGAAATGGCAGCACCATCTTGGTCCTACATGGATGTGTTTTTTCACAAGGCCTACAAATGTAGATGACATACAATAACTATAAATAAACTTGTTCTGTATGGTGCATTTTCATTTCTTCAAGTTTTAGTTAAAATTCCATCAATTTGTTTTGATATGTAGTCTATGATTTCTTGCCAAAACCTTGGTAAGGCTGACTGACCTGGTGGTATCCCTGAAACATCACCACAAGATCAACGGCCCCCAGTAATATTAATTTCTGACAACTGGCTGGAGGTGACCTAAATGGGAGTTTTGCCACCCCAGCTAATTCCTGCTGATCTCCTTGGCTGTATCGAAGCTGATTGAGGCAACTGATGCCCAGTGCCAAGTCACAGAATGGCAGCAGAAAGGCTGGGGCAGGATGACCTCACTGCATTCTCTTTCTCTAGGGTTTACCCTTAAGTGAGTATTATGACCTGAAGTTAGGAAGATGGTCATTACCCTCGTGTACTTCTTGAGGAAGTCTTTTAATACAAAACTTGTTATTTATCTGTTTTCCCACTTCAAGTTATTCACGTGCTGAAGGATTCCCAAGTGTTTTGCAAGTAACGAAAAAATTCACCTGTCAAGAAAATCCAGATGTTTATTTTTTTTAAAGTTTCTAAGGCATGGAGTGCTTACAGCTATCAATCAGGGAATAAGCCGAACAGGTGACAGATTTTAAAGGATTCTTAGGCAGTGCACAGGCTTTAAGTGCTATACACTTGGCAGAGGGGTTATGTTGCATTCATAACTTGACGATCTGGATGGATCCGTGCTGCAACTGATTGCCAAGCAGTATAAGTTACTGTGAGTGCTTTAATGCAGCCTTGTAGCTTTTCTTCTCAGCAAAGAGAGACAGTGGCAATGAAGTAGGCAGCCTCTGGTAGCAATCTCCACAAGCATAGCCAATCCTCTGCTGCCACTGACCCATGATGATTATCATAAAAAAATTGAAAGGTGGTTTTTGACTTCTAAAATTGACCAGTACAATCACTTAGAGATATTCTCAGGAATATTTTCCATCTGTTTGTGGTTATAATCTTTGTTGCTGCAATTATATAACATAGGTGTTCATTTTGCAGCACCATCCTCTGAAGTACTGTTTGAGGCCAGCAGTGTTTATTGCCATAGCGCACTGGTTTTCCACATCTAAATATTTCCTAATATACTTTAAGGATTTTTTTTCTCATCACTGGGAGCCACCTCTGTATTCATGTAGTAAAGACTGTGAGAGAAGATTCTTTTAATTCCCTAAGACCCCTTGTAAAAAGTATATCAGGATGTATAGATAACCTTATATCACAGCAATGTCTTTGAAAGAGAGAATTCTGAAACTGGAATGGTAAATTTTCCATAAAAGTACAGTTTTGTTGAAGATTTTGCTACCTTTACTAAAGATTTAAAAATCCCTGCTTTTGATATCTTTTGATACTGTTGATATTGTGTGATGGGAAAGCTTTCTAACATGGAAAAGACCGAATGGATTCAAATACAAGTAATGGGAAAAGGGTGCAATATCTCCTGGATTCCAATCCTTAACCTGTTAGATTATGACAGATTTCACAGACTTCCCTGCTGTATGATGAAGTTAGCAGAGTGCTCATATGATGTCAGGGATTTTTAGAACATCTGCAATTAGGTTTTCTAAAATCTCCTGATTTTTAATTTTTTTTTTCTTACCTTGCAGATGGAGTCATGGTACATTTTTCATTTTGGTGTGTACAGTTAAGTGGGATGATTTCCAGGCAAAGATTTTCTGATTAGTCCAATAAGCAGTGCTGGGTTTAGTTCTGAAACTGGTGCTTTCTCCTGATCTTTGAGATGTCCAACTCCTTCAATATCAGTTTGATAACAAGATTATGGCCTAATTTGTGGAAGGTCAATGCTTGAACTGTAATACCTCAGGCTTATTTTCACTGAGATTGATAATGTGCTTTATAGAAAGGCATGGGAGCATATTGCCTGACTTTATTTTATCTTTCAAGGTATCTATCAGGTCTTTAATATGCTACTCAATTTAGTATAATTGATTTTTGTTTCCAATCAGCAGCCTAAGAAAGTTGATCAAACCTGTCTGAAGGCTCTAACACAGCCTGGGTCATTTGTATAGCACAAAATTTTACTAATTATTTAATTTTTTAAATCGTACCATAAAAGACGATTTCAATTATTTTAAAGTAGAAAACAGATGTTAGTGAATTTGCATGGGCTAATTAACTTTCTACAAATACCTCACTGTGAGTTCAGAAAGCTTCAATTGCAAAAATTAAACATATCAAAAGAACACAGTCTAATATGCCCAAAACAAAGTAGAATTGTCTGAAATGTGAGCAACATATTAATGGTTATTCAGAAACTGAATTCTATTGGGGTTTTTTATGTGAGCTGCATTAAAAAGGAAAAGGGGGGGCGGGGGGAAAAGCTCATTTATTTTTTCTTCTATAATTACAACATCACAAAAATCAGCCCAGAAGTCCCATGGCTTAAATGTGAACCTGAAATAAGGTAGGTATTCCTGTGTTTGTCCCTGAGCAAACACACAATGTCACTTTATTTAGCATCCCCTCTAGTCAGTTCAGTTGTCTAAGGGGTTGAAGTGACAGTTCAGCCTTTTTCCTGCAGCTAGCACAAACTTTCTAGCAGGGTGATATCTCCACAAATAGATCTTCTCCCCTCTATTCTTCAAACCACTTGTTTGACCAGTAATATCTAGGAAGACAATGGTTTCTCAGAGCTTAGGGCATGGAGTATTCTATTTATACCATTAGTTACCAGTACTCTTAATTTTCACACATAATTTGTTTTGTTTCTCATTCCCTCTTCCTCTTTCAGTTACCACTGTTCACTGCTCCTCCAAAAGACTGATGGTTCTGTTTAGATACCTGACATAGAATAAACTCAGGATCTCCTTCAGGAAGCCAGCTAGCTGGTCTTTCCATTGACTGTGTAAAGGATGTAAGCATTCACTGCACTGACCACTTACAGTTTCAACACAGTTCTGTCCCATGCAATCATTGCCTCATGGGGATATACTGGATCTGAATAATAAGATCCAGCAAAAAACTGCTTAGTTGGGAGGAAGGGAGGGACGGAGGGACAGAGGGAAGGAAGGAAAGAAGGATGGACAAGGGCAGAAAACAAAATTGTAAGGTTTCTTAACCATAAGAAAAGAGAAAACCTAGTATTAATCTTCAAATATTAATACTCAAATATAGAAAAGGTAGCTTCAATGAGAAAGACTGCAGATTGCTGTCCATGTTTGTTGAAGATGCAAGAGAGGATAATGATGAAAACTGCAATATGGAGCTTATTATTGAGTTTAGACATTAGAAAAGACAAAAGAAGAAACAAGCTCCCTCACTGTGAGGACAGTGAAGTAAATGAATAGATTGCCTAGGGAATTTTTGGATTCCCCAGACTGGAGGTTTTTAAAAACGGGATAGACAAACATCTGTCAGGGAAGATTTAGATACAGCTGGTTCTGCCTCAGGGTAGGAGAAGGGATTGAACATTCTTTCTATCTCCCTTCCAGCTCTACTTGCTATGAATCTATGATAAACAACAATAATACTTCAATAGTAGACACTGAGAGGTCACTCAGGTAGGAACAGAAAAGAAAGAGTAACAGCAAGGAAAATCAATGAGGATTCACTAGTCCTGGGTATCTCTTGCTACCTACAACTGTGCATTTTTTATGAATATTTCCAAAGAAGGAAGAAAGGTATTATGAAAGCATATTTATTAATATTTTGAGATGCCAGAGCATAAAACCAAAGTAGAAACATGATATGGAAGATAGGGCAAAAGATAAATTTGAAAAATCCAAATCCAAGCAGAGGCAAGGTGGCTGTCATAGACAAAGATCTTTATTCCCACAATGGTTTTAATTGTGCATCAGGCCAAAAAAGATAAGACTTTTTACGTTAATCTTTAAATGTTGCAAAAAGGCAATTCTTCTTTTGGTCACTACCCAGAGACAATTAAGACAGATCAGACAGATGATAATGACAACTTTAATGCAAACATACAAAAATGGCATTTTCCCCCCTAGGATTAATATGCAAAAGTATGTAATAATTTGCATTAAAATATGCAAGCTGAGAATTTGATATATGTGACTATATCTGTGAAACTGACTGTATTTAAATACCTTTATTGCAAGGCATATGCACAAAACAACAATGTTAAGACAACTGCATTATTTTTTCTTTTCATGAATTTTGCATCTTTTTCCATAGAGAACTAATGCTGTGTTCAACATTACAATGGTATAAAGCATTTTCTGTTACTTAAAAAATATTTTTAAATACCTTAAGCCTGTATTTTGCTATATTTTAGCCTGTTAGAAATTCTCACGGGGTTTTTTTGTTGGATTTGGTCGGATTTGGGATTTTAAAATTATTTTTGGTGGGAGTAGGAAAACACTAAAATCACAGCAACCATGTATGCACTCAATCAGCTGTCATATCATAAGCATGCTTTGCATTTTCTCTTTCTGAGGCCAAGCAGAAATTAATTTCTGAATGTTGTTCAGATGTATGGTCAACAATTTTACTTCAAATGACACCAAGTGCAATATTTTAAAATCAAATATTGATTTTTAAAAGGTTGTACAAGTTTTACCATTTTCTCTGACAGAAATAGGTTTATTTTCAAGAGCACACCTGGAAATCCTCCTTAAATACATATGGAAAACAATAAGTAAAGGGGCTGCTTGATCAGCTCTATATTGCATGCTTTCTTTCTGTCCCTGTTTCACAGAAAACCCATGATTTGAGGGTAAAAATTAAGAACTTGCATATGTATTAATCCTTTACGACTGTTCAGTCATCACTATGCATACATGTAGGCAGTATAATGCATAAATGCAAACAAGGGATGTGCTTTTCTTCTCATTTATGCCACCAATTTACTGTGCTGTTTTACTTTGTATGCAGGCAAGGGGTGAATCATTGGATTTTTTTAAAGGGGATTATTTCAGATATGTATTAAAATGGAATTAATTTAAGTACTCAGAAAAGACCATGTTGTGTGATCATTTCCCAAATGCAGTGCTGCTCGGTGCAGTCACGTGTAACCTCAAAGGGGGAAGGAAAATGGGACAAGGTAGGGGTCAGTGGCAAGTGGCCATGCACAGCTGGGGGTTGGATGGAGTGGAGTGGAACAAGGACAACAAAAATGATGGCATTTTGTTTTCTCATGTTTTGACAGCAACTGATTGGAGACATTCCCACCCTCTCACTGCAGAGTAAACTGTCTTTTAGCACAGAAGAGAGCCATAAAAGTTTAAGTGCAGATGAGTTACAGACCTGAGAATAACATGTGTTTGGTGAAAGAAAGTGTAAACATCACTGAATATACCAGCTAATACTTCAGATATGCAGTTTTCTCCTCTATGGGTACCTTCTCAATCCTGCTCATTTATTGGCACTCATAAAGATCTAGCAAACGCCAAGATGAAACAGAGGATAAATAGTTTGCTGCCCATATCACAAGGAGACTACTTTCAACATTTCTATATTTGAGCAAGAGTCTAGGTTTTAATATATATAAAACAATTTCCCGCTGATTGTCTTCATTGTTTGCCATATTTAACAATACCTATGTTAAAATGGGTTATGAAATATTCCATGAAGACACTGAAAAGTCAGAGCGAGCATAAATTCTGGAGTATGCACAAAGAAAAACTGGCAAACATTTACAATTGTAATGTCCCAAACCAGTTTTATTATCTGCAGCTCTGATTTATTTTTCCATCCTACTGTTTCAAGATCTGAACCTTTTCTTTCTTCTTTGGGATGAACAAAGACCATGGAACAGATTGTAAGTGAAGCAAATTGCATGGCTCTTTATGGTTGTGTTACACATATTATATATATCATTTGCAAACTATTCCCTAAAGAAACGGTATCAAACTTTTGGGGGCGAGAAAGGATCTGATGACAATCTGTTTTCTTTTCTTTTCTTTCAGATGCTCCATGATAATTGAATGCTTTATTTTCTTAACCTAATTCCTTGTACTGCAGCTACTGCTTTCCCATCATTGTCCATTTGGGATATTTTTTTTGTTATTTTTAGCTTTAATATTCATTAACTAAATTATTTGATTTGATGGTCCCATCAAAATTTGATCAAAATAAGTCCAAATCTATTTGAACAGAATAATATATTTACTCTGTAAGCAATCTACTTTAGATAAAATAGAAAGGCTTCTTTTGAGTTTGGTTTCTGGGGGGGTTTTGATTAACACACACACAATTAAAAATCTAGTAGTACTCCAAAATTCCTAAGTTATGTATGCAATTGATCTGCAAATTTCAGCACCATGGCAATTTTACTTGGATTTTTAATAAACTGACTTAGCATGAATGCCTTTATGTTTTAAGCTGCAAAATTTTAAAGTTCTGTTCTTCATCTTTTCATCTGTGTAATCTCTGCATAGAGTTGGTTTGAGCAATAATTGTTGAACAGTTTGTACTAAAAGATAACTTCAGCTAAACACTAGAATTACCAAAGGTAAGTGTTCAGGAAAAAAAAAAATCACAACTCCTCTAAAATTTACAGAATTATTAGAAGTATTTGGAGCTATTATCAGCACTTTCAAATACCTTTTAGTTAAACAAAAATCTATTGACTTTAACAGAACTTTCTGCCTAGAACTGTCATTTAAAATTACTGTTAAAATGAAAAATAATAACTATTTTTTATTCCTTTTAAATCAACAGTTTGGAAAATCTGTAAATAAAATAAAAATTCCCCCCAACCAAAAAAAAAAAAAAAAAAAAAACCACAAAAAACAAAAACCAAAAAAACAACACCAAAAAAAAACAACCCCACAACAGACAAAAAACCCCCTTAATTTTCATTTCAATTTCATCAGCACACAACAGAAACAGCTTTGAGTTTATTGATTGAATAGGGTGGCATATGTAATTTGTAGCAAAACTGTGGAAAGTGGATGCAATTTAAATATTTGTTAACACTATCTCATGATCAAGAAAAAATAGTATAATGATTTTTTTCTAATTTAAAAAGCAGGCAAAAAAAAATCCTAGAAAAAAACCCTAACCACAAAAACAAAAACCTAAAAAGATTCAGTTCTTAGCTATTTCATGGAAGGAAAAAATAAGGCTAACTCCAACCAAGGGAAAATTTTCAGTCAATTAGGTTGCATGGAAGATTCAGTTAGTAAGAAGTGTTAGGAAACAAAACCATTTTAATGTAAGCTCATTGCATTTACAGGTAATATTTTCTTATTCAGGTAATTAATCATCATGATTAATTATGCTAGAAGGTGGACAGATTATTTCAGTAAACCAAGATTATTTGCCTATGGGTAGAGATCTAGGAGGTGGATATGTACACTTTCACTAATAAATGATAAGGATCACTGGTGAGGCAGGTTGCAGAGCTTGGGAAAAGTAGTAAGTTACTAAGTGAAACTGCTTTTGGCAACTATTGACCTTTGAGTTCTTAAACTGGAGCATATATAAACAACACAATGTTCTCTGGCAAGCTTTCCCTGATAACCTGCTGGAAAAGGGACAGAATATCCTCTAGCCATTTTGCATGCACAATTTAACAATTATGTGGTCAGAGGAAGGATGATTCTTTTAAGGTGTTGGTAGATGAATGGTAGATGTTCACAGGCTTTACACATTTACAAAAGAATTTCAAAATCTAACACAGCGTAATCAATATCAACTCCAATTCTTCTATACTGAGATAAATGATATCGATCGCTGCACTGGGAACACACACACAAAAACAGAAAGAGAGGAAGGATTCAGAAAAGCAGGTCATACAGATCAAAAACATAGCATTGGCAATACCGGTTTAAGGACAAAATGTTAAAGTAAGACTGTTTCACTCAGCATGGAAAATCTGAAAAAATGTTTTGATGTATTTAAAAGCAATGCATTCTAAAAAAGAAACACTAAATTTGTTTCAAGTTACTATTATAGCTGAACAAAAATTTTCAAAAGCATATCAAATGTTAGTTTTAGATAATTGTTGTAATCAGGAACCATGCTTATAATGAGAATACAAATGATTTATTGTTCTAACCTTACTTGAAAATTAAATTTTCATTGCAAACTTGAGTGAAAATTTTGCAAAAAAAACATTTTGTAAAACATTTTGCAAAGTATTACTAACATTGCCATGCAACCCAAATAAAGCTGTGGATGCACACAGAGTTTGCCTTTTGAATTTCTTTTATCTGTCAGACCTTCCAAGTTTTCCAGGTTATACTCAGGAGCAGAGTGTTAGAGAAGCACATCCAAAATCCTAATTCTATTCCTAATTGGTGTTTCCACACTCTTCATGCGTTCATCAATCAGATGTAAATTGCAGTATGCCTGATTGGGTCTCCTTCACCCTAACCATTCCCTGCTGGCTGGCAGTGCTTGCCAACTGCTGCAGCAGGCAAGATGAGCAGCAGTCACAGCACCTCCACTCTTTTGGTAGGTCTTGGCCACCAGCAGTATCACAGATAACAACTGCTCACTTAACACCTATTGAATGTCTTGAGCACAATTGTCCCTTTGAAGAATGCAGCTGTCACCTTTGATCAAGCATGAGACATCACTGGCAGCAAGTAATATAAAAGAGTAGGTCCATAAATTCAAACACTTGTGGCAGTTTCAGAGGAGCTCCTTTATTCTGGAAACAAGCACAGAAAAATGTCTAATTGGTGTGGAGGGAAGAAGCACAGCAGATAGAAGCTGCAAAGAGGGTTTTTTTTTTCCCCACAATATTTAAACCCAGTGAGTGATCAGAGAAAATACTGTAGAGTCAATAATCCAAACAAACCAGGGGGATGGGTTGTGCAGCACTGGAAAAATTTAATAAATACACAAGTTGAAGTACTTGCAGCCACTTTCCAGTGTAGCACTCAGACATTCTCTAGTCACTGGTCTGCTAAAGTGCAGTTCTTATGCTATGTAAGCATAGATTTTAGCAGAACGCTGTCTGAGATTACCCTCAAACAGGCATACCCTCCTAGCTAGCCCCTTTGAGAGGGCTGTCAAGTCCAAAAGGAACCTGAAGAGATGTTTATGTGAGGAGCAGTGGGGAGAGGGACAAAGAGAAGCAGTGGAAAGAGAATACACCTATAGCATTGTTTGGCCCAGTGGACAAGGAAAAGCCATCATGGAAATTCATGTATGAAACTTTATTTTTTAATTAAGGTGTATTACCAGTTGAATGGCAGTATAGATGGTGGCACTGCACTCCACTGATGCCAGTATTTTCAGGAAACAAATAATGAGTCCTGTGGCTGTCATTGACAAAAAGGTATGAATTGTTCTGTTTTATCACTGTGTTGGGCAGAAACAGGCACCCTTCATCTTCACTGACAAATGTCATTTTGTTCTGTGTTCTTCTTGAGCCAACATGTTAAAGGCAACCTTCTCTTTCTGAGTGACTAAGACTGATGTTCCCTCATCCCTGCCTGTGAATACTGAAAGTGAGTTCATTGTTTCTGAGGTCAGCACTGAGCAAAGGCAACAGGGCATCCAGAATGGAAAAACAGCTTCTACAAGGCTCTAGTTTGAGTATCAGGAATGGCATCTAGGACACAAACACCTTCAGCTTATGTGAGAGGTAAATATACCATTTGGAGCATAGATATTAATCCCTATATAAATACCCAAACTTCATGGGGTTTACAAACATTGTCAAATATTATATAAAAGTGCACAGTTGAGTTAATCCCATTGAATGATCCACTGACTTTTAATGTCCATAAATGACCCAACAACATTTCTAATATAATTCACATATCACAACTAAATCCCTATTATATCACAAAAATATAATATGCATAATATTGAGTGTGTTTTGTAATCAGAGGAGGTGGAAGTGTGGGAGGAAAGAGCAAATGAGAAGTTTATGCGGGATATATTATAAACGTAAGAAGATAACTTAAGAGGAGTGCTGCCTGGAAGGAAGGGTGCTAGCAGTGACAACAGAAACCTGTGTGCTGCTTCTATCTTACCTTCAGCAACACAATTCACAGTACTTGTGCCTCTATTTTTCTTTTCACTCTCTGCTTCTCTGTGGCAGCAGACCTCTCTTCAGGGGTAGAAATGAGCCAAGACACAGACTCTCAACAACATGAGAAGGGTTGCACTTTACTCTTCTTCACAGCTTAGCCATCCTGACTGACTAGAGCAGGCTCCTACTGCAGAGTTCAGCTGCAGACTGACTGCTGGACTATGAC
This sequence comes from Sialia sialis, assembly GCA_009812075.1. Lineage (NCBI taxonomy): Eukaryota > Metazoa > Chordata > Aves > Passeriformes > Turdidae > Sialia > Sialia sialis. The sequence continues at coordinate 63,438,790 of VRYO01002772.1, read as the reverse complement.
TGCAAGTATTGGTTTGCAGATTCCAAACACAGGCTCCAACAGCAGTTCTAGCTCCATCAGGCTCGGACTGGCCTCACAGCAGATCTTCTACAGCAGCAACTCTCTTCCTTGTTTGCTCTTTGTGTCTTTCTGGATTGTTCCTTCTTCCCCAGGGTTCCTCTTTCTCCAAGCACTCTGCCTCCAGGAACCTGCTAGCTAACCAACTCACTCCTTTTATCACACTTATCTTTACTATTCACAGCTGTGACTCATTAAGGGCATGGGTATTCCTCTTCTTTAGGAATTAGTACAACTGTGACTTTTCAGGGGCAAGGTCTCCTGTAATCTCTTCTTCTGCACCTACACTTTTTCCATCAATAAAGCTGTACGTTCTCCATACACCGAAGTTATACATGTACATCATGCTTAAAAAACCATGAACTTGACTTGGATGCATTTCACCAGATGTTATTTTACTAGTAATAAACCCTGTGACTGCTTGTTTTATCCTCCAGAGCTTTGCGTTTAAGGAGATCCCAGTTTGCTCTGTCTCCCCTCTTATCCAATTCAGGGTGGTTAGATTACTCCCCCAGGTCTTGGAAGACCACAGTTCTGATCAGCACATGTTTGTTTGAGCAGACTGGCATTCCTTCTGTCACATCTGTAAAAATCATGACATCTTATGACATTTCAGGATGGGTTTCTTAACGTGTTCTGCTCTTAATGCTGTTCTCAATAACAAGACCTTCAATTCCAATCAACCATAAGGCCCCTGTATTTCTTTCAGTGTTGCTTTTCCTCCTTGACCCAGTGGAATTAAACAGCAGCTCCTGCAGGAGGGCACAATTTCTCTCTCTTCTCTTTCCAAGTCACCTTAGACAGCTGAGCTATCTGAGCTACATGCCTTATCAGTTAGCAAAAAGCCAGTGGCAGTGCCTTTTTGAATATTTCTAAATGCTTCTTCAGGCACAGTTAGTTCACACATTTGAAACTAAAGTTACAAACAGCTCTGAGTTGCCAGAAATTTAATTTCTTCAGCAAATAAATTCTTTCCCCTCCCACAAAAGAAAAAAAAATAAATCGCTGCACAACGCTGTTCCATCTCTTTCATAGCTTTATGAAAAGAGTGACTGAATTAATCAACCAAACGTGTCGATCCATCTCTAGGGGCCAAAAGTTTGGATGAAATAAACAGAAATTACCAAAAAGGTATAGATAAGTCAAGAAATAGCAGTCTCTGTCAAGGAGTTCAGGATTAGAGGTTGCCCATGCACTTGAAGAGGAAATTTGGTGCCTAAAGGAGGCAACAAAATATTCGAATAATCAATATATGTAGAAGAACTGAGGACAGGTCCCAAAAAACCCAACAAAATGATGAGGGCTTGGGAATTAATTCAGCAACCAGAGATGAAAACAAATGCCAAGAGAAAGAGTTGACTGTGAACAAAATATGATGGAAGCAACATGATGGAAGACAATTTTAACAACAGGGTCCAAAATCATGACTGAGGGAAAAAACATGGTAATTTGACTTTGAGAGGGAATTAACTCTGGCACTTTTACCATAATGAAGAAGGCAAATTATGGGGTATTCACAGAACTGAAATCCCACCTATGTGAAATATCCTGACAAATATATGTAAGCAACCCTAGGAAAAAAAGAATTAGAAAAGAAGAAGTTCTGAAAATCTGCATTTTAATTCATCTCTTCCCACTTTGGAGCCTGACAAAAAAATACATTATTAAAGATAAATAAAAGCAGGGCATGAAATGGCTTCCAAGAATAAACTGTAATTTATAGAAGGAAAGTAAAATGTCTTCTCTTCTATTTAAAAACCCCTGCAAATCAGAAATGCACAGAGTGAATGGATTATGAGATATTCTTAGTGAAAGGAGAAAGTCACTAACACATCTGTAATTGCCAGGGGGCCTATTCTTCATAAAAATTTATATTCTCCGGATGCCCATGTCATCACAGCCTGTTACAAGCAAGTATTTTGCTCTTTTGCAAAACACCTGCTTAAATACACAACATAAGTGGCTTTATTAAAGTACTTATCTCCGAATATGGAGAGAGCTTCTTTTTGGGTATGTAAATATTCACTTAAAAGAAAATACAATGGTAGTGTGACAAAAAGTTTCCATTATGGCTCAAATTTTAAAAATACTACAGTACCTTAAAAGTACTTTTCTTTGTTTCTTACTTTATGGACCATCCTTCCAGAAGGAGTCTAAGGAGAAATATGCTGGAACTCAATTACCTATGCTAGTGAACCTCATACAGATATTTAAAAATGGGTACCTCTCACACATATCCAATGTGAACCAAGTGCTTTTTTATGTGCGCCTCTCATATTTCATTAACATTATAAATTGCAGTATGCACCTTTTTATGCTGCTGGAAGAAGAAAAAAGTGGTACATAAAAGACTAAATGTAACTCAGTGACCAGTAAAATTTTTTCTCGTCACTCAAATGGTTTTCTTTGCTTTGCCTCTGTAGAGAAAGTTAATGGAAGTTCAGAAGCTACAACCCTCTCAGATACACTTTGTTTTACCTGGAGGAAGCACCAAAAGCTGAACCCTGGAATTTTGGTGGTGCATTGCTATGAGAGTGCCAGAGGTCATTAAAAGGGAAACAAAAACTTGCTTCCACTTGGCATCAAAATCCTGTGGAAACTACGTGGTTTAAAAGGCAGAAGCCTTCTCCAAATATCTCAAAACCTCTCCAGAGTTAAACATTTGCCCATTCTTACTGGCCAATAAAGGCAGGAGTCTGCAGGTAAATACCATTAAATGCCAGAACCTCAAACAACTTTTCTGCAGGTGTTCCAATCCTTGTCAAATAGGGAAGAGAAACAATGTCCTATTTTTCAAAGGATTAAAAAAAAGGGAAGAGGACAACTAGAGAGATATGCTCTATGAAAAAAGAAAGAAATATCTTACTCAGAGAATTCCTCTCTATTTCTTTTCTAGCAATTTCAAGGTGTGTATAGCTATTCTGAAACCTTTAAAAACATCTCAGACAGTTATTGAATGACTTATTTATAAACCTCCATTAATGCTTTTCTTCATCAAATTGCTTACTAATGTCTTTTATATATCTATATATCTGTGTAGATATTGCTCTTGCAATAACATTGCATCAAGTAAACATTAGTCTCATACTAAAAGATGCTAAAAAAAATATTTTATTTTCGTGTAACATCATAATTTCTTTTATTGATATACTCCTGACTTGTAATGGCACATTTTCACTAGAATTTTCTAACTGTATTCATGTACCCTTAATATAGTTCCCATTGTTTCAGAGTAGCTTATCCTTATTGACTTATTAGCATGATATTTTTGATAAGGTACTCCACTACTAAAGATAGGAATCTTTTTTAGGATCCACACACTTTCATTTGTGTATAGGAATCTCTGATCTATATTTACAGTAGCTTTATAATTTAACAGATGTTTGGACAGTTACAGTCCCCTCTGGGACAGTACTGTGTGGTTTTGAACTACTCCAGAGTTGTTCTATGAATATTTTTCCTCACTCTCTTATAGTCCTGGGGGTCTGTAACAGATGCTAATTGCAGTTTCTTCTTTGTTTTTTGATAATCTAGTCTTACCCAAATTATTCCACTGCTGCCCTCATCATTATTGAATTGTATCTTACTGATTTTCAAGGTTTCAAGCAATAGATAAGACCACATTATCTACAGCTTATACACACACAGCATAGCTTAAGTTTCATATGTGCATATGGAGATGGTGAGAGCATTCAAGAAATAGGGGCTTTTGGCAGAGAACATCCCACACCTCCTGTCCTTTCAGAAATATGCCTTGGAATAATTAGCAGCTCCATCTCAACTTCCCAATTTGCCACAATGCTCTCAGATATTATGCTGCTGCTCCACAGTTTTCAGAGGGGCTTATCATGCTGCATGCAGATCTGCTCTCTGAATCAGATGCTTTAAGACATTAATAGCATGATCTTGAAGCATTTTTTTTTGAACAGTTTATCTCATGTGAAGTTTGCTGAATTGTACAGGTGAAGGTGCCACATTGTGTAACAGCACACATTGTGTGCCCATGTTCGCTGTGCACTACGTGTAGCCAGGGACCCTGCCAGAGTAGCCACCTTCCTTGGTTCAGAGAGAATGGAAACCTTTCACAAATAACAGCCATAATAAATGCTCAGGTTGCACTTCATCTTTTAGTTCAGCGGATGCAGAAGGCAAAAACTATTTTGATAAAGTAGCAAATATTCCAATCCCAGAACTTTGGACTCCAGTGGAGAATGAAGAAGCAGACAATGCTATCTATTTATAGTACATTTTGCCTGAATCCCTTCTTTGTACACAACAGCCATGGTCTTTCATGCAGAACCACTGTAGATGGACAGCTGTGTGTCTAAACATCTGTGATGAACAGAACTCAGATGGGAGCTTAAAAAAAGAGAAAACAGCATCAACATATTCATAAGTTGGTGTGTGAACAATGAAGGCACATATTGTAGGTCTGAAGGAAAAAGGCAGAATCAGCTTTTAAAAAAAACCTACAAAATTCTCTAAGAAATTCTTTTTGCAGATGTCAGCATATGCTTTTTGCCTGATTTAGTGTAGCAGTAAACTCAGGAAGGGACCAAACAAATTGCTTTGACCAACCAGGAGTTTCAAGGATGTACCTATAAATATAAAAATCAAAATTTGACCATTACTTGATCCAAAAGAATTATAACACCTCAAAAAAGAAAATAAAAGAAAAATAAAGTAAACTGAATCAGCTCTGACTTGATTGTGTATATTAGAACAAGATCAGCCTAAAGCTGAAGTCACACAGATAATCTCTGACCCTCCCAAGGTTCTACTAGTGTCTTTTATGGACTTTCCACTTGTGAATAAGATGTAAGTAAGATGCTTTAAAAATTAATAAAACAAAATTAAATATCCTGTATTGTTGACCAGACATCAGCCTATCAGGCTTTGTTGTTCTCACTTGCCCTGATGCTAACTTAATTTTCAAGTAGCTCTAATAATAACTGACAGAAGTGATAACATATGACTTGAAGGATGTTATCAGGATCTCTCCACTGCAGAGAATTATAATGAAGCATATAGAATGCATCTTCACCTGAATTTGATCCCTCTTGTTCATTTAACTGTTTATAAGGTTTCTAAACCTAATATAATTTTCTTTACATTAAAATGTATTGCCAAAGTAAGATAGAAGCTCTCTTCTCTTTGTCTTTCCTAAAAGAACATGAACGGTGCTCTAAGTAAAAAAATATGACCCTTGTCTTTCAAGTTTCCCTTTCTCTGTTCACAAGCACCTTCCTGGAATACCTGGAATACTGAGAGAGACCAAAACCCCTCTAGAGTATATATTCCTCCTTATAGGAATTTCCAACAGTCTTCAGTGGTTTTGACGTGCAAAAACGGTGGGATACTGCAGGCTCCAGCACAGACATACATTTGAAGAATATATTGCACCAAACTGCATATGCTGGTGCATTGCACAGTCTCCACTGCATTGGATGTCTGCTTTCTCTTTTGCGGTAGTTTCTCACATACAAGAGCAAGTCATAGCTTCCAGAGTGGAAACATCTAAAACTTTCTTACCTGAAAGGCATGTTTAAAACTGCATTCTTTTTTTCAATAATCAAAATCCCAACCCACAGTACAAAAGAATTTTGACTTATAAATACATGCTCCCTAAATCACCTTAAACTTTGAGAAAAAGAGGCACAAAATCATTGTTTCCAACATTTTAACTCACCGTAAATGAAAAAGGGGTTATCACAGGGTGGTAACTGTGAGTTATCTGAGAACAGACTAATTTTCTCAAACATATTTGTTATTCAAAATTAATGTATAAATTTTTGTGAGTGATTCCTAGCTTGATCACCAGTATGAGAGCAGTCTATTGTAGACAAAATAATGATGGGATATAGAGGTCACACATTATGTATCAGAGTCCCTAAACAGTAATCTCAGCTCCAATACAAGTTCCAAAGTTACTTATTCACATCTTCTTAGCTTTTGGGATTGAGGCAGTCTCGATCAGTAGGAGATTTTAAATAAATAATTGATTAATAATCCATTTTCACAGACAAGTAAAGGAAAATCTGGCAAATGACAGTAAATAAGATATGCCAGACAATCATTCCTTTATTAGCTACCACTAGGATCTAAAGTCTTTCCTTGTTCCTCATCTTCTTGAAAAATGCTGACAAGACCCAAGTGTTTCTTAGACTCTTCTGGGAATCTTCAAAGATGGAGAAATGACTGCCTATAAAAACTGCAGTACTATCTTTACTGGAAGTGGTCTGAGAGGGGAAATATTCTGTGTCCCATGTTAGGGAAGCCATCGCTATGAAAACCCTTTAGTCAGTGTAAGGACTGGGCTCCAGGCAGCATGTCCACACATTGCATGCTTCAGGCAGTGGCCAGCAACCCTCTTCTCTCTTACCTTTAGAGCAAAGATATATCTTCCCTTGCCTAAATATAGGAACAAAAACATCTGTTCTTTGATAGGCGTTATTTCACATCATCCTTACTCATAGCTGAAATGGAGGAAAGCCCCAGTGGACTCAGTCCAAAGCACGGGATAATCTCAGTCATACAGAGACCTATGTCCTGTGCCCTGCCTTGGAAGTTTCCATAAAATGACCAGACAAGACCCTAAAGAACTTGATTAGCCTTGCTTTGTTCAGGAGGTCATACCACAGACCTCCAGATGTTCCTTCCGACTTCCTGTGACTCTCATCCACACTGATCTTGTGACCCATAACAAAGATTTTTGTTGGATATTGTTGAGTTTCAGAAGAACACTTACCTTAAGTGGTAGAATAAATATGGCAAATTGATTGCTGGTTAGCTATATCAAAACATTGCAGATTTAGAACAAACATAAATGGGAATTCAAAATTAGAAACATGGATGTAACTGCAAAACCACACAGTTAATTATGAAAAATTCATTCAGTGCTAGAAAGTATCTTTTTTCAGCAAGAAGCAGTGACTTTTCTTAGAAAGGGGAATGCTGCAGTTGAATAGATCTAGTCTGAAGGAAATCATTAGGTCATAAAACTATGACAAGCTGTTGATCTCATGCAGGTGCTTGAAACTTGTTTGTGGTTCTGGATCTCTGAAGTGAGGAGGGAGATCAACAAGTAATCAACAAGTATTAAGACTCCAGCATAAGACCATGCTTCGAGCAGTCTCTACAGACATGTTCATGAAAGGTAAATTTTAACTAGAATTAAAAAAAAAAAAGTTATATTAGTATGATAAAGCAATGAAGATGTTACTCTTTAAGAAGAAACACCAAAATGAAATGATTCAACAATAGGAGAAGGACTACAGGTTGCACTCCTTTGGATGCTCTCTAGTGAGCTAATTTCTTATATTGAAGCTACCAAAACTGCACAAAGGCTCAAGGTGAGGCTGCACCAGTGCAGAGCTGAGTATTGGGCAAGAGGCATAAGGGATAAAGGGAAATTCAGGTAGTCTCAACACTGAGGTTGATAACTATCTCAGGTGATGGCATTATGATGTTGCTTATTATAAGAACATTGAAATCAACAATCCAACGTTTCAGACTGCAGTCATGAATACCAGAAGGGATTACCTCTTTAGCTGATTCCAGCAGCAGAGACTCTCTAAACATGGAATTTCACTAAGGACTGGTGTGTGTCTCTATATTTGTATCCATCTTGCACTCAAGTGAGCAGGAAGGCAGGAAAAACAAGTTAAAGTGTAAAGAAATGCACGTAAGGAATCAAATTTCAAAGGTGTGGGAGTAGGACACTTTGAAGGATTGCTAGTATCATACAATCACAAATGAAAAAATGCTATTTTCAGTATTATTTTCACACACAGCAGATTCTGTAATAGAAAATGCTTATTCTTTTGCAAAAGAGTCTGTTCAGTAAATCCTTTACATGCCCTCATCTTTCTACAGTTAAGCATGCTTTACTGAGGAATGGAAGTGGATGTGGAATTTAAGATACAAAAAATTAAATAAAATTTGAGCAACATTTTTTTCCACTCCTAGTTTTTAGAGTTGCCTCTTATTCATGAATAAAAGGTGAGGTTATAGGAGGGTATGTCAATATTTTATTTTTCTCCAAGAGCAAAGAACCTGTTGTTCTGTGCAAAGCACACAGAAATTCTGTACAAATGAAAATTATAATGGTAAGAGAGTAAAACAGAAAAATATTTGGATTTTCAAAGCATCAGATGTGAAGAACCTACCACAGGAGTTGTATTTGTATTTGATTTTTAAAATTTTTCTGTTTGGGAAATGCAGTAATCCATTTATCTGAAACTAAGTCAGACCAGAAAACTGAAATCACCTGCGAGTTTGCTTACATCTTCCAAATTTCTCTGTTGTGCTGAAGGGAGCCCAGACAGTGAAGTATGGATTTACATGTAGTTTCATCAAAGCTTAGCTTGATTGGGAAGAGCAAAAGAATATCAGTTTGATCTGTCTTCTGGTCAGGAAAGGAGGATACTTGTGCAGAAACATTTTAGCTTAGTGAAAGAGC
>VRYO01002772.1:63404485-63419213 GCA_009812075.1 Sialia sialis | reverse complement strand
AGGGAAGGGAAGGGAAGGGAAGGGAAGGGAAGGGAAGGGAGTGATAATGTGCAAGGACATGCATTGCTCTACAGCATCTTTCACTCCTCAAATTTCTCTGTAGAAGAAATTTGAGGGGTTATCACTGGGCACTTGAGATGTTTTTGTGCTTCTTGACTTCCTCCACCAGCCTCCACTAGAAACAGTGGTTAGAGAGCTTTGTTTTGAGCCAGTACAGCTATTCCTATGCTTGCTCGTGACTGTTCTTTCTTGCTGTCTCCTGTCTCTACCAGAGAAAATTTATGATCTTGGTTGGCCATAGCTCAATCCTTGCCCTCCTACATGAGTATAAACAATGTCATCTGCACTGATATCTGCAGCAGACAACCCTCAGGGGCTGTGTGCAATCTCTGCTGGTACCCCCTCAAGCGATTTCTGTTCTGTATGGCATTGTCAGCCACTGATAGCACCCAAACAGGGTCCAGAAAGTTGTCAAGTAACTGTTTGCTGCATCCAGTTTTGCTTGCCAGAAGCCATCTCTGGCATCTATGACTGAAAAGACTATTGTGTTCACTTGATTTGGCAATATTTCAGTGACTGTTGGCAGGGAACAGTATAAGCACTTTAGTATGCTATTGAGGTCCTTTGGATTGATGCAGATCATCAGTTTGCCTGTCTTTCTAACTGCCACCATACTGCTGATCCAGTCAATTGGCCTTGCAACTTTTTTTCAGCCACCTTGTTCCATGACAGTTTTAACTTTCACCTTGAGCTCTGCTTCAAGTGGCAGCACTAGCATTTTATATATAGCTGATGTCACATCATCTTAACCTTGCAGACCTTAAAAGCACTCATTATCCAGAAACCTGATCCCTTGACCAGAAACTATCTTTTAATAGTCAGAAAAGTAATATCTCATATATGTTTCCCTCACCCTCAGTTAGCTTTTTGATGCTCTGACTTTGCAATAAACAGTCCCATGTCCCAGGAAGTTCTCCAGCAGACAATAGATTTCTGCATCCATTCTACTGCAGGAGAGATATGAGGCTAATTTTCATTTACATGTGAGAACTTCACAGGTTTAATATCATCCCACAATCTAAAAAAAAAAAAAAATAAACATCCAAATTGTTTTATTCTTCACAAAAGCTGTATAATTTACCCAGCTTTACCACAGAATCACATTCCTTTTAGTGAAAGCTTTCCTTTGCCAGTTGCTTGTCATTTCTCATATTCAGTTTCTGAACCGCATTATTTTTTTGTTACTGCCATTGCACCTACTTACTGTATATTATTCAGACCAGCTTCATCACAGGTGCTCACTTTTTTCTTTACAAGCACTTATGCAAATTAAATCACCAGTGTAATTTAGAATCTCTTCACTTGCATGTATGTGGTCCAAAAACTGTCTCGTCCAAGTTTCAACTACACACAGGGTGACACCACCACTTGCTCTTAAGCAGGACTTTTAAAACGCTAGACCTCACATTTTGTAACACAAGAGGTCAATATCATTATCACAGTTTTATAAGGGTGCTGTGTAGGGGTGAAGTGACTTGCTCAAGGTCATCTAACAGCTTGGTGAGAGCAGAACTTGGGTCTTGCAAGTTCCAGTCTAGTGCTTTATCCAGCAAGAAACCCTGACTGTGCTGAAGTCTGAGGTCTCCCTGTCCTTGGCCTGTTCTATTAAAACGCTGCACTGGCATTCATATAAACCATTTACAAAGGGTAACATCCATTTGTTCTGCATCAAAAAGCAAGAGAGATTGACACATACATAATCTTTTCCTATGTGTGATGGATTGATCCTTGACTTAGGATCATTTCAGTTGCCTCTTTGTAGTCTCTCCATTACAACAAGAATTTCCCAGGTTTTCTATGCAAGATGAGAATGGAAAGCTGTTAAGCAACCCTTTTCTCATTCTTCCTGAGGAAACTTTTTACTGCCAATCCAAATTTGCAACACCTGTGGTGTTGAAAATGAAGACTTAAAGGCGTTCACTCTACATTTATGTTTGTCAAACAGTGATTTAAAAACACAAAAATTCATACAGCATTTTTAAAAACACTTTCCAGAGAATTTTTCTTTTCTTTTTTTTTCCCCCCACAAAATAACATCATGTCTAAGCACAGTGCATAATCCTCATACACAGGTTTACCTAGATTTTTCTGACATATCAGGATAAAAATTTTGTAGATATTTGTGCCACATTTGTGTCCATCAATGGCTTCTTGGTAGAATTTCAGGAGTATGAAATAGGCCACCTTTGTACTGAAAAATCCTAATAATACTTTGGATTCAGAATATATGGTGTTCTGAAAACAGCCTTTCATTGGAACATGCTGCTTGTGTTTGACAAGAACTTTACTGAAATCCTGAGGAGGGAATGGTTGGTGACCTTATAGGCAGCATACAAGAATCTCAGCCTAATTCACACACTGCTTCCCTTGTTCAGGTGATGCCTGAAATAGCAAAGAGGTGTTCCTTCTGTCATTTGGATCATGTCAGTTTGCAGTATTCCTCCTTACAGGCACACTGCCTGATTTCTGGTGTTTCCAAGCTGGGCTGGCCCTTGAAAGATTTAAACCCAGGCTGGAAGGAAAGAGTGAGTGTGTATCAAAGTGGTCTCATACAATAAAAGCCTCAATTCACCATTGACCCACCCTAGAGTTTAGCATGAGCTTTTTGGATCCTGTGCAAACAAATGAGAAAGCTAGAAGATGCACACAAACCTTTTCCTGATGTGAAAAGAAGCAGCTCTGCTGCAAAGCGCACGGACTTCAGCAGAATTGATACCCCACCGCAGACCACAGCATGCCACCTATGTACATGAACAGAAACTGATTAATGGGCTGTCACTTTATTTGTTGACTGCTGAATTATTTATACTTATAAAGTGTTTAATAATTTAGAGCTGGTATCTTAACAAATTACAGCTGAAAGTGACAAGGGGAAGGTGGCACAAGAGTCTCACTTGAGATCAATGTCCTTGTTCTCAGGGCACTTTGGAACATGATTTCTGCTGACTGTCATCAGCAAAAAAAGGAAGGGGGAAGTATGTTGATTTGATATTACGTGTTAAATAGAGAGAACTGCATATTTCAGTAATCAAAGGAAAAAAGTTGCTTTAAACCAAAAAGAACATGAAATTACTCTGAAGAAATCTACATTTCCATATGAAATGAAAATCATTGTCTTAAAAAAAAAAAGACTAAATAAAAGCTAATTACAGTGTTTGTTTTTAAAATTTTGTCTCAAAGCATTTTATCCATCTTTTCTTGCCACAAAGGATTTGGATACATATTGATTTTGACCTGCGTACCACATCTTTGCAAAAAAGCAAAGTCATCTTAATCCGAAGAGGTTATTTTTTACTGTATGAGGATGGAAACAAAATTACCATCTACTGGCTCTATGTGAGTTAAACTTAGAGAGTGCATGAGAGAGACATAAATTCAGATTTTTTAACAAAATCCAAATGCTAACCAACAAAAAGGCTGGCTGAATCAATGCACCTGGAAACAAAATTCCTGTAAAAATCCTCTATATAGGTAAATAACATTTCACTCCAGGATGGTTTTTCCTTCACAGACACTTTAATAGGAAAAAACATATTAATGTAAATATCCAAAATAGTAAATTCCATTCTCTAAGAAGGAATTTCCTGGGTATTAAACCACTCTATTTCCTTTAAATACCACGAGAATGCAATGTCTAAAAGTATGAATGCAGTGTCTATTCTGGTGAAACAAAAATTCTTAACAAAGGCACAAGGCTCCTGTAGCAGAAATTACACCATCGCTGCTGCAAACAAATACATTTTTCAGGGTAACCTCTCCAGTGATGAGCCCAGTTGCATCTTGTAACCCCAATTCTACAATGTCCACAATGGCAAGGCAAGCTGTGCTAGCCACTGCTGAATTCCAGTAGCACTGTATATCCACATGCAATATACTGTTCACCAGTGCAAGACTGACCTCTGCTTGTATTCGGCTTGCTTCAAGCCAGCACCATATGTCTCTCCATCACAGTAGCACAGGCACTGTGGCCTTGAACACTGTAAATCATATCCAGCTCTATTCCCCCCTCAACATGCTTAGGTGATCAGTGTTTGCTACTTTGGAGAATACAGCTTGAATCCTATAAGAAATAATGTTACACAGGCAGTAGAAACATGGTTTTGTGGTATTTCCCAGTATCAGCTTCTTCAACAGCAATCACTTCTGTTTCTCTCTCTCTCTCTCTCTGATTTAATTGCTGTTTATCTCCAGAGCGACCTTTATATGCACATGCTGCCAGCTGGACCAGGATCAGTAGGTGGCCATTACTGGACATTTGGGAGCAATGACTTGAATTAAGGCCAGCTGAATACAACTATCTGTATTTTCATCCTGTCCTCAGATACAAGCTCACCCATAGTATTTCTCCTGCAGTACAGAAGACGACTATCAGTTCAGTTTACAGATAGTTTACAAGACTACTTATCAGACAGTTCACAAAATATTAACTCCAGCAGCAGACTTCAGTATGAAGGAGATCTTGTCAGCTCTTATTCTGCTAATTCTACCAATGATGTCAGGGTAGAAACCTGTCCAGCTACATAAGGGACCTAGATCACATCTATGCCGTTAACTGCTCTTAAGGAAGACATCCTAAATTTCCTGCAGAGAGCAAGTGATGAACTACATTTCAGGGCCATTCTGCTCCTCAGTGTCCACTCCACAAATCTAACAAGATGTGTTGCCTTGAGGAAGTGGCAAATGTGGTCCAATTTTCTTTATACCACTGCAAAATTTATTAGGAAAATAGGTTCTGTAGAAAAAAATGGTGCTTTGTATAGCGATCTCCCAATAGTCATGTTACGTTTTGGGTGGGGAATATTCATAGATGACTACCACTGCTAAATTTTTTTTCCTGGTATAGAACTGAAAAATGGATTAAGGGAGCAGATTTAGGATGAATAACACATATTGGCTGAGAATTTCTCATTTTTTTTTTAAAGATGAGTTAGCTTTGGTTGTTGATGGATACTATGTATCTGATATACATTTTCTAATATGAAAATGTTGTTCAACTCTTTCCAGGGTACCAGAAACATATAAAAATGGACAGTGGTTTTTTTTTTATTTTTATGTATATAATACAATAGTGAAAAATCATTTTGAAAATGATGAAGAAAAATCAGATTGAGTCAATACTCTTCCAAACACTTTATACTCAGAAATACACTTTTTCTACTGTTCCAAAGAGTATTTTATTCTTTGGTTAAGATTTTCTAGTATTGAGTGTGAGCAATCTGTAAAAATGTGGGGTTTTCATGAACACATATGCTGAACATCTTTCACAATTTGACTAGGAGGCCATATTTATAATTCCTTCCATATTAAATCTAAATTATTAAAACTGGATATGAGAATGAGCTCAATGAAAATTATTGCTTTAAGTGTTACAAAAGTATCCAAGGCACATACAGGTGCAGTACAGAACAGTACAAAATGCAGCATCACATCTACGAAGGCATGTACCACTAATCCACTCAAGGTCTTCAGCCTGATCTTCAGGATTCCCACTGAGTAAGATCTCTACTATTTGGAGGACAGTTTTCCCTCCCTTCCCCCACAGCCCAGTATAGTAAATATGACCAGCAGGAAGCCTGGAACTGACAGTATCTATGACAGAGTGAAATCTGAAAGAGCATGGCACAGAGATTTATTGGTCACAGGAGGTAGTCAGCTATGGCATTCCTTTCCTTCACAATTCACATGATGCCCTGACACCATTTCCTTGAAGATAGTATTCAAAAATGCCCCTGAAATCTAAGCATAACAATAACATATCAATTACTTATACACTCAGGAACACGAACAGGATATTAAAAGGGAATTAGAGAAAATGCAGCCTTTCAGGTAGGTTATTGTTCTCTGGAATGCAAATTCATAAGGAATGTCTGGGATTAGTATCAGCCTAGTAGAAATGAGACCCGGTCAGGAGATGGTACAGAAAGCATCCTAGACTGATTTCTCCCTGTTCCTTTGAAGCCCACATTTCACTTCCCAGTATAGCACCGTGTGTGCATATTCATGAGGTGAATTCTCAGTGACCCCTCAGCTCCACACTGCACAACAGAAATTTCAATACTCTGTGAAATCCTAACCCCAAGGAAGTCGATGGCAAGATCTTCGCTCACTTGTTTGGGAACAGGAATTCACCCATGATATCTTGTTAGTTCTGTCAGGTTTTCAGGATGCAGACTGCTTTTTAAGATGAATCAGTAAGTATTGTGCTGCTTTCTTACACCGTCCTCTGCTTGAAACAAAAATAGTGCTTTACTGCACAGATTCTATTACCCTTGGCAGCTAATTTTCTCCTTTGTCCACTCAAATGCAACCCTCCATTCCTTACTTTTTTCTACAATACATTTTTATAGAACAACATGAAAATATTTATTAAAAAAATCAATGCTTTGCTATCATTTATGGTTTATGTTCAGAAACTGTGGACGTATTCCCACTGTTGGCCCAGACGTTTTGTTGCTGTTTCTGGACAGATGCTTTCTGAGGCTTCAGAAAGCTCACATAAAACTTCTAACTTCTATATAATTTCCTAAATTAGTAGTCTGTCCACTGATTTTTTTTTTTTTCTGTAAGATGTTGTTTCTCCTGCCAGAACTTCTAGACAACAACAAGTGTCATTAAAAATTAAAGTGGACAAAGCAGTTCAGACCACACTGTCAGAAACAAATCTCTCCAGCAGAAGGGAGGAGATTTTTCCCTCTAACAGATTTTTCCCTCTTTTAAACCCTTCAGACTCGTGATACCTCAGTTCCCAGCCTGATCCTTGACAAATCTGTGACAGATAAGAAAAAAGAATAAATCTTCAGTGACCAATGGTATAACATAGTCCTGCTTATTATCTGTTAATCTGTTAAAATTATGCTTACTTTGAGTGATAGGTGATGTGGCAAAGTGCTCTTAATGAAAAATTTTCAAGTTCATTGTTTGTTATTATAGAAAGTAAGATTTTTGCTAGTATGGCTTAAACATTCTGATGAACTGAAGAGGCATATTTTTGCGTTTTGAGGACAGCTACTCCATAGCAATGCAATGGAGTCACCTGGCTCGTTCCTGCATCTGGACCAAGGAGCTGGCCAATATTAAGGCAATAGTAATGAAAGGCATTTGAGAAAAAATAAATCTCATTCTAGAAAATCTGAGAAATTATTCATACTAATGATAAAAAATTGCGCCCTCTACAAGTTCAAATGATCAGGTCTGAATTTTTCTTGGAAAAGGTCAGTATTCCTTCAAATTCACTGAGACTTGACATGAATAACCCCAGTGATCTCATCTACAGGCACAATCCAGAATCTCCAACATAGTAGTCCTACTTGCTCTAGTATATTTTTATTTGAGGTCTGAAGAGTTCTACCAGTGCAGCAACCAGTGAACTCTCCAAAATCTGAGCAAACCATGAGGAGAGGAGTGGATTACATGAACTCATTGGAGACATGAGGCCCCTGCTGCTCTCTCCTGCTCTGTAACACTACAAAGTCACTCTGCTTAGGTACGGTGCTCTCTGCTGGCTCTTGCTCTCTCTCCATCACTTCTAAAATGACTTTCTTTCATGATACAGACATCATTATTAGACTACTCCAGCTAAGGAAATTATGGCACCTAGACATCATCTGTTGAGGGTGCCACATGAACAAGGGCCAATCCAACACTCCTTTTAGGACATAATTAGTATCTGAGCATGCAGGCAGGATTTGGCTCTGGATTGCAGCTAAAGAACTGAGCAGTGAGATTTTAATGAATGCAGGCATTTCAGTTCCTGCACATCTCTATCAAAAGTTGAACACAAAAATCCAGCTAAAATTATGTAACAACCATGGTAGGAAGGATTTCTTTTCTCTCTTCTTTGAAGCTAGAGAAAAACAGACACTATATAGTACAGAGAGTGACTACAGTAATTAGCCTTTTTTTCCTGAATGCTATAGTAAACACTTTCAGAGTAAAACTCAATGCATAATCACTGCTGATCTAAAAATGACAGCTGTTCTGGAGAAGACCAATGTACACACCAATCCCTCCTGTAAACTATTCCACTTCCTTTAGTTATGTTAAGGGTTTCTTTTTCCAAACTGAGTATGACTCAGTTCTTTTATGTGTTTCTCTTGATTTGTAGCTATATCTAGATAGACTCTTTATCACTTTCAGTATAATTGTAAGTGGACAGTTCAGTCCAGCAGCTAAGAGATCAGTGAGACAAATGCCCAGGAGAAGTTATGAAGCAGGACACTCAAAATTCTCTCATATTATTTCAACACTGCTGCCAAAATGTTTGACAAGGATTAAAAAGCTTTTTCAATATTAAAGTAAATAACAGGTACCTCACATGGCTCTAATTAGGAACAGAATGAAAATTGTCTATGATATCACCCTAAAAAGAGAAGGTTTTACTATGGTTATATATAGCAAAGTAACATCAGAAGGAGGAGGCAGGAAGAGCTTACTGTTCATCAGAAAGCCTAGAGTTTAATCATTGAAAGATTTTCCTATTTATACTAAAAGAAAAAAAAGCATGAATAGAAGGTGAAGGAAGAACAAATGGCCAAAGCTGTAGGCATATCAGAACAGATATTGTAGTATGAAGACAGCATAAAACCTGAAGGAGACTTGCATTTTTTCATCATTCCATTTCCATTGCTGGGCAACAGTTGTGAGGAAAAAAAAGTTCTAAATTTTCCTCAAAATATCCTCACTGGAATGCCAGGAATTGACAACACCAACGCAAAAGGAAACAATGGCTGATCTGATGGTTCTGCAGCCGTCCTCTTGCAGGCTTCCCTCAGCAAAACAAACCCTTCAGGTCACACAGTCCTTGGGGGCCATGCATTAAAATAACTCAGTTATTTTCACAGTCTCTATTTGTCCCTCTACCTTTGTAGTGGCATCAGCATCCACCTCAGAGGAGATCATTTTCTCATTCTCATCCCAGCTGGAGAATAAACTCTGCATTCGAGGTTATCAAGGGGATGGACAGTTAAAGGACAAAAAACCAGAAGTAATAAAGTAACATCACCATGAAGGCTTGGGGAATACCCTGAAAAACATGTAGGCTGACTTTTCTTTGGTATACTTAGTTTTGTCTATGGGCAGATTGCCACAAAGGACAAAAAAAAAGGAGGGGGCAAAAGAAAACCTATACTTTATTTATTATTTAAATAAACAGTTTTATGTTGCTTCCATTTTGTGCTCAGTTTTATAACAATATGAGTCCATTTCCCCATCATTCCTTAATATCTTTATTGTTTAGGACTTTATATACTGTATGATTAGTTGGCATTGGTACCGTTCAATCTGTACTAATCTGTATGCATTTATATTGTGTGAGCAGTTCTCTAATTGGTTTTCATCCAAGTAATCCCACAGAGAATAAGGTTACATGCTGAAAAGGGCTGAGGTGAGAGAGTGGTTAAAAGGGGAGTGCAAACTCTTTTCCCATCCTTATTAAGAATGCTTTACACATCTGCATTTTCTAAAAACATTTCTAAACTCCCTCTGTGTGAACAAGCATAAAGTCTATTCCTCAGCATAGAAACGCACAGAGAGAAAATGAATTTGTTTCAGAGAACCCCACCCATATCTGCTTTATTTCTCCAATGTTGCTATATTTCTTGGTCAGTTAAGGCTGTGAAAAGTAAATACTGCGATTTACAAAGGTGGAAAAATTAAAACCAGAACAAATCCAAAATAGAATATGCCTCTTGGTAGAAAATACAAAATTAAGTTTAAGCAAACAGAGCAGAGACGAAAGATCTTTTCCTAAAGGGCTAATAGAATCGCAAAAAAAGAATAAAACAATACAAAAAGCCCAAAAGTGATTGAGCATTTTGAAACTTAGCCACTTAAATCCATATTTGGCTGACTTGTGTAACAAGCCCAAATTTGAGATATTCCTCACACCAAAATTTCTGAAACATTTTGACATGTGCTGCACCTACTCCAGGTATTAATTTTGTAAATGCTGATGACAGCACTTGAATTTTAAGAAAATACATATTCAATCATTTCATTTAATTGCACAATAATTACACACTTTTATATTTCTGGCTGCAATGACATTGGTTTCATTGAGTTTTTTATAAGGTTCTATATTATTGATCACACACCACCCAGCAAAGAAAAAAGTTGTGGGAAAAAAAATCATGTATGAGTTACTCTCCTTTCCCATATACATAAAAAAAATTCTTAGCTTTCTTCAAAGAGCTGTATACTGAAATTTATCAATACCTGTATATGATCACTGTCTTTATCAACTCCAACATTAGAATTTTTTTGTCACTCCAATCAAGTTTTAGCTTTGATTACAATTTTTTCTTCTTTCCTTAATAACAAACAAAACCCCACTTAAATCAACATACTGAAAACTTTATGTAAACCACACTTTTTATACATGCCTATACCCATATTCTGAACAGGCATCAGAATATTTATTTTAAAAACACAGGGCTTGCTTACCATATTCACAACTTTCAGTGGCTGGATTTTAGAGGAGCCTTTTTGAAATGTGAGTCTCCTGCCATTATACATTCTTGCTAGTGAGAAAATGCAATTTCACTACATACGGCTACACAAACCCCTTTTTCACTGCTTAAGAAAAAGAGAAGTGTTTTTTTTCCAGATTTCAAAATGGAATAAAAGATAAAGTTTTAGGTTTTACGCAGAGCCACGCAGGTGACAATTTTTCTTCAATTAGTTATCATCCTGTCTGAGGCATGAATATTAGTCTGGACTTTAAAGAAAGATAGCTGTCCCACTAAACTTAACAATGATTTACACCGAAGGACAACGTGAGCCTGCTCTTTCCCTCCCCCACCCACCAATGCCACCATGCTTCATTTCTGCATTATCTTCTGGTAACCATCTCCGGAATATTCTTAAAAGCTGCTAACATGATACATTAGAATTCAGGCATGTGACAGATACAAAATTAAAGTTGACCTTCTCTGTCAGAAAAAATAAACAGTAACCATTAGCAGCTTTGTACCTCTGCATTTAACTCCCTATTTTCTGCCTCCCTAGTTGGGTCCATTAAGTGACTGGTGCAAAAAAGATCCCCGGCAACACTGACTCCCTGTGGATATATTACAGTCCCTGGATATTACACTTGGCTATAACCTTTCCTCCACAGCCCAATCTTACATTTGAAATAATTCGCTCTTGACTTGGTCACACAACGATACTGTAGACAAGAGTTGCCAAAATTCTGTAAAAACTTCTTATGTCTGCATGTCTGTCAACAACCTGAGGTTTGCAGTGGGACCCATTAAGAATTCATGCTTCATATTTTCATTATTTTATTAGTCACTCCAATTTTTCTTTTGCTCAGCCTCATCAGTTCTAGTAAGAACATCCTTTAGTTCAGACAAAAATACATTTTAAATATTATTTTCTGAGGAAAGTATCCATTAAAATCACTAGATTTCCAGAAGTTATTTTATGTTGTTGAACAGAGCAGAAAGAAAATTTCACATCTACAAAACTTTTAGAACTTCAGAAACCTTCAGAGTAAATAAGCTAAATGATTGTCATATTAAATTTGATGGAAATAAACACAGGATCCCAGTGCCAGATCACATAAAAACACCTACTATATAGAACTAAATGGAGAATATATACAAACAAAAAAGTGATTTAAAAACATTGGTGCTTCAATTCTGTCATGAACTTTGAAAAACATGCAGAGTAAGACAGCACTCTTGCATTGTTTTTGACCATTTTCTAAGCAGTGCAGTATGATTTTGGGGAGCCACCCCAAAAGCACATCCTGAACTCTACCAGGTCTTGATGGCAAAGCAAATGTATTTCCAGCTCCATTTTCTTTTAACAGCTACAATATTTTTTCTCTTGCTGTCTGCGGGATTTCCCCCATACTTTTTTTTTGTTTTGTCTCTCTTTGAAAGAGAGAAACCCACCACTCTAATCGTTAGATGGAGTCTATATTAAATTGGTGGTGGGACAGGGCTTATTTTCTTTCCTAAAACTAAAATATATACGCTCCAAAATCAAGAATTCTGTTTTTCCTTTGACCTAGGAAAAGAGAACTCCTTTAATACTCATTCCATCTGTGGTGCGTGCCATTTCTCTTTATGCTTTGATATTTTCTTGTAAATTTCATATTTATTCTCTGCAATGATAACATTAAAAACATTTTTCTGTTTTTCAATGCACACACAAATTTTTAAAAAAGTAAACTCCAACACACTTTTTTTATTAATGGATGCAGATTGCTTTGACTTTATATAAAAGATAACATATAAAGAACATTTGAAAGTTTTCAAACAAATCACAATTTCAATGAGAAAAATGTCAGTGTTCTGTCCCAAGTTTGTAATCATCCTGGTATCCTATAGGATGGGCTTCTAACTCCTCCTTAGCATCCCAGTTTGTAATGTTTTATCTGACTGATTAGATACCAAACCACCTTCAGAAGGCTGGTGCAGAACAGATGTAGCAAAAAAAAGAATTTGTTTCTGCCAAAAACCTCATAAGCTCAAGGGCCGTTTAACTTAGCTCAGTCACTTAGTTTATTTTGCATTAGAGGAACTTCTCATTTAATTTACCAGTCTATAATAGGTAACTTTTTCAATATGAAGCTAAAGGTCACTATTATATGTAAGGAAAATTAAGCCAATGTTCTTGGTTGCCTTACAGTTCTCCTAGTTCAACTACTCCAATAAATGAACATGTACAACAAGCCGAAGGGCTTTTTATTACAAATTTAATTCATTTCTCTAGACAACTGTGAAATTTGCCATTGACATTAGTCATTACCCCAAGGCGAACTAAAAGATGATCTCAGTTAATAAATGATCCTTAACAAGGAACGCTCCTATCTTCTGTGATATTGGCACAGGCACATTTTATTAATGCAGGACTAGCTTCCTGCCAGAACACTAGCATTCATGACTATTTGGTGTGCTTGTTTCCTCTTCCTGCTCCTGATATTAATAATTATGCAACGGGATAATTAGCAACACAAAGAGACAGTACTATGTGCTTGCAGCTAGATTTTCAGCACGTTAACCTTCTGGGAAATAAAGAACAGAAGCAAAGAGTCTAGCCAAATAACCAATGCAGGTTGATTTCACAGTGTGTAAAAGGCTAATTATCTGTGAAAAGTCTGACCTCAAGTAACAAAATTACACAAATGTGCAGGCATTTTATCTTAAATAAAACTCAGATGCACTAGTTCATAATGTGACGAGTCATGGTTAATAACTGTCTTCCAGAACTATTTATCTCTATATGTGTTTATAAAAATAAAAATAAATCCAAGAGAGAAATAACAGTCTCCTATAAAATGTTAAGCAGTTACTCAAATAACTGCAAAGGTAGGGTAAAACAGACTCCCACCATCCCTCAACCATTGCAATGTTTAAAAAAAAAAAAAAAAAGAAAAGGTAAAAAAAAAATATCCAATATATGACAGAAGTAGGTTAAGTGCATTTTGTTTACTGGAGACAGGCTACAATAAAAAGCAGAAAATATTACTACTTCTTTACAGATACCATGTGTAATTCATTCTGATATAAGAATATTTATCCACTAGCAGTAATAACAAACCACAATTTTTGTCATGAAAAAAATAAATTGTATTTGCAAAAAGCAAACACATTACGGAGTGTGTAAAAATGCAATATTCCCATTTTCTAGTCAGAGTTCCAATTTATTGAAGTAACAGAGCAGAAAATGCACTGACAGCTGTTACATTTTATTGCGAATTAGTATATACGTTTTATATCCAGTGAGCAAATGCATGATACATTGTATTCCAGTAATTGCCACTGGCTTTCCAAATGGAAACTGAATGATCTTAGTGCAATTACACTCAGGAGAGTAAGTGTAACAAGCTACAGTTCTACATTATAGCTCTTTAACAATACCAAGAATTTTACTCTGTTTTAAAAAATAAAATAAAAAGGTCAACTGTATATATAAAGAAAGAAATACATATTTATCCACCTACAGATGATAAAATGAGATTTTCTGCTATTCTGTCTTAGATTTGGCTACATACAACACAGACCATATGTTTAAAAAAGTTTGTAAGAATGATGCTTAAGTTCCTACTAGTTTAGACATTTCTTCAGCATCAATAGTTTGGGGAGGTGGGGAGGGAAGAGGAGAATGGACAGAATGATTGGAAACTTCGATCACATAAAATCAAAACTTCTCATTTCACATAGGAAATAAATGATTGCTATTCCTAGAATACACCCTAATTTTCCAGCATCCTTGCACAGAAAATTAAACATTTGCCTTGAAAAATTTAACACACTACCTTCAGACGTAACATTTTAAATGTTTATTACCGTAGGCTTCTTCCCTCCCCCAGTTATCACCTGAGATAGCAACCCTTCTAAGATATAGCCCATGTGCTGAGCAGTTAATATTTCAAATGCATTAAGGGAAGTGGGGGCATGAGGGAAAAACATTTTATTTTTATTTTTTTACTAACCTTCATAACATATTTTAAACCATTTCGTTGGGCAACCAGTCTGGTGACAGCCTCTGCACCTTCAAGCTGTAGCTGGAGTGCTCAGTAAAGCCGGCAGTCTCCTCCCCTCTAGTGGCTACCAGCCCTCTTTGCAGCAACCAGGGGAAGAAAAAGGCCTTTAGAGGACCACCTCAGGGCCATTTGTGTCATTTTTCTAAGCTTACAAGGAGACAAAAAAAAAAAAAA
>VRYO01002772.1:63319563-63403485 GCA_009812075.1 Sialia sialis | reverse complement strand
GCTACATCTTGTAAAAGAGCTCAATGGAAGGGCTTGGCACAGGGAAGCAATGAGAAAATACAGAATCCTGGGACACGCTGTGATCTCAGCAACAGAGCAGCCTAACGACTGTCAATTTTTTTTCCTTTTCTTTTTTTTACTTTTCAGTTCTTGGGATGAGGGCTTTTAAGAGGGCATGACGAAAAGTGAGGAAAGTGAGGAAGCGTGGTTTTCTGCAGTTTGCCCATACCACTACCCTATGTAGTCCATAAGTAGCCAGCACTTGCAGTAATTTTGCAGGCATGGGCTAACATCGAACCAAATGTACAAAGCAGTTTATATAGAGCATGGATTTCAAATTTGTTTCCTTTTTCAGAATTTGTTTCTGAACAGGGCTTTCTTCAAATCCCACTCTTTGCTCATGGGTCAGGCACATGTATGTCCATCAAAATAAAACTAGGACCTTTCACAGTTTTAGACAGAAAAAAATTATTTCAGAGGAGCACTGTAAACACAGTTAAGCAAGATCTGTACAGATTAGCTTTGATAGTGTATCCAAGTCCAAGGGTAACCTGACCAGGTTTTCATTTGCACCCACTTTTAATTCTGAAACAATTAGTTACAGCCCAACTAGAGGCTTGAGAGCATTTTCATGAGAAACAAGAATTTAACATAAATCCACATAACCAAGGAAATTCAGAATTGACGCTGTCAATTCTTAGGCCCAATAGAACACATAAAGGGGCTTGTTAATGCTGAACTAATTGGCATTCTTGGCTTGACAGTCTCAGCAGAGAGACCAAGCAGTGAATAAGCATGGAGACTAAACTACCCTCTCGCTCACAGGTGGTCCCTCTAGGTTAGGACTAAAGCACATTTGGAGATGAAGAAATGAAGAGAAAAATGTACACCAAAGGTACTATTTAATTTGTGAACAAGAGACTTTAGCCTGCACTGAAAACAATGCAACCAATTCTTAACCAATGTCTACTCTTGCTGCTTCAATTTAACCTGTAAATAAGCAAAGGCTTTGATTTCCTTTTAAAAATTACATTTCATAATTAGAGGGAGAAGCTGATACCCTTCAGTCATCTCCATCAACATGCTGACTTCTGTGAAAATACATGGAAAATTCTTACCTGAAAAACTCTGCTCTCTGCTAGCCTGTATAATTAGTTTATTTTCAGACATGCACTTAGGAGCAGTACTAAACTTCTACCTCCTTGAGGTTGCTTAATACAGGCCAGGGAGTAAGTGTACCTGCAGTCTTAGCCCCCTGATACACACAACAGCTGACTCCCCAGATCCTGTGTAAAAGTAAGTATTTCTCTGGCATTCATTGGGAGGTAAGGATATGGGCTTATATTCTACCTGAGCCCCTATTTAAAGGTACGTCTGTGGCACTCAATGAGCTTCAAAAGGTTGCAGTTGAATTGTTACATCTGGAAGGGAGCAATAAGGGAGTAACACTCTTTGCCTCATATAGATTAGTGCTGAGCAGTTCGCCCTGGAACAGTGTAAAAAGTCTCCTGTCTTTCCCGCTGAAAATGTTAGATTGAAAAAGAGAGCTATTGAAAATAAGATGCACAATATTAATACTGAGGGTAATTAATCATGGAGTAAATTATTGAGGGGCGTAGTTGATTCCCTTTCAGTGGGAGTCCTTAAATCAACATTGGACAGTTTTTAGAAGTTCCATTCTAGCTAAGCTGCAAGTTATAAGGTTCAAGACAGAAATTACAAGATGATGTTCAGTGACTCATGTAATACAGGAGGTAAAACTAAAATATTGTCCTGTGTATTTTTGAACATGTATTAAATGTATTTATTAGTTTAACCTACATAAAAAAAAATAAAAAAAAGAAGTTTGGAAAGAGTGACTGATCTTAACAAGATAGCTCTGCAGCTGATGCAATATCAATGGAAATTAATAAGGCGATCTTGATCTTATGCATTTTAAAAGTGACTGTTTAAAAATAACACATTTATAACACTCCAGATTTTTTCACTTGCCAGATTTTCCTGCCTTGGCTAAAGTACTCTCAGTGCAGAAGTGAAAAGTGGTGACAAAGACGGTTCCAGTTCCTGCGTCCTTCTTGGGACTGTTCATCCCTAGTGCTGTTTTGAGCAACCTCAGGACTGCCCTAAGCTCTGCTAGCTGGCAGATGTGCCCTGTAGCTCTTGTGCCAGCTGATGAGTAGTCAGGCCAAAACAAGATCCATAGACCTCTATACTCATTCCCATGGAAGCCCCCAAAGCATGTTTCCCAAAAAAGCCTGGAAAGACAGAGGAAAAGTACAAGGAGGAGTGGCAAAGAATCATTGTGATCAGAATCACATGTCCTTATTGCAGCTAAAATAATGTATCTAAAATAAATTATTTAATTCTTACTAGCAATAGACTTTAAAAAAAAGATAAAGACAGGATCTTCTTATAGGACAGAATTCTTCTTACAAATAAGTAGAATTTAAAATAAGTTATTTCACTGTGACACTTCTAGACATCAATACTGTCTCTCTTCTGGAAAGTAGACTAAAACCTTTGTAATTCTTCCTTTTCAGAAGAACTTACAGAACTCAAAACAGGAGAATAAAATCAAATCTAATTTCCTGAGACAAACCCACTATTTCTAATGATATTTTAGAATTATGATCATAATTTTCAAAGTTTTCTGGTCTTTTAGTGAGGGATCATCCAAAAAAATCCCCCAAAAAACAAAACTGAATCCTCCAGTATTGAAAATTAAAAGTCACAGATTTGGTGACCACCATCACTTACCTTTTCTATGCTTGTTTAATATAAAAAATGAAATGAGACACAATGTTCAGATTTCCACCATGCTTCCTGTATATGTCAGCCTTTGTGATTTTTCCCAATGATATTTACACTTTGCAAGAATATTTGAAGCAGAGTTTCTGATAAAATTTGAAAATTTAGAAACATTTTTGATAGTCTAAACAAACTGTATAGTCCAGTTATCAGTTGTTCAGGAAAATCTAAAAGCTGATAAGCCTGTTCACTATTGTTTTGTTTAGCGAAAAATGGAGTAAGTCTTCTGATAAAGGAAGAGTTAGTAGAGACAGATCATGAATGGTTCAAAATCAATCCATACACAGCCTCATTTTTTGGGGCCATTTTAACTCAGTAACTTACATCTATAGATTAACAAACTCAAGACCTAAACTTTCTAATACCAGGTTTTCTGCTTCATGGTTTCTGACTGTTCTGTATATGAGTGCCACACACAACTTTTAACACTTTTACCCTGTGGGTAACAATTTTATCTCAAGACTCAAGATTTTTTTCCTCCTGAAGACAATATACAGTAATTTCCCGATTATAAGCCGCACCTGATTATAAGCCGCACCACCCGGTAGCCGGGCAGACCACGGGATTTGTCCATACATAAGCCGCACCTGAATATAAGCCGCACTACTGGGGTAGGCTGGATTCTTCAATGAAAAAGGTGTGGCTTATAATCTTGAAATTACTGTAATAATGTAGAAATAGGTGCTAAATGTTACTCTTCGTTCTGCACACCAAACCAAATTCTATTTCCACTGTCTTTGGGAGATAAAGGGCCTAATAATTTCAGGAATACCTTGGCTGATGCACACATTTCAGCTGAAAACACCACCATGGGATCTGATGAAAGACATGAAGCCTGTAATTATAGGAACCTTGCTGTCCTACCTTAAAACATATGGATCATATCCCACCTGATGTTTTTCTTGGGATTTCCCTCATTCCTCTCTGCATACAATAATTGAGGGTATTCCACACACTGAGACATAGTGCAAACAGGGAGAAAAAAATTAGTGGAAAAGACCCTCATAGTAAACTTTCAGATGAAATCTGAGAGTCTAAGATTGTGTTCTCATATAACCTGGCCTGGTTAGAGATAATAATGCTCTTTTCACATCCAGCTACCAATCAGAACAGCAACAGAACCATGATGAAATTAAAGCCAAAAAATAAATTCTGAATAATGTGAAGAAGTTGTATATTTTAATTAATTTAAAATATACCAGCTATTAAATCTGAGGAATTATCTGTCTGAGAAGCTAAGGAGCCAAACAGATTCCTTCCTTTAGTGCTCCCTGAAACATCTTTCTGGATATGAGCCTTACTCTTCAGAAGATCAACTGGTCAGCAGGCAATGCACACTCAGCAGCAGAAAAGAGCAGATCAATTTTCAGCCACTCAGTAGGCCATATTATAGACCAGCAGAAATGGAGAGTGCTTACTGATATTGTATTTGCCCGAGCAGAGACTTGAGGATGTTCTGCGCTTTTAACAATACACACAAAGGAATGGATCAAGTTGTAGTTATTGCTCACGGGCAAAAGAGGAACATATTTAAGATTTTTCTGCAGATGAATGCAGAGGAGGCCAAGAAAAATATAATATAGCCCTACAGATGCATAGTAAGTAATTCTTTTTCCCATATTGCGGTATCATATGCAAGGGAACACATTTGCTCCAGGATTGCCAGTTCACAGAAGGATCAACGCACAGACAGGTTTGTAGAACCCCGTGTGAACCGACAGAGCTTTCCAAATTCAGGGCAGATGAAAGGGAGCAAACGATCTATGCAGTGCCAAATTGTATATGGTGCTATAGATAGCTGATCAATGCCAGCCATGTAGCAGACCCTTGCTCTGACAATCTGAAGGTCTGCTCAGGTGACTACAAACAGTAGAAGCAAAGAGAGAACACACGGAGCACAGCGTGGGCGTTATAACTAGAGTGCTGTAAATTAGAAAGGCACACATTTGTAATTGGCATTGCTGACAAAGAAGTGGCACTAAAGTTACAGATGGAGTCAGAGCTGATGCTGGAACAAGCAGCCTAAATAGCTTGTCACTCTGAGCTCATTAAGAAGTAAAATGCAGATCAGGGAACAGCTAAGCAGCTGGGTCAGGTTGTTCATTGGCTAATTTAGTCTAAACAAGAAAGAGGGAAGGCATGAAACATGTTCTGGAATAGTGTAAAAGAAAGCAAGGAACCAGAAGGGTAGGGGTGGCCAACCACTTGCTGCAAGCTGAAACACAGCTTAAGACAAAACACCAAAGCCAAAGGAAAAAAAAAAAAAACAACCTTGAAAAAAAACAAACCTCCAAACTTAAATCAACCTTCGCCTTCTCCTCTTTTTTTTTCTTTTCTTTTCTCTTTTTCTTTTTGTAATTTTTTTTTTTTCTATTTTACTAAATAAACAAAATGCAAAAAATTGGGGTTTCAGCTGTCTCAAAAATCATTGGAATCCAAGAATCAAGTAATCAGCAACACACATGCCAGTCAAGCATACAGCTATCCACGGCTGAAGACCGACACTGACATATTCATACATATGTATGAGCGTCAGTATTTGCATGTCAGAGCTAAGCATGTAACAATGCAGGTACTTGGGTTAGAAAATTTGGCAAAAACCCCTCTCTCTTCTCAGAACTGAAGCCAGACCTGCCACCGTTGCAGTCACAAGGCTTGATGGCAAGGCAGCTCAGCACCCTCTTTTCCCGAAATTATGAACCACCCGCTCACCTTCTAAAAACCGAGGCTTGCAATCAGGATCTCCCAACAAGCACACTTGAACTGAGGACTCTGCAAGCTCAAATTCCTGCCAGAAAACCTCCAGGGACGCACCTAGGCTAGGCATTTACAACAGATCCCCTCCCAGCTTTGCCTTCCTTGTAGCAGTTCCATTTTGCAGGCACTCCTTTTTCTGAAAGGCTGCGTGGAATCAGCGTGCAACAGAGAGGAAGGCTGGTGCAGCAACGTTAACTAACTCTTTCTTTGTAATTAAAGGCGTAAAATCTGCTCCACACACAATCTTTATTTAGGTAAATTTCATGGCCGATAATCAGATCTTCTAAGAGAGAGAAAGAAACAAATGAGCTAGAAATTCGTGATCTGTCATATTTAGAAGAAATCACCAGTCAACGTCAAGATGATTTTATGCATGGGCATGTAGGTATGGGGATTGAAAGGGGCTCTTCTGTGATATTTACATCTTCTGTGATCCATTATCATTCTTCCAAAGTGTCTTTTATTAAAGGTTGTGACTTTTAAGAAATATTATGTACTATGATTTGGCCAAGCAAAGGAGAGCAGGTGAAGGAGAAGTCACCAGAACCCCTGTCTGAATATCTTATTCTGGCTCCCTACAGAGCTCCCAGAGACCCTGGGTGTTGCAGAAGATACACAAAACCCCCGGACAAACCTCAAAATTATCTGTGAATTTGTCATCATCTTGGCAAGTTATTGTGAAACAAGCCTGTGCAGAGGTTTCATACTCCAGGTCCTCTTTCTCAAGATTTTATTGTCCTGTCTAACATTACCAACCTCCCTGACATTTTCCACTTCATTTTCCACCCCTTTGTTTGATCTACTGTGAATAGATTTGTCAGTGCTTCTAGAAAGGAAGTTGATTTTTAGATTCAACAAAAAAGGAGCTAAAAGTTGAGGGCTTTCTCTGTGAGGGAACTGGTACAATGTTCTATTATCCCTGCAGGGATGGAGAGAAAATCTCGTAAATGTTACTTATTTAACAGAATATTCTTAAACAACGTATCAAACTACTTAGTGAAATCATATGAACAAATCATAAGAGACTGGTGAATTGAAATGATTAAGGCTCGTTTAATTTCTTGAAACCAGGACATTTCCTCAACATCATAATATGGATTTGGGTTACAGAGTCTTGAAATAACTGTGGGAAAAATTTTCTATTTTGTCTATTGATGTAGTACAGAGTTAGCAGATAAAAATTCAACACACTGAGTAGGACATACCTCATATTTTCCTTTTCTTTTTTTCTGTTTTATTTTTAAATTGTTATTTTATTTCTTAAAATAAATTTCTCTCTGCTAATGTGCTTATTGAAATAATTATTTTGATATTTCAAATTGCCATTGTTCTCCAGACGTACACTTTGCATGGCAAGGAAATTTTATCCGACTCTATGTCCCTTTCAAGACATACAGAGAATATTATCATTTAATTATTCATATTCCTTTTAGTACAGTAAAATAAAGAAGGCCTGATAAATTTCTATAGAATCTAAAAACGCAGGATGAGGATGATATGTCTCATTTATAGTAGCAGAATTAGGCTGTCTCAATAGCTATTGCAGAAAGAGTTTCCTTGTAGCTCTACTACAAACAGCACAGAGTGATCAAGACTGCATACAGTTGATGTCCACAAGCTAGAGTGTAATTCTGTGAGCTGGACAGGATGATTTGGTGGATAGAACATGAGACTGAACTCAACTCTATTATTTTCTTGAAAAACATTCTAGATGAAATTCTCTTCTGTTCCCAAAGACCCAGATCCTTAAGGAAGTCAATGATAAAAAGAGGCATTTTTATTGTTGGTCAGAATGATCTCCTTTAGTAACCCACTTCTCAAAAAATGTCTCGTTAAATTATTGGGCACTTAAAAAATTGAAGCCATTTTAAAGAAAGATGCTAAGTCTTCCTCTTCTTTTAGGAGCCCTGTAACTAGTTAATAACTAGTGGCATGTTTGGAGACAACAGAATGGAAAGTGTTCTAGAAATGCTGATTATTGCTGATATTATGAATGGATATAATTTGCATTTTCTTCAGCATTGTTCTCTTTTTGTGCTATTTTTTTCATATTTATGACTTTTGTGTATTTATATGAATCAAAAATTATTAAAAAGATTTATTAAAAAATGACATTGCTATAATTACTCCAATTGGAAAATCAGTACAACTTCACAGAAAACAAAGCAATATGTAGAATTTATGAACCTTGCCTCCCTTATTTACATTTAGCATACTGAAAATATTTGAACCATTTAGTTGATGGATTGGAAGAACATTAGGTTAATTAAACCTATCTTGCAAGTATCCTTTTCAGAGTTTATATGCTTCTTATATTGGTTGTACTTAGACGAATATATGTGTTCTGGAAAAATCTTGTATGACATTACACTGAAGTTCAACAGAATTTCAAATTTCAGTAACATTTCAGTCTTTCAAGTAGATCTGAACTGTACTGAAAAGTTTTACTGTTTGCTATGACAAAAATGCTATTTTTAATTTTCTAGTTTAACTTAAAAGCTGCAATGACCCTTCCTCCAATCTTTTGCCTTGTATTCTTCATTAGAAGAAGGATTTTAAAATTAAATCTTTGCTAACATAATTATTTTTCTTCTCAGGTTGTGTAGTTTAAGATACTAAAGATAACTAAGATCTACCTTGCACTGGGTACCAAATTTTTGAGTTTGGGTGTTGTTTCTTATAAATGTCTTTGACCTTCCCTTAGTGCCCCTGGAGAGGTCTGGGCTCATAAAAGTGCTGTACCAAATATCCTGAGCTTTCTCTGCGGTGTCTCATGAAACACGGTCTAAACAAGCCATCTGTGAATGATGAAAATTATGACTTTGAGCAAAAAGCCTTTAAGTCATGAATTCTGCACCAGAACTAGAGGCTGAGATTGATGCAGTCACTAAAGATGGGTTCAGGTCCATGAGAATGTAAACAGTGATTTTGTTGCTATCTTTTTCAACATTTTCACAGCTTGCTGACAGTTTTAATGGGCAGTCAGATATCCTGGCAGTTTAATACTGAATACTTTGGTTCCAGTTTCCTGAAATCATATATGCTTTTGTGTGGTTGTAGCTCACATTCAGAAAAAAAAATCCCTACCTGAAAGATCTGCCCTCAATGGCAAGGTCTTTAAAATTCAGAGTATCCCAGGCATGAATCTGGCTGTCACATTTATCACTTCAGAAAGATTACAACAATGTAATGGAATTAATCTTTAATAGAATTAAGTGTTTGCGAATGGCTTGACTTTATTTTGCACAAAGAGACCAATGGAAATCTATCTCAATAGATTATGTTAACCTACAAG
Source organism: Sialia sialis (assembly GCA_009812075.1). Lineage (NCBI taxonomy): Eukaryota > Metazoa > Chordata > Aves > Passeriformes > Turdidae > Sialia > Sialia sialis. The sequence continues at coordinate 63,394,625 of VRYO01002772.1, read as the reverse complement.
TCTATGATGCTAGATCAGTTTCAAGCTAGGAAACCAAACTGAAATCTGTACATTCCTAATCAGAGAAATTATATCTGGCAGTTCAATTATATGTGCAATTACTCATACTTCAATCATAGGAGATATAAAAATTTAGTGTTTCATACTAACTCTGTAAAAAGGAAATACATATTTATGAAAAAAATATTTTTATCTTTAATTTTTTGTTTAAGAAACTTTTTCAGGGATAAAATCCTAAATTACATTGTGGGAAAAAAACTTGTACATACCTCTGAATCCATCATCTGAACACTATTCTCATTATTCCTGTACAGTGTTTTTACTAAAATTGGGTTTTTCTTGTCACATGTTGATACAATGACTAGATGGTCCTGTAAGTAAGGATGTTTGGGTACCATATATGTGTTCAGAACAATATATGCTAAAATTTGTTATGGAATCAGAAAAGTTCTCTCTGTTTTCTTCCTACCACCAGAGTAATCCAAGTACAGTAGTTTCACACCTACAGGGCTCACCCTTTTGACTAAAATTTTGATGGAAACCCAGAAGTGTGCCTTATAGTCCAGCGCACCTTCTATATGGACAAAGTCTGGAAATTTGCCAACCTGGAAGTGGGAGCCACAAGGGCTGCGGTGAGAGCCGGCAGCCGCGGCAGCTGCGTGGGGAGAGCCGGCAGTGGATCCATGCTGCAAAAAAAAGGTGCGCCTTATAGTCCAGTGCGCCTTATACTCGTGAAATTACTGTAATTCTTTCCTCACATCTGGTCAAAAACTTCCACAGTAGGAAGTTGAAGAAAGGAAGTCAGCCTGTGCTGAGGCCCCTCCAAAACCCTTGATTAAACACCATTGGTTTATCTATTCCCCACTGAGATAATGGTTGTCTCCTACCACAAGGAATAGCAGTCTCAGCTGTGAAGGTTGTGGCTCAAATACTTGTTAGAGCACAGAACGGAGGATTGTCACAACATATAAAAATATGTTTCAGTTTCCTCCTTTCCTCAGAAATTCAGATGGCAAAAATCAAACATTTAAAGTTAGAAAACCCCAAATAAAGAATCCTGAAATGTGTGGTAGCTTATGAATAATTGTGTTCTGTTTTCCAGGGGGGATCCTAATTCATTCAGTACACATGACAAATAGGTAAGGGGGTCTACGCAATAATTTTAAGGGTATGTCTATAGTGAACACTCTTGCACTGTGAAAGGATACCCAGCTGGCTCTGAAACTGGAAACAATCACAATGTGAAAAGTGAAGTGACCTAATTAGTCCCAGTGCAAATACCACATGCACATCACTATACAGCTTCCTATACATGAGCTAGTATACCTGTGTGGCATCGCAGTGTGGCATACACATATCCTCTCTTTTGGGACTTACTTGAATAAACTTATGTGAAGTGCATGTGGATGTGCCCTACATTTCTCAATTATCCCAAGTTCTTAATTATATTCAAGTGCCTTGCTATCGGAACTCAACATTTTTAAAGAAGAGTTTATCAGTAGGTAATTAATATATCTTTATCTGTAGGCAATTAATATAGCTTTAAGATATTCAAGAAAAATAATGATTTTTCAGCAACCAAGGGTGTTTTAAATAATCTGCTTTTTCAGAAGATGGTGTGACTCATTTTCTTAAAATCAGACCTCAGAGAAGTTGTCAAGACCACAGCTGATTATTTTTCTGTGAGACTAACTGAAATCCTAGATGGGAATTCAAAAGAATTTTTCTCCTCTTGCAGAGAAAGGGATGGGGGAATAGAACTGCTCTACTCCTCTCTTACACCTTTTGGTGTTGTTTTATATTTTATCTTTTCCCTTTCATATTTCATTAATTTGGACAATTTCTAGTGAGGCTAATATTGTAAAAAGTATGAAGAAAAATCCTTACAAGGAAACATTCTGTTTACTCCTTATATGTTTCCAAGCTTGCCAGAGCCAGGAAAGAGCACTATCATGACATGTTCTTTGTTTCTAGCAAATTAGGAGGAAGTAGCAAGGAAGAAAACAGCCTACATCCTGACTAGCCTCTCTCAGTTAGTTCTTTTTCTGTGTGTAGCCTGGATTCTAATTTCAGTTATACGAAGAAGTGCCAAGTGTAACACCATGAAACAAAAGTTTAATGGGGGTAAAACTAGCCTAAGTGGCTTCAAACCCCCATCATTACCTTTTTATACAGGGTACTTTAATTAATACCCTTCACAGAAAGCAGAGGGGAGTTAAGTGAACCATTCTGGTTTAATATAACTGAGGAGGTAATATTTTATACTGTGTTGGATTTTAGTATTTTTATTAAGTACAGAGAGAGTGCCAAGTGTTTTACAAATATGTGTGGAAGATCTCACCCCAAGAGCTTACAATATGAAAAGGCAGATGGAGAATAATCGGAAAAAAAAACCACAGATAAGAAAATTTCCTTTGTGTAAAGGTAGTTTATTAGAATCCTTAAAGTCTAAGAATTAGTATCTCATTTTCTGTATTATTCAGAGCAATAGAACATGAGGGAACATCTCAGATGACTCTCTTCTTTTCTGCTAACATCTCAGTTGCTCTCTGGAACAGATTGTTTTCAGGCACTTTCCCAGTGACAAACAGCTTTTCCCATTCATCAATAGAGTTCACTTGAATTCAGACTGAAGCTAGATTTTATCTTACTGAGAAAAGTCAGGATCAACTAATTTCAGACCCTATAATGTAAAACTGAAGAATTTTTTTTTTCTTTTCTATCTTACATTTATCATCCACAATTGCTGCTTTTTTCTTTTCCTTATGGATTGAATTAGAGCCCAATTAAAGCTTCTGAGTTAAAACATTTACTTATTTTACTTAAATGTATGTCTTTGTCTTAACACAATAACTAGCACAATGGCAATCCACTAATAGCGGACTGTTAATCCCCCTTTGCTAGGTACAGGTATTAATTCTGATGAATATCCATGTGCTTTTTTTTTTTTTTTTTTAGAAAATCATGAAGAGAGGTCAGAGGTAAACAATAGTGATTCCTTTGAAATCACACTCCTCCTTCTAATGAGAAATGTAGGCTTTTGTTCAGCTGCTTTTGCCACAGCAGCCACAGAAGGATCCAGCAGTTTGTTTCTCACTTAGGTAGAAAGTCTTGCAGATCCCAGCCTGGCCCTTCATCTGGCCCCTGCTGACCTCTCATACTTGAACCAGGGGCATAGTAAGTCCTAAAATCTGTAAATTATAGCAATTCCTACTCTGCTGCAAAACCAAGCTAACCAGCTAGAAACAGAAGATATTTTTTCTTTTGGTCTGGGATTTTCAGTATTATATAGGGTTTATTGGTTTTTTTTTTACCAGGGTTTTCCCCTCTATTTACATGACAGACAACTAAATTTAGGCAGAACAGCATTCTTTAAAGCACAACAATGAAGAAAACCTCAAACTAATCCCCACTGGTTTTTTTCTGCTGTAAAATCCTGAAAGACCTCATACTTTTAACAAATATTTAAGTATCTGACAGAAAGAGGCAATGGAACCCAAATTTTCTATAGTACAGCTTTGACACAAAGTTCACTCACACTAAAGTATATCTAGACTCAGTTGTGTTTCTATATTGTAAGTAATTTTTAACCCATTCCTTCACCAAATGGCCACAAATATTGGCATATTACCTGAAGGTATACTGGAAGCTTCAAAAAGTTTGAAGAGATTTTGTTAAGATATTATTTTTTATCCATAATCTCTTTTACTCTTGTTTTATCCTTTGGTTGATCTTTGCAGTCAAACTGGCTTCTAACTTCCCACAGATACAGAAAAAGCAAGAGCTCCTAGAAGTCCACACATACATTTTTTAGCTCTATAATGTGCAGCACTATAATGTGCAGCACTTCACTGTATTGTTAGGACTTTTGTATAAATGTAAACGCCAGTTATGTAATTTCCTAAATATTGAAAGTCTCAGAACAGAAATACTGATTCCTACCCCAAAATCTTTCTAACTGTTTGTAATTAGAGGAATGCCTCAGACCTGTGAGATATAAGCTTTTGTCTTGCAAAAAAAGAGAAAGAATAAACCTTATGACTATTACTAGGTGAAATGGGGGAAAAAAAAGACATCTTTTTAAGGCTACTAAAATACATACAAGAAACAGAAGTAAATTTTCCCACATTCAGTTCATTCTGCCTATTTTAATTTATTGTTATTTACAGAAGAAAAGAGACAACCCTTTTCTCTACATTAACTTTTTACTCTTACACTAAGTAAAGTTTTAACATTTAACTTCTGCTTCTGGAGTCTCTGTAATCTGCACTTTCAAGCTTCTCATTATCCATGAAATTTTAAATGTGATTCCAATCTGGAAATTCACAAAATGTGTCAAAAAAGAGGGGCATGTTTCCTCTGGTCAGCAGTACTTTCTGCTGATAAGGGACAAAAATATTTCAAAATAATTTACAATTATTTCATTCTTTTTGAATAAGTGAAAGATGCTGATTGTTTTATAATTTGTTTAGAATTATGAAAATATGAGTACTTCTACAAAAGCATATATGAAAATTTATACAAAAGAGCATTTGCAATGGAGTATAAAAATCAAACTTATTAAGACCTAGTGACCTGTTATCTATGGGTTGATTTAAAGAATGGACTTAAGTTCTTTATTTTGTTAAAAATTGACAAGTGGTCTCCAGCAAAGGGAACACTGTGGTGCTCTTGACAATTCAGTGAGATTATTTCAACGCAATGTGCTGGAAGTCTTTCAGGATTGACACAAAATCAGGAACAGAAAATGGAAACTGAACTGGAGACTTGGCACTGTAGTTTTGTGCTAGGACACTCACTTCTGCAGTTCAGATCCTGGACAAAATTTTTACATATACACATGAAGATGTAAAATTCAGATATAGTCCTTAACACATAAGTCAGAATCCATGACAACCACTGATTTTTGAAATGGTAAATCTTTCTGTCCTGCTCTTAACCTTCCCTCTAGCTCCTTCTACATCCCATTTACTTTGCCCAGGTGAGGTGCTCCTCCAAAACATGGAAACATTTTGATTTAAAATTCCTATTATGAACAAAGACATCAAAATTCTTCTCAAATGTTGATTAAAATGTCTATTTGTTTAGATCTAAATTTAATAGTTAATTTATTTATTGATAAATGTTAATGTCTCTTGCCATTCATTTTGCCCTAACTACAGCAAATTAACCTGGCAGCTAAAATAAAACAAAAATGTCTGCATGAATAATTAGATTAATAATACCTTAATTTTAGCAGAGGACTCAGGTTTGTGGAAGAAGTAATTGCATGTAAAGAATTTAAGTAATTTAAGTTTTGCTAGATGAGAATATTTAAAGTGCTGATATTTACAATCTGTTCAAGGCTACTTTCCATTTCTCCTCCCTAGAGTGATGCTATGACTCTGACTTTTAAGTATGTTCTTCAATTATACAACTATCAGCTCCTGGTGTCCTGGGAGTTAATATTCAGCTTGCAGACTTCCTGACCTTAGCTCCTTAAAAAAAATTTTAGTATATTCTAGCTGAAAACTAAGTCAGTTTTCAGGGTATTTACAACCAAATTATATTTGTATTGGACTGGGATAAATCTAATCAAAGAGTCACTTTAACATTTTTGCCTATTCTAAAAAACTAAATTTTTAAAAAATTGACATTATAATAGCTACTTTGAAGCACTCAGGTGTTCAGCTCGTTCTTGAGGTGGATTGAAAGCAGACTGAATGGTGAGGTCCAGGGGGTGATCAACTGCAGAAATTCTGGTTGGAGGCCAGCACCAGCACCTAGCAGTGGACCCCATGGCTCAAGAGTTAGATCCAGTTCTATTCAACACCTTCATTAATGCTCTGAATGATAGGACAGAGTCTACCCTCACTAATTTTGCAGATCACACCAAATTGGGAGGAGTGGATGATATGCCAAACAGCTGTGCTGTTCTCCAGAGACACCCTGGCAGCTGGAGAAATGGTGTGATGGGGACTCGTGAATTGTAACAAGGAGAAGTGCAAAATCCTGTGCAAGCGGAGGAGCAAACAGGGACTGGGTCCACCCTTCTAGAAAGTGGTTTGCAGAAAAGGATCTGGGGATCCTGTTAGATACCAAGCTGACTACGAGCCAGCAATGTATCACTGCTGCAACAAGAGTGTTTGGCAAAAACTCCTGGGGTACATCAAGCAATTACCACAATTTCCATGCTGGGTCCCAGTCAGGGCTTCCCATTACAAGAGAGACATGAAAATACTGAAAAAAGTCCAGCGAAGGGCCACTGAAATGATTAAGGGACAGAAGGCTCCTCACAAATGGGTAGAGGCTTAGAGGCTTCCATCTGCTCAGCCTGGAAAAGAGAAAGCTTAGGGAGTTCTCACCCATGTGTACAAATAACTGAAGGTAGAGAGCTTTTCAGTGGTGCCCACTGACAGAACCAGAGTCATTGGGCACAACTTGAAAATAGTTTCCCTCTAAGTATCAGGAAACAGGTTTTACAGTGAGGATGACTCTGCAGAAGGGATATGCAAGGCATATCTGGGCAAGGTCTTGGGCAATTTGCTCTAGGTGGCCCAGATCAAACAGGAGATTGGACCAGACAATCTCCAGAAGTGCCTGACAACCATTTTGTGATTCTGTGATTCTGACATACTTCCAAGACACTTAATTGAAAACTGTAGAAAACCTATTGAAACCTCGAAAAGAGCAGATGAGGAGTGAAATGCTACCAAACCTAACCAGTAGGAAAGATTGAAGTGAGGCTGGGTAATGAAACCTAATTTATTTCAGTTAGATAATTCATCTGGGGTCAGAGGGAGCACAACATGTCAGATACACTTTCAGGGGCTGAATACCTGGAGCTATCTCCATATCCTGAAGCTCACATTTGTGGCTTCACTTCACCCTTATCACCAAAATTTTCTCTCCACATAAGTCAAGCACTTAAGAAACTGTTTGCATATTCAGCCCAAGACACTTTCCAAGTGCATTGCAGGAGCTCACATGAGCACATCTTTTGTCGGTAGGGGCTCCATGGAGAAACTTGACATCAGTTCTCCCTTTCACTCATTTTCACTGACTTAGCCCTGTCACTTTTTCAACTACTAATATGAAATTTCTCAAAGAATCCCAGAGCCACATTCCAGGAGTGTTCCCTTCCCACCTTCAGGAGCTCAGATGCCTTGCAATGTGAATTGCCAACTGGTACACAGCAAAGAATTGCACGTTTCAGAAATAATAGTAATTCTTAAATAGTGAATTTGCGTTACAGAATTGTCACATAGACACTTCAATCCCTGAATGGATTCAGCCAGAAGTCAGTCACACATGGAAAAATACACTGAAGCAAATAAGACAATCACAGCAAAATAAGCAAAGAAGATATATTGCAAATTCACTACCCGTTGGAGTAAGTGTTGAGTAGGTAGAGAAAACGAGTAGCTGCTAAATGAGAAGGCTATCACTTCATTATGCAAAAACTGTAAATTTGTTGATATTTTGAATTCCCCTAGTGACAGTCATAATTATTTTTCCTCCTGAGTGTTCATGTGATCAAGTCTTGTGCTCAGAAATCTTTGTAGAAAGATACACCATCATGAACATGACTGCAAAACTGCATTCATTCCATTTGAGCACAGGACCATCTTGCAAGTTTCAGAGGAAATACAGCTGGAAAGTAAACAAGTGAGGTTTTTGAAAAAGAAGAAAGTTAATAAAAAAGCCCAGAAACAGGCACTGAATGAAATGTCATAAAGTGCCATGAGTGAAGAGCAGCACTGTTCAAAATAGCACATATACATGGATATTTTGAAACTACAGATATTTTGTTTAGGAGAGGGGGTGTAAAACATTTCTCAAAATGTCTTCCTAGCTTTTTAAAATAGAGATTCGCTTTTTTTTCACAGAAAAACTAGATCCAAGTAATTTTTTTCCTCAATATTTTTCAGTCCTGTTTCCTGAAAACATTTGACTTTCAGTGAAGAGATCATAAAAGACACCCTTTGCATACCTTTACCAGTAATACTGGTTTATTGAAAGGCAGAAAACATCTGGCTTCCATACATAAGGTAAACTTTGATGACAAAGTGGAAAAAGTTTTCCCCAGAACCAGTCTTTCTTTGAAGTCATAACCACATATAGAAAGATGATGGGCTGTTTCTTGGGCCCTTATAGTAGTGGTAAGACGCAGAAGGAAGACAAGAAATAGTTCTCAAAACTTTACTCCTTGTGGGGTAGTTAATTAGAAGGAAAAAGTTTATTGTGGATCCTGTGTAAGGAGCTCTGTGTAGCAGGCAATTATGACTTGTTGGAATAAGAGCTGGCTGGAAAATGAACTGTTAACTGGCAATACATCAGGTTGAAGAAATACTGTAATTAGAAAAAATTAGAGAATGAATAAGTGCTAGCCATGGTGACACTTAGATTTAATAATCTTTCTTGTGAAATACATGAAGTGGAAAAATAAAAAAAATTGTTCAGATCCTTGAGGATTAAATATCTTCTCCTGTAAAGTCATCCTACCTCATTTCCCCTACTGACTCCATCAACTTATATTATTTAAACTTTATGGAGGATTTAAAAAGTGCTGTAATAAGAAAAGGCCTTGTACAATTGTTTTTACCTTTGTTAATAATCACTTATAAAAATACTAATAGTTAAGAACAATATATTGGTTTACTTGCAATTGATCTTTAGCAGAGTTATATAAGAAACTAATTCAGTAAAATTCCAAATGTGTTTTGGCTTTTTAAATTATTATTATTATTAAATATATCTTGTTTCTTAAAAAAAAATTAAAAAAAAAAAAGGAAAGCATGCAGCTATAGACTGGTTCTATTTTCATTTGCTAATTGTTCTCACTTCAGGGCAACATTAATGTCAACATTAACTAAGTTCAAGGTATTTTGTAAATGAATATACTTTTTAAGGTAGATGTTCAGTGTGTGTTTTGGTGTTTACTTCAACCAGTGAGATTATTTTCTTATTACATGGATTATCTCTTTCTAAAATATTTTATAAGTCCTTTCCTTACAGAAATGTTCTTGCCAGCCAAATTAGTCAACATTCACCTTGTGATTCTCTTAAATTGTAATTTACTTTGTAGGGATTTTTACCCAAAATTATAAGTCCTCTTTGGTTAACCAAAGCATATCCTCTCACAATGAAGTTCTTAAAGGGATGAAATGCAAATAGTCAGATAAAAATGTAATGTTTCCTCCAAACTGTTGTAAAAATAATAGCGTTTTAATAAGCTATGTTGTTTGCATGAATCAGCTGAATAATCCTATTGCATTTTACAGGTTGAATTTATTTCTTAATTTTTTTTTTGCTAATACAATAAGATAATTTATTTTCTTCTTTTTTTCTTTTTTTTCTTTTAAAGATTTTCCATTTAGAAAAACAATCCTTCACATCACTTCTCCTACATATCTCTTTATTTTTGTTCATTAGCTATATGTTTTCAACTTTGTTTGGGAGTGGCTTTTTTCCTTCCCAGAAATTGGTCTCAATTTAATTTGATTTAACAATAGCAATACTCAAATATATTCTCTTGAACACAAAGTTAGAGGTACCTGAGTGTTTTTCTTTAGTAGTAAATTTAGTTCTGAAATATTTAACTGTATGTTATAGCTCAAAAACAATCAGTGTGGCTATTAGAAATTCTGCAGCTGTGTCCCAAACTTTATCCTAATTTCTGAATAGCATGATAATTTTTAAGAAATAGAAATCTTCTCTTGGTATTAGACCAAAGGTTTATGTTCCCCGTCAAATAAAACTATTACCAGTAGAATTGGTGGACATTAATTTTCTCATGATCACTGACAAGGGACAACCCCTTTCACATGAAAGATCATTGGAAATAAAATGCTATTTCTGCCACAATTCTTGTTCTACACATCTATGTTAAAACAATTTATTGTTGGGATTTGCTTCAAATTTGGCTAAAACCTCAAAATTACTACTGTACAAAAGACTTGTAAGAATCACCAGCTCTGCTCCATTTGCTCTTTAAAAAATGAGATGCATAAATACAGGAGCACTGATTACAGAACAACTCAGAGGAAGGATTCCCCTGCTGAGTCAACATCAGATGCTAATAGATAGCCTAGATTTTCATCCATGTCTGTTTTACTATTTGCCCTATGCTGCTCATTATTGGTTTTGAAATCTTGAAGTTTTGCCTTGAAAATACAGATGCATTTTATATTGTCACATTGATGGCATTTCCATATGTATCCCGTAAAAGTCACATCCTTAATACAAAGCAGTTTCTATCAGCCTAAAAGCAACGTAAGGGTTCCCTGGTTATTCAGCAAGTAGAGTTGATCCTCAGGAGAAATTGGGAGCAAACCACCCATTTTCAGCACTCCGATGGTCCCAAGCACTCACAGTTTGAGATGGTGGACAGGAGTGCTTTGGATCATCTCTCTGTCTTGGTCAGGCTTTCTTCACTGAGGGTGGTTGAAAATGCCACAAGGGTAATTTTGAATAGGGGGACTGAGTGGAAAATTATAGTTAGTCAATCAGTTACATTTGCATTTGACAAACAAGGGATGTAGTAGTGGTGAAAGTATCTTTCCTTCCAAGGAGAACACCATGATCCCTGAAGGCATGGCATAGCAGAATATCTCATTGCATTGTTATTAAGAAATGATGCCAATGCTTAGAGTGGGAAAGGCAATGTCATAAAGTTACATTTTAAAGTATATTTCATCAGTTACTCGATGAGCTTGCCCTAAATTTCTATAATGTAAAAGTAGGAATTTCTACCTATTACCATTTCTTCACTCTAGTACAAGATTGGAGGACAAAGAAGATATGAAGACATGTTTAAAAGGGTCTGCTCTCCTCCAAGACAGTTTGATGCTGAGGCACCTCTTTAGCAGAGCCATTTACCACAGCCTACTACTTACACATAATTTATTAATGTGTAAATCTTAAATTAAAAAGAATTGAAAATAGCTAATGAGTATGAGTATTCTGGCAAGGAAGACATACAAATTATAAAGCCTAATATGAGCAATGCAGAACTAAGTAAATCATTGTCGGTGCTCATCCTGGAAAGTTATGCTTTTGCTCTTACTTCCAGTGGGCGAGGAAGTCACTTCCACAGGAAAAAAGAAAGAGAAAAAAGGGAAATGAAAGAAGAAAAAAGGAAAACACCAACACAAAATAAAGCAAACTACTCTTTACGGTTGTATCTTTGCATACTGTATATTAAGTCTAAACTAAAATAAATGTACTTAAACAATAAAGCTGTATTGAAATTGTAGCAAACTATTTTTTCAGTCCCTCACTTTTAATTGCATCTACTTTTGAATCTCTCTGTGACTCATTTTACTTCTTGAGATGCTTCCTTTTAATGTATCTCCTACCTCATCCTTTAATTTTCCTAACACTAATTCAAACCCATAAACATAGAAGCCAAATGAAGGTTCACCAAACCCCTTGTGCACTCAAGCTGCCAAGTTTTGCACAGCTCTACTTAAGACTCACATATGTGATCACTCACTTTGAACAAGCTACAATCACAGCAACCAAGGAATTTGCACCAGTTTAGAACAAAGCCTGTTTCTTTCAGTTGAGCCAAAGCTATTGGCAAAGAACACAAAGTACTGGATTGGCAACTCAGCATGGATTTAATCCAGAATTCAATTTGAAGCTCCATTACCTACAAGCCTCAGCCTTCATACCAATTGAGGAAATGCCTCCTGCTTTTGATAACATAAAGGAGTAATTCCCAGTGGAAATACATAAAGTTGTGCAGTGGCTCAAGAGCAGCAATGCTAATGGAAGAGTTTTACAGTATTTCGTGAATGGAACAATTAGGAGTTTACAGCTCCACTGCCCTCCCCCAAATTTTATTGATGTACTAGAGTGGCAATTTCCCATGGCCAGCCTGGATGATCAGAACCTGTGTTTTTGTTAGCCTTTGAGAGAAAACAAACAACTGAGGTGAGTATTATTCAGGTATTAGGACTTCACATTCTACTAAACATCTAGCTTATTACTGCTTATGTCACCAAAACTTGGTTTCTGCAGTAGCTGAAGGTATAAATCTCTTATCCTTGTAAACACCACACTTGGGTTATTGAATCGCTGTGTTTATCACTGCATTTTTATAATTAAACAAGTCTGAAGAAAACACCTATAATTCTCAACTTGTCTATGTTTTCTGTATTTCATTTTCTGGAATATTTAAAGGTGTCACATTAAATTTTCTTCTTTTGCCCCATCTTCACTTCACATATGCAACCAGCATAAGAGAAGGTGAAACAGGAGCTATTGTACTCAAACAGGAAAAGTGAAATTATAATCTTCACCTGTTTACAAACAGCAAGAAACATCTAGTAGAAATATAATACTACAAAATATATGCCAAAATAATAAGCACTAAATCTATCACACAAAGTTCGCCAACTCTTTTTCAAAGGTTGAAAATAAGAAATTTAATTAATTTAGTTGGCTTTACAAAGTGGTATAAAATTTAACAAATCTCAAAATAATGCTGCATACCTGGAGGCATGAAACATTCTGAAATTATTTAATTCTCTAGAGGAAAGAAAAATACTGCATCATTTTACCATCAGTGCTTGGCTAAAGAGTTACGACCACCTTCCACCTCTTCTAAGCCTGCTTGGTAAGAGTCAACATGGGAGAAGTCCAGGCCAGTCAAGCTGCTAAATCACTTTTTCAGAATGAGCTGCCTTGCCTACATCCTGACAGTGCTTCCTTGCTCCCTAAAGCAGGGAGTTACAAGCATTCGTGTCGACACACAGATAATTTAGGGGCATTGTGGAAATCACACACAGACAGATAATTTAGGGGCACTGTGGAAATTGTCTAGCAAAACTTTTCTAAAGTTTGTGGGCTTAGGAATGCATGAGGTTATCTGACATCTACATCAAAAGGTGCACCATGGAAAGGACAAACACTCTCACTAATAACCATGTAGAAGATATCACAGCAAGACCCCTTGACCTAGTGTTGAATGCAATTCTGACATGCAGATAAACAAATCTTCTGGCTTCTTTACTTTACTTTAGGTTTAATGGGAAACTATCTATCTGAAATTTGCATTTCATTCCTGCCATCTTTTGGTTTCTCATACCTGAATTTGCCTACCTGCTTCATCTGAAATAGTGATTGTGGTCATCTATTTTTTCATTTTCTGTGCCCTAAGTGAAGGTGCTTTTGCAACTTTTGGCTGAGCTAGGAAGAAACACTCTCTTCAAGTCTTGTTAGGGATGGCTGTGTTCATACACCACAATCTTCGATGAACCGGCAAGATTTTTCTTTCCATATATCTGCATGTTTTCATATGTTCTTAAATTGCAGCTCTCATTTGGTTGCTCAAAAATCTTAACAAAATTAAATTTTATGTGCCTGTTTTGAATTGGTGTTTATTTTTGTGTCTATGGTTTTGGCAACACTTCAACTGTGATGAGAAAAGTTAAATAAACTTAAGTCCAAATCCTTAGCAACACCTGAAAAAAAAACATTGTGATTTTATGTCCAAAGCACTCTTTTTTTATGTCACAAGGCACACAGTTGCTTTCTAGTTATTTTGTGAATTTTCTGCATACATTTCTCTCTTTTCTCAACTTTCCACTCCCAGTAAAGTTCCAAACAGTTTCCATAAGATTGAAAAATAACTAGACAAATCTTCAGTGTCCACAGTAGGACAATAAAGATACCTAACGAAAATAACATGTAACTGTTTGTTTTTGGTTAAGGACAAATATTTGAAAACCAAATATTAAAAGAAAAGACAGTGCATAATATTTTTTATTTTCTGGAAAGTTAAAGCTTCACCCCAAAAAAAGATCTGTGTAAAACCATAGATCATACCTTTAACTGTTTTATTAATATTGATACACTGCAATTGAGATATTAAATTAACATATATTATACCAGAAATGCTTATGTTTAACCACAGACATGAAGTAGTTCATCATAATCCTTCTGCTTGAGCACATATTTTATCACAAGAAGTTGACTTGCTGTATGAGCTTGGAAACCTCAAAGATATTTTGCATTCAATAGGATTGTAGTTGAGTTTACATTTTAAGTGTATGTATAGTACTGAAAGAGAGATTCTGGGCCCACATCTTACACATATGAATAAATAATGTTAAAGCTAATAAGATCTCTGAGAGAAAATTATGATTGTCTTTAATCACTAACCTTAAGCAGCAGCAGACCATATTATCAAACACCTTCATTTCTTATAAAACTATCTATCACACACAATATAGACCTGATGAAAAGGAAGGTGGAAGTAATCAGGACAGAATGCCAATTACCTCATTACTTGTCATAGCACATTGTAACTGGAAATTGCTTCTTTCAGGTTCTGTTTGCTCAGGCAATTACAATAAACTCTCTGCTTGACATGTTGTTTGCACAGATGTAGTGCATTAATAAACATGAGGGCTAATCTGAATTATTGAACCAGCCGCAATAATTCCAACAAAGGATTTATAATAAGTCCAAGAAAGCTGAGGTATCACTGGAATTCCCTGTAAGCAACACTGACATACTTTATCACATGTAAAATCCTCAAATTTAATGTACAGTACTGGAATATGTCCCATAGGTATTTTATATTTTCTAGTACTCTAAGCCCTCAGCAACTTCTATTATGAAGGAGACTCAACACTGCTAAAGGAAATGGCAATATCACAGACTCACTGGAAAATTACTTTATTTGCCGTATGTTTTACACACCTTTCAGACCCTTATTACTGCAATTTGTCTCCCCACCCCCTAATTTTACAAAAGAGAGATTTGCTACACAGGAAAGCGTGAAAGAGGATACATTAAGTGTTCCATATTGTTAAACACAAGAGCTCTAATGTTCATGATATGAGAGGAATATTTATTTATTTATTCCTTAAAAGTTTGACCAGTGAAATTGATCTCTATATTACCCTATATACAGAACAGAAATCAGAGCACAATAGAGGAAACTAAAGCTCAATGGGGAATGGCTGTTCCACCCAGACCAATGAAACTAATTTTTTTATCTAATAAAAGTGTTTTTTTCCAAGTACTGTGAAGCACTGAAAGTACACTGGGAAATTTTCTCTTTGAGTTGACTTCTTTATACCTTTTTATCAAAACAGCTGTGTTCCCAATATGTTGTCCCCATCTTTCCTATGTGACTGAAACATCTTTGCAGTTGTGATCTGAGTGGCAGGGTATGATCCTGGTTACCTAGGCCATATAGTGACATCCAAACTTGATCTAATTATTTCTTGCCTGTCCAATTCATTTGTATCAAATCTGATATAGAAACCATTGAGCAAATATATTTCTCCCCTTCTACAGCCTGCTGCTGAGTGAGATCCCCATACTCCCTACTCACGGAGTACACAAACAGCTGATTCTTGCCAGGTTCTTTGCTTTGGTCCTAGAATTCTGAATCTGCACAAAAAAGTGCATGAAGAGAGAGCAGAAGGGACCAAAGTAGGTAGTGCCAATGGCATATAATTCTGCCCTTGGCAACAAGAAATCTGACACATTAACCTGAAAGAAGCAATTGCCAATCCCAAAGTGTTTGTCACAGAAGAACTGTGATGGGGAAAGAGGACCTATTCATGATTCTCAAGCTACTCTGATTTTGATCCCCTTAAGATGTTATGTTTGACTTAAGACTGTTGATATGATGGAGGTTTACAAGCCTTAATGTACAAAAAATCACAGCATAAGTTTGAGAGAGTCATTATTTGTTTCTGTGGACTGCCCTCTGTGATACATATTCCTCCAAAAAAGCAGTAAGGACTTCCTGGGGTGGTGGTGACTGAGGAAGAAGTTCCAAGTTCAAACCTACCTATAAATACAGACGAAAAGCATTCTTTTCAGTCTGGAGGAATTTTCATATCTCGTTCAGAAAAGAGTGTTAATAAAAAAGTAGCCTTGTGGTTGATTAAATTCATTCTCATATGTTATAAAGTATACTTCAATGCAAGGCTGATAATGGGCTGTAGGTTTATTTTTAGTATTCATATAATTATTTAATATATAACCTCACTGCCTGTCATGTCAAGTACTCTTTTCATGTAGAAGTGAAAGCACATCTTCAAGGAACTTCCAAATCCTAATGTCTTGTCTTTAAGGCTTTTATTAACATCCACGTGTTCCACAAGGATCCAAAACTTGGGATCTGAATTGACAAAGTAACCAAAAACAGGGTGGTGATACGTGTGTCAGGCCACAGTTTGATAATTCCAAGATTGCAATTTCTGGCTTCAAATAAATAAAATAGCACCTAGAAGATGGAAAGAATTGGTCTAACATACACTCAGTTTCCTTATGTAATTTTGGCCCAGATAGAACTGCTGGGTTGTCTTTGAACTCCTGCAATGGCAATGGAGGCCCAAAAATGCAACACAGCTATTTACGGCATTGTCCTCAACTTTGAGGCTGGGGAGTTAAAATTAAACACTTTATCTAAGCTGTCTCCCTGTGATTCTGGGACCTGTCACTCTTCCTCCCCTCCCCACTTATCTGTGCCCTGTGACATCCACAAGCCCAGAGAAGCTTGACTGTGCAACTGTGAGCTTCCTGAAGGTCCCAGATAGGATCACTGGGAGACAAGTGGTTGAAAACACACCAGCATGACCAGTATCCACAGACCTATGTGGACACAGGCTGTAAAGAGCAGTGTAAGAAATGAAGGAGAAAAACTCATCAGAAATCTTGTAACTTTCCAACCTTTCTGGTGTAAGAGATTTCTCAACTTCTAGTAATTCATGCTCTGATATGAATTACCCTTTTCCATTTCCTACAGATACTTAGCTGCACTATTCTATTCTTGACTGAAATTTGAATGAATTAGCAAAAGAAAAAAAAAAAAGTTGTGTTTTTCTATCTTTAAAATCAGTACTTATGTGCCTTAAATCACTTTTGTTCTCATCAGCCTGAACATGCAACAGATTTTTAGGTGTCACACTATGTTTTTCACCTGTTAAGAATCTGGGATAAAACTCTACTTTGATAGAGGCAAATAATAGTGAACCAAACCAGATCTTGGCTTCAATTGGCAGAAGAAGAGCAACCAAACCACCTGGTGAGTCTCAGGCAGAAATGACTATTTCTGTAAAAACAAGTACATCCAAGACAGTATTCAACCTTTAGAAATGGTATAAAGAATGTCAAATTTCTGTAGTTCATTCATACACATGACAATTCTTCCTGCCCCCACAAGGAAAACAGTCCAATTTAATTTAATTTCTAACATACTTACTCTTGATTTCATCATGTGATGATTGAGACAGTGGATAATTCTAGTCTCTGCCATAAACATTTTCCACTTTTCCATCTTAAAAGATTTACAGAGAGTTCAACAAACCATTTTAGGTGCTGTCTACACCTAAATGCTATGAAGTGTTCTATTAAATGACCTCATCTTCTTACCACAGTTGTTGAGAGATCTCAATACTCCTCAATTCATCATTTTAGTCTCCTGGATGTGTTCTTGACTAAAGTCAATTATTAGCACACCTGCAGCTGTTGCATGGGCAGAGGAAGATGGGTGGGGATCATCAGAAGTTGTGCAAAAAGTGGAGTTAGGGAGAAAGAGGGGCAGAACTAAGTACATTGGTGGTACCTGGCCAAGAAGCACTTGTTTTGCAGTTCCAGAAAGGACTCCTCAGACCTCCTGCTGGGGGTGAATAAAGCAATCACATTCTGGAATGAGTGTTCAAAGCACATCCTCACCCACTGACTCCCTAAGCAGAGTCCTGACTTCGGTTGTTCCTTCCCCCAAACTCCTCTCATTGCACAGAGACCCAAAATGTAGAGTAAAGCTTTGGATGCCAGCATAGGGAACAGACAATTGAAAAGACATGTCTGAAACACTCAGGCTTGCACTGCATCTTGTCAGATGCAAACTTTAGCCTAGGGGAACTTATCATCCCAGGATAACTCCACAAAGTGAGACAAAGAGAAAGAAACTCCAGGGGTTGATTCAAAGCCCATCTTCAAGTACTGTAAATCATACTCTGGAAATGTCTGACTGCAGCTACCTTCTGTGAATATTCCTCAGGTACCTTTCTAAGTTTAGTCCTTAATCTCTTTCCTTCATCTTGGTAAAACAGATCTAATTTTATTTCTTTCCCTCAGAGGAATATTACAAAGATGCCCTTATTCATGACCAGAAGTCAAGTTTTCAGAGTAAGTATCCATATATATATAGATAAATATAATATATACATTTATCCAAACACTATTTTTAATCTTGCAGATGTCTGAATGCACAGTGCTTGTAAGAAGAAGTGCTATCACTGAAAAAACCCAAAAAACAAATAATGGTGGCTCAGTATATGAAATCTCCAACCTCTCTGTAGATAAAACTGAGAGACAGACAATGATTCCATAGAGAGAATATTTCTGTCTATTTAGTAATTATTTTGTCCTTGCTATGAGATTCTTACTATACAGAATGCTTTGTTTTTCAACTAAACAATTAAAATTCTATGATTAAAAAGACCGCTATCCACCCAAAAATCTTTTTGATAACTATCCACTAATATGAAGCTGGGACTAAGAAACCAGGTTTAAATACTTTATTTATGAGATACATGGGCTTTAATCTCTGTACACAAAAACAATGACAAATATCTGACTGCTTCTAGTCTTTCAGGATTGTGAATGTTTTGGACACATTTTCTTCAAGGCCTCATAGTACCAATAGTACTGATATTTTCTTTGGTATCTTTATCACTGATCTGGATGAGGGGATTGAGTGCACCTTGTGGCAGGTTGCAGCCAGCTGGGTGGGAGTGTTGATCTGCTGGAGGGCAGGAAGGCTCTGCAGAGGGATCTGGACAGGCTGGATCAGTATGACAAGGTCAGGTGTACGAGGTTCAACAAGCTGAAATGTTGGATCCTGTACTTGGGTCGCAACAGCCCCCTGCATTGCTGTGAGCTGGAAAACCACCTGATGGAAAAGGGGGTGCTGGTACACAGAGTCTGAACAAGGTCCAGTGTGCGCCCAGGTGGCCAAGAAGCCAATGGCAGCCTGCCCTGGATCAGCAATAGTGTGGCCAGCAGGACCAGGGCAGAGATTGTCCCCTTGTTCCCCACTGGTGAGGCCCCATCTCAAATCCTGTGCTCAGTTTTGGGCCCCACAAGAAATAAAACACTGCGATGCTGGAGCATGTCCAGAGAAGGGCAATGGAGCTGGTGAAGGGTCTGGAGCATGAGTCACATGAGGAGAGGCTGAGGGAGATGGGATTGTTCATTCTGGAGAAAAGGAGACACAAGGGAGACCTCGTCACTCTCTACAAGTATGTGAATGGACGTGGTAGCCAGGTGAGGGCTGGGCTCTTCTCCCAGATAATTAGGGACAGGACATCAGGAATTGATCTCAAGTTGCAGCAGGAAAGGTTTGGATTGAATAATAGGAAATATTTCTTCACTATCCTGAGTTACCATCTCTGAAGGTATTTAACACAGGTAGATGTGGTACTTAGGTACATGATTCAGTGTGAACTTGGATATGCCAGGATATCAGCTATACTCAGTGATCTAAGAGATCTTTAACAGTTTAAAATATTCTATTATTATATGAGTCTATATTAGGAGATTCAGGCTCATACATTAAGAGGGTAGTCTTTGCCCTAGGGAGTTTTTAAATATCTGAATAAAACTGAGAACTGTTTTCTCCTTCTTTAAAGAGAAAAGCTGCAATCCTTGTTGAAAGCATGGAACAGGTACAGATATTACTGAAAGAGCTGAACCACTAGCCAAGAAATCAAAAAGTGCAACGTCTCTAGTGATGTTGCCTGATTATTAATCCATTTTAAAAACATCCACAGAAAGAGTAATTCAAGAATTAGAATTTTTTTGTACAGGCTTTGATGTGAGTTTCCACTGTTTCACAGCAGTTCCTGTATGACAAACAGGCTTGCATTATCTTATACTCAAGAAATAAAGGACTGGTTTTACAGCAACATACTGCACATATATCTCATACTCTAGACTATTCTAATTTTTAACCAATTCAACAGATAAAAAGTCGTTCAATTAAGTTGCTAAGGAAAAGAACAAAAAATCCACCAAAAAAAAGCCAAAACCAAACCAAACAACAAAAACTCCCAAACAACCAAAACGCAAGTAAGAGGAAAAAAAAGTCTTGAAATCTAAGCATTGTCCCTTCAGTCAGTCAATTAAGAGTATGGTCTATAATCTATAATCTTGGATATGATTTTGGGTGTATTTCTTGGACATTGCACTGAGATTTACTTAACTATAAAATGGAAACATAACAACAAAAAGTAGATAAGCTGATAATTTCCTAGCTTCGGGTTAGCCTGAATGCTAGCTAATAAAAGTTCTTTTTACCATCCTATTAGGTTTTTCGTTTTGTACCATTCTACTACAGGATACTCTTTATTATTTCACAAATTTTGTTTATTTGTATGGATGGATGACCTTCTTATATGGTAATCTAAGCAGTTCAGATGTCTCACTGTAATGCTCAGCTGCAAAAGCAAAAAATTGGCAGTTTTTCACAAAGCTAGGCAAGGGTAGATCTGATTTTCTCATCTGATTTCTTTCATTTGCTCCAAACTTATTTTGGTTTTATTCTGATCTTGTCATTTTCTTTCAGAAGTCTTTGGATGATTAGCATCTTTTTCTGCAGAACTGAGATGCTGAACACATTCAAATCCCCCACTGAACAGCAGCACATGCTGGGAAAGATTAAATAATACAGCTAATTGCACATCTAGGATACACACCTCTTGAGTGACTATCACAGCCTTTGGTCACTTAACAGTTAAAGTGTATAATCTGAACTCTTTTCTGTCCCTCTGGGCAATGTTTTCAGAAGTCAATCAATTTCCAAACCTGAGGAAATTTGCATCCCTATAGAATTTCTTCACACACTGAAGGCATTCACATAATATAAGCAAATATGCACAAAAATGACTATTGCACTTCCACTTATTACTGTTAGCAATATTAATCATGACTTTACAGCCTCTACATTCCATGTTACATAAAATGAAATGTCGGTGGTATTATAAAAGGTCTAAGCCTATTTAAAAACATTAATACCATCAATAAATATCACTATTTGCTCATAAGGCTAGGCACTGTAAGTGCTAAGTTCAACTCGTCACTTGATTATGATAAGCTTCTTCAGTTTCAGTTCACAGTTGAGGAAAGAGAAGAACCTGCTTCTCAGTTTGTTTTCTCAGCTTAATCTTCAGTTAAATACTCCTTTCAATATTAAGCCTGATTAGATTTATTGATGTTTAGAATATTTGGGCCCAAGTGATACATTTGTCTGAGAAAAAGGTGTTTCTTTTTAACATGAATGCAACAGCAGGCAAAGACACATGTTTTCAAGACTTTATTTAAAAAACCTATCAGATCCCATGATGTTATTTCTAAATATATCAAATATATGTATACATTTATTAATATTTGTACAGTGAAAATTTGATTGCATAATCATAATAAAAGAAGCAGGTTGCCTGCTGGAAGCCAACAGCACAGAATTTATTACTTCTGATTTTCAAATCAGCAGTTTCAAATCTTTTAGTCTCTCTCTGCAATGTCATGAGTGTATGTCTTGTTACACTTCTGTCTTCAAAAATCACATTACCTTGAAGCTGCTGGCCACATTCTTTTAGGCTGTGAACCTGAATTACCAGCCTGTAAGCAATTCCTTTGCACCTTTACAAACAAACAATCCAAAAATCAATATACTGATTTACAGATAACTAATGGACTTGTCTGAAGTTTCAAGTGATCAAGTGATCACATTCCTTTATCTCAAGCAAATGCAGATAATCAGAAGTGTTATGCTGAACCATGCTTCTAGAATACTACAGTAAGCAGTGAGCAACCACGATCAGATGGAAATTGTAGTGTTTTTGATGTATCCCATGCACCACATGCTGCTTTCCTTTGTGTAACAGAGAATACTGCATGTTTCATGTTAAAAATATAATATAATTTTTAATATTTTAAATTTTCTTATAATATTAGGAAGAAAAAGTTTCATAAGTGTTCCCTGTGACATGTTAGTCTACTACATGTGATGCAGTTAGGCATTTGAATGATTACCAGAGAGCAATGGAAACAGCTATGGATTCTGGAAGTTTCACGTGCATGGATATCCACTGGCACTGTCAAAAACAGGGTTTTTGGAACTAAGCATGCCCCATTTGACTGAAATGATCAACAGCAACTTATAAGTACATAATTTACAAGGAAATAACCATACTGTCATAACCTAGCAGAATCAACCATCTCATGTAATTACCTTCACCCAAAGTGGTCTTTTTGTGCTCAGAAAGAAAATTTTAAAACTAAATAGTGCTCTTTAGGTGAGTTCCACCCAGCTGGATATAGACACATCCCAAATCCCTCCCCAAAAATTCACTAAGTTCATGTGAGTAAGTTTTGTCTCTGTAGTTATACTGCAGAGACTTGTCTAACTGTTTGCCATTCACAAAGTCCCGTGCTTGGATTTTGTGTAGGTTGTCACTTCTAAAAGACTCAAGGAGCACAAAGGAGAGAGCAATGGATATTGCTCACCTTGACTTTAGCAAGGTTTTTAATGCTATCCTTATTGATAAGCTGAAATACAGATTAGATAACCAGGTATATTTACAAGCAACTGAACTGCAAAGCTCAAAGAGTTGTGATCGCCTAAATGAAGTCCAGTTGAAGGCCAGTCAATAGCAAGGCACCCAAGAGGTTGATAGTGAGACCAACACTGGGTAACCCCTTCATTACTGACCAGGATTAGGACAGAGTAGACCCTCAGCAAAATTGCAGATGATATAAAGTTGGCAGGAGTGGTTCATACACCACATGCCTGTGTTGATATTCAGCGGGCTGGAGAAATGAGCTGACAAGAACTTAATGAGGTACAGAAGAAACAAATTACAAGTCCTGCATCTGACTATGGCCAGTACAGGCTGAGGGCTGACTGACTGGAAAGAAATCGTATAAAACAATAAAGATCTGTGGTGTCATGTTGGACATTGGGTGGAATATGAGCCCATAGTATCCCCTTGCAGCAAAGGCTGCAAATGCTCTCCAGCTGCTTCCTGGACTGCATAAGGAGAAGCATTGGCAACCAGTCAAGAGAAATGATCCTTCCCCTCTGCTGAGTCCAGCTTTGCACTCACAGGTACAACAAGGACACAATCATACTGGAGATAGTCCAGAAAAGGACCACAAAGGAAATTAAGAGAGAGGAGCATCTTTTTTATGAGGAGAGGTTGAGAGAGCTGGGATTGCCCAGCTTGATGTAAAGAAGACTCAGAGGAATCTTATCTATGTGTATTAATATGTGATGGGGAAGTAAAGACTATAGTCAGGTTTTCCTCCTTGGTGCTCAGTGACAATACAAGATGTGATAATCATAAACAGAAATTTGGGAAATCTCACAAAAGATGTTTTTAACTGTTAGGGTAGCTGAACACTGGGAAAGGTTGCCCAGAGAGTTTTTGAAGTCTGCATTCTTGGTGATAATCAAAACCCAACTGGACACAGCCCTGAACAACCTGCTCTAGTTAATGCTGGTCTGAGCAGGGAAGGGGGATCAGATGATCTCAAGAGGTCCTATTCAACCTCAATCATTTTGCCATCTGTGATTCTGTAAACAGATTAAGATAGAAGAGCACCTGACCATTTAATAAATTTAAGTGAACCTGTACTAAATGGAATCACTTTCTTTCAGACGCAACACTTGCTTTACAAACACTGGTTGTTATTTACATTTTATAGTTTGCATAACCTTGACCACATCTAGTTTTCACTGCTCTTCTCACTCCTGAGTTCTGTTGATCTTGGAACTAATAATTGGGAGCATTCATTCTCTAAAAAGTGAGAACATCTTCTAACAAATCAGACTGGAGTCTCGTAATCACAATCTTCAAAACTTCTGGCTGTATCATTTTCTTATAACTCATTTTCCTTTTGTATTATCCATTGTAATTGCCTCATGGTCTCTCTGTCTTTCTGCAAAAAATTTCAGCAACGATTAATTGCAACTTTTATTACATTTTGTTCTGAATTTGTGCACATTTTTTCTTCTTTTTAAACAAGATAGACTTCTGGAAAATGATGGCTTTTGTGTTTGTTTGCATTTTTAATTCCCATTGCTTTGCCTAAAAGTTTGTGCTAGCTTTTGTTTAATGATTAGGTAGGTAACATTCCTGTGGACTTGAAAATGTTACTTCAATTTAAACTCTTTCAGAAAGAAATATGCACTCAGGCAAGAATGTCATAAAAATAGATTTATGAACAGTGGACTATTTTCAGTTCTTTTTGATATTTTGACTAGAATATCATGGTGCCTCACCCCCACAAAATAAAAGGAAAAACCACAACAACCCACCAATGCCAGCATGAACAACTAAGCACTAAACAATTTAACAAGTTATTTGAGTGAAAAATTTACTGGCTATATATAAAATTTTCATTATTGTAGTCTTAGTAAAGTCACTTAAGTAAATACATTAAACAGTATTACTAATTCCTTTTTCTGCTGTGTATTCTGTTTAATGTATGAACATCTTCCCTAAACCCAAGACCTGAGTTCTTGACCTTTAGACAACTGGTTTTTGTTTTCATCAGTGGGCTTTGTTTCAGCCTTTCAGTTTGACATCAGAAATATCAATGTGTAACTTTCCATTAGCATCATGGTCATTGATTCGAAATAATTTACTTGCACTTTACTTTGGTGTTCAAGGGTGGACGCAGCTTGTCCAGGTAATGTCATGAAGCTGACAATTGTCTTTACATTCTACCTGTAAGGAAAGGTTTTTCTTGATGCTCCCTGCAAACCAAAAGAATGCTCCAGCCTACAGAAAACAGACTAGCTTCACTAAGAAAATGCATCTCCATAAGCAAGAACATACTCCCTGCAGCTGAAGCATTGTGCAAGTGTTAATATGGTCCCACTAACCATGGTGATAATGGACTGGATTAAGATCTAGGCATATTGGGACTAAAGTGTTACAATCAGAAGTTTCATTTTTTTACTTCCAGTGCTCATAAGAGAACAAACCAGGGAACAATCTTTCTACTGTCATCTACTGGGTGCAAGTTTTCTGAAGTTCTGAAGTAATCTTATGAAGTATTGAGTTTCTCAATAAGAGGGAGAAAAGGAGAAATGACTGCAAGTGTATGTGACAGAAGAGCTGTAATCAAATACAGAAGTCTGGTCACAACTGCAGAGAAAGAAAGGAGAGAGATATGGATAGTTCTATGTGTTTATGAAGATTCCCACAACATGTTTTTATCTAGCGTACACTCTTGTCTCTTCTTCTGGGTCTCAGAAGTGTTGGTTGTGTCTTGAGTGTCTTCTGTAACTAATATTTGTGATTCAGTTCTCCAGCTATGAAATTGGGGTGCCACAAGTTACCTGGGGATAACATAAGCTACTTTGTGAAGCATTCTGAGGTCACTGTTGGGAAGTGCTGAGAATTTAGATCAATTCACTGTTCATTAGTAAAGTCTTTCTTGCTTACTTTTTTTAAAGGGGTTCCCCTTTAGCTTGCCACAGATTTTTTGCAGCATGAGTACGAACGTAATTATTAAATATACATAAACGGAGTGAATTTCAAGTGGTAGGAGTGGGCCCACACTCTCCTTACTCAGAATTTCATAAAGGGTGTTAATATGCAGAGTTGGTGTGTGCACTTGGCAGCTGCACTGACATGATAGAGTGTCAGCTCCTTTGTTAATGATCCGCATAGGAAAGTATCCCACATAGGCCTTGACAATTGACATACCATTACAGTCTATTGCGCCAATAATCCATGCATTCAAGTGCTCCCCACTCTTCCAGGCAAGCCTGACACAATAGTCTTTAATAGCTCAGTGCAGCATGTGAACACGAGGCCTTGATATTAGGCTGTGATGACTCTGAAAGAGACGGTATGGTCTAGTGTATAAATGATCCATGTATTATTAAAAGTATACTGATCCTCAAGGATCTCTGGATCTGATACAGTTTCAAGCAGAGTCTTCTTTCTAAAAAAAAAAAAAATTACACAGAATGTTTGGATTTTAAAACAAAAGCTTTTCTTCTTGAAAAATTGCACCAAAATTGTAGGCTGACATCTCTAACATCTGTGCAGGGAACTGGAGCTGGAAAATGGTACAAAGTCCTGTTCCATCTTGATGACATTAAAATAGCACCTTCTTCCTCTGTGACAGCTCTCTGTGGATTGAATCACACATGCTGGCTGCTGTGCAAAAATAACCTGTGACTCTTTTAGCACTCCACAGTCAACAAGCCAAATCTGTCTCTCCACCACCATCACTGCTGTGACCACAGCAGAGGAGGCACAACAGGATTAGTTATTACTGCTACCAAGAGCAGTTTAGCAACTGCATGCAGCATGGAGCTTTGCCTGCCAGAGGGTGGGTGAATATTCACTCAGGAAGTTCTTACTGAGCTCCCGGTTTTTCCAGCTAGGTTTGTGGCATCTGAATTAGCTAATTTTTAAGCTAGCTTTCATATATTGACACTCCATTGCAGTGCTTGCAGTGTGGTCATACACTAAGCATCATTGATATGAAGAGGCTTTATTACCTGTGCCAGCTCGAAATCAACAGGTTCCTAAATTCTGGATGTCACTTTCCTAGCAACAAAAATAAACACTCAAAGGAGTGAAGAAAGAACTCATATGCTGATGCTGGCTTTGTTAGGGTATCCACAGAGAAATATACAAAGCAGTAACACCTGGTGGTAGCTGCAGCTGAAACTAAAAGTTCCCCATTTGTTTTGTGTCATAAAAACAAGATGCCAGTTTACTGCTTTTGCTGGATTTTCTACATAACTGTCACTCTAGTTTAACTACAGTGCTAATTAAGCATCTTTTAGAGGCACATAGTGCCTTAAAATCTTTCATGGGGCATCACCTTTATTTTGTCCAGATTTTACATGAATGTTTGTGTGTGTATATTTTGCAGTGATGTGATCTTTCAACACAAAAAACCCCAGTATCTCTACATGGATCATTGAACAACTATCAGAATTCATACCAAGTGAGAGCAAGCCTTTAGACCTTTGTGCAGTAAGCATCCTTTTGTGCATTACCTTTCTGTCATTTAGTCCAGTTGGATTGCAGTCATTTTACTTGCTTAACTACTGGTTTCATAAAGTTGAAACTTCCTGACAGGTTGGGGTTTTGTAGGTTTTTCTTGGCTGCTTTTTTCAAAGAAATATATTGGATGGTCATTCAGGCAAGTCCTCTATTTTCTGAATGTCTAGGAAGTGGAGAAAAGCCACTTTTAAAAAGCATTTTGGTTTTTACCTTTCCCTGTTTTATTTGAGATGGGTTCTTTGCCTTCATGTTCTCTGAAAAAGGACATTTCTGTGACCCAGACCATAAGGAAGGAGGTCAGTAGGTTTTTTTCTTTATTAATCCTTCAAACATCTCCTTTGGTCCTTTATTTGTCAGTTTCTGTCAGCAGCTTTCCTGGAATGGAAAGAAATGATGCTACAGGACCTACATCTTACAATGGATGTTCCGCACACATCTCTCTCCTTCTTAAAAAGAAATCTGAGAGAAACTGGTTTTGGTGTCATTTAAACATATGCAAAGTGGATGTTCTTTGGTACAACTCTGACTTGTTCAAGAAAATGGCAATACCTATTATCTACTCAAACTGACTACCTTATTATTGTAACATTCATATGATCATTGTTCAGCAGTCTTTGGAAACAAAGGCTATTTTTAGTTAGTGACTTTTGACATTACTTTAATATGCATCAGGGCCAGTCAGTATGTTCTTCTGGCATTTGTTGTAACAAAATTATAATCCTAATCATGCTGGGCAGGATTTGACTCACCTGAAAGTTGGGTATCTACACCAAGTTAATCTTCTAGTCTCCATTTAGAGTCAGCAACTAAGTAGGCACTTCCAAAGGACATTTGATTCTATTAAAAAATAGATATATAAGACAGAATTAATTGGAAACGCTGATCTTTTGCATAGCTATATTTAGGGGAAAGGGATTCTGTGCATTTTATTATGATCCATACACATCATGCTAGAACCTCAATGTCCCAGCTGGGACTGAGCTGCACTGAACACTGCACAGACTTAAATAGATGTGTGAGTCATGCCATTATGGATATCAATAGACTTGAGGGGGGTTCACACTGTCTAATTTTAGGCACATAACTGGAGATCTTTAGTGCTTCAGGTCAGTGCCTAAGCAGATCTGACTCACTGGAGACACTTATTCCCCTTTGTTTCTGGTGGAGGGAATCTCTTACTCCTTTGAAAGCTCTATGTGTCTGTGATTAGGCAGTGTGAATGCATTTTTCCACCCCTTCAGTAACTACTCTGTAGGAGAGGTCTTGAAGTTTGTTTGCTGGATCAGGGCTACTGAAAACCCTAAGTTCACATCCCAATACTATCTCAAGGACGATCAGCAGGCTCACAGCCACTGTTTGAAGGAGGAGAGCTCATTTAGACCTCAGAAAATTGACATAGAAAAATGACAAATTGGGTGAAAAATAAATACCCTCTGTCTTGCTTTGATTTTTTCCTCTTTACGTATATTATTTCATGCAAATAATGACATTAATGCTGTGCTTAAGGTTGAGTTTATAATTGCAGAAAGTCAAAAATTTCAGACTTAATCTTCCTATCATAATACAATGGAATATTGAACACAAACTGACAAAACTCCCTATGATTGTTGATTCTGAAATGAGGCACTATTAGTTGATTTTTTTTTTTCTATTAGAGCCACCAAGCTGTGTATTCAATACTAGTAGGCTAGTTTCTTACCTGTACAAAATTGTTTTGAGTGCTTCTGAAGTCTGCTTTTTCTTACAGGACCCTGCAGTTGGACCAGCATCCAACCAGTAGAATATAAACAGAGACTGATTGGTGAAGGGGTGTGTAGGGTGAAGAAAGAAGAAATGGCCATTGTGAAAATTCAGTCAAATAGAACGGAAGATTTTCGGTGCATCTTTTTTGTTGTTTTACTAATTTATTCTTCAATTAGAGTGTAAACATTAGTGACATGACATTATTCTGAGAAGCTTATTGAATTAAGCATAACCATGAACTGACACTTTTGGAATGCACAACTCCTTGGCATGGACCTTGGGAAATTAAAATAAAATACATCACATATTGATGCAACAATGAGCTTTGCTCAGCTTTGAGCATAACACATGTCATTTCTTTTTCATTTGAATTACATGGTGGCAGATTTGTAAGAATGGAGGAAATACCAAAATCCAATTTCATTCGATATCATGGAGTTCCTGTACTTAAATGCATAATAGTAAATGGTAACCTTCACAGATAAATACATAGTAACCTGTTTAGCATGTTCATAGTGTTTTATACTGTTATGTAACAAAGCTTCATTGTTTTGCTGAAAGCTTTACAGTCTCAGGATTGGTTCACGGCACAGTGTGAGTCAACATAAAGTTCAAGGAAACTATGTGATATCATTGCTCATGTCTGTCCCCATGACTTCTCACTAGGTATGCATGGTATTAGGTATGACCATTTCTAAACAAGTCAGCCCTAGAAAATGGTAGAAGCTGTAATTACATACAAGTAGGCCTTAGCTCTGTTACAGGTGCTTCAGATGATGCTAAGATGAGCTCCTCTAGATTAAAAAAAAAACAACTAAAAATGATCTGATAGCTGATAAGAAAGTATAATTTATTGTGAGTTACAGCTGAAATCTACTATTATAGATAGAGCAGTATCCCATTTAATAATCCTCCTCAGAAAGAGGTATTGCCTTCATGAATTGTGGTCTGGATTCTATAAAAATAAATTTAAGAAATAAAGACAGCTTTCCCTGTTTTCTCTCCCTGGTCTTTCCAGAGTAAACCTGAAAGCATAGAAGATACAAGTGATTCTAGTCCCATGGATATCTTTTCAATGAGCTTTTATACTTAGATGGGCACTAAAGCTGAGTAGTTAGAATATAGAACTGAAACTAACTGGTTCATACATATCTGCATAGAAGGATTTTTTTGAGTTCTGATCTCTACAGAGAGACTTAAGAACCTATCATTTTTCTGAAGCTGCTGCCATATAAATTATTAAAATTAATCTGGAATAGCACATGACTGGAACATGCCCACTGATTTTCATCACCCTGCTGTCTTTTGAAATGTGGTCAGGATAAAAGGCTCCTAGGTAGTCATACAAAAGAGTAAGACATAACATGATTTCAGTATTCAGTAAGAATTATTCCAATAGCATACATGGGAATTACAGCTGAGATTTGCTTTGAGCCACAGTTTGAAATGCTTCTATTTGTACTTAAAATGTAGTTATTTGCTTATATTATATTGTGGACTTTGACAAGAGTCCATACCAGGAGACAATTACCTGTAAAAGATGCATATAAATCTCTATCATATAGGAAACGTCTGGTGAAAAGAGCAGCCCTTCCTCACCACCACAGCACACCAATCTCCACTCATCTGATATAATTTGAAATGACAACTGTGTTTTTTACAGCAATAATCCTAGATTTCTTACTCTTGTAAGAGTAAGCAACCTGTATTGAGATATAATGCACTAAGGACACTGCTTTGTATAAAACATAGCATTCAGTTGTTCATTTTATTATGAAAATGTCATCGTTTTTCTTGCAATTTGCTTGATGTTTATTTACTAATTGCCCAGTACTCAGAGTTATAGTAGCAAAATATGTATGTACACCTGCACAACTATGAATACATGCATGTATCCCTTTATAAATATTAAGTAAGATTATATATACATTATCCTTTGTCTTGTAAAAAAAAGAACACCACAACAAACCCACCAA
The DNA here is from genome assembly GCA_009812075.1 of Sialia sialis. Classification (NCBI taxonomy): domain Eukaryota; kingdom Metazoa; phylum Chordata; class Aves; order Passeriformes; family Turdidae; genus Sialia; species Sialia sialis. The sequence continues at coordinate 63,363,850 of VRYO01002772.1, read as the reverse complement.
ACAATAGAATTAAATGGACCTAATATCCAAAATAAATTGGCCTAACTGCAAATAAGCTGAGGATCATATAGGATTAACTTTGAAGAAAGTTAAGTGTGGTGTAACACAAGCTGTGGAATGAATCTGGGCTAGAACATAAAGACATCCAAATGGTGGCTCACTCAGAACACACTTTCCTTAGGCGTACGCGAGGTTGGTTCCTTGACAATTGTTTACTAGCAGCTTTTAAGACACAAACAGCTGTGAGTGACAACAGTCTGTCACAAAATTTGTCTAAGTTCATGGCAGAGAGCTGCAAACTCTGACACCTACTGAAAGAGGTATCGTATTTGCAAGCAGTCAAAAGTGATTGAAAACCAGATGAATCTGTTAGGATACCTCATGCCATTGAACACTGTTGCCTATGCCAAATATGCATTCGTAATCTACAATCTGTTATCTACTAGCACTGATGCTATAAGGTAGCATTGTTAAGTTTTTTAATACATAGCCATCTACACTGAAATAAAAACTCATATTTAATCAAAAAGAAATAAACATGGTTTATAAGATTCAACCGACATGTACCACAGAAGGAATATTTACTCTCTCCTCTGAGTTGCAACACTTTTATATGATTTCTAACAGAGTATGGAAAAAAAATCAACAGGAGGATTATACATCAGGGGAATATGCTGGAAAATCTATTGCCTTTAATTGTACGGAATTATGCTTGGGATAACCACAGTTGTAATTACTTTACATGCACAGGCACTCTGATTGCATACCATGATGGGCAACAGATTTGGTAGTACTGTTTCCGTCATTTAATTATTAGAGTTGGCCTGGAAATGTTCCTCCGTGATTGTAGTTAGCTTAATCAAATATGACTTGAGCATCTTAGTTGGCACAAACCCTGCAGGAACCCAGTGAAATGACAAGGAAGTGAAAAGCTACTCTTTCATTCCTTTACATCTTAATTTGGCAATTTCTGGAAGGACCAAGGAGCCAGGAGAAGTGCCAGGAAGAGGCGAGCTCTGTGAGCTCCTTCAATGGAAGCGTAAGCAATCCAGCAGCGTCTGCTCGAGGGCTTGTCTGCGTGTCAGAAGGCAGTGTCAGTGCAGCAAGCTGTGCAGATCCCAAGGCTTGCTGCTGCTTTTGCAGTCAAGGACATTAGCAAGTAAGGCTATGGGTGGCCCACTTTGGGCAGTGGAAACACCTGAGAGCATGACTTATGTCCCAGGGCTAGTTGTGTGGATACTCTGCCTCATTCAAGCTTTCTCTGCACGGCACTTTGCATGATATACTGTGACAACTTTGCTCCCTCTGGTTGCCAAATCAGCAGTATTTTGTTTACAGTCTTATGCTCATTGTGCCAAACACAATTATTACTTGTGGATTTGGGTGCTTATGGCAAGGTGCAAAAATCATACATGGATTTAATAAAAAATTAAAATGTTATCTCTTTCAATGTTTAGTATCAGGAAACCAAACAAAAACCTTTATTATTACCTCTCTCCTTTTTTCCCCTTCATTTTTTAATTGTTTGTCAAAAACAATTTGGTATTTCCCCACTCTTCTCTATCCATTAATACTACCTGTGCAGTACTGCAATCAAGATCATTCTTACGGTCATTGACCCACTCTGGCAGATGCAAAAGATGTTATTAAATAGAGAAAATCAGATATAGCATGAGAAAACATGTTTGGTCAGGCAAGCAAAGTGATCAGAAGAATAAATTCTTCACATATTTGTTTCACGTTTTTATTTATAGTACGTTATTTTACTTCCCACAATAAGAAAACAACAGAAGAGGGTAAAAAGAGAATCACCTCTAAAAAATTGTTCATTTCCTGAATGCATGTGTATTCTGTATGTTACTTGAAAAATATTTCCTACCTTTTATTAATGTTGGTGACTGGATCAGCTGGGTTAATTTTGTTTGGGTTGGTTTTCTTTTCTGTTATGTTTCCTGAAGCTTTTTTTCAAGTAAAATCATGAATTATCTATAATAATAGCATGAAGCTTCCAAGATTATTGATATGTTTTAAAAAAGATAAAATATAAATATTTTTACAATAAGTCATTAGAGAGTTGCCAAGAAATGTCTTTTGGGACACTTGAAATACCCTGATTTTTCATGTCACATTTTGTTTATTAATAGTTCTCCACTGTTTGCTCAAGAGACATTTCAAGACTGTATACAATTTGCTCCATGGTTAGCAGGAATAAAAATTTGTGAGAATAAATGCTCAGTCAGGAACAATTTTTGTGATGATGAGAAAAGTCTGATGAGTGTAGTCAGCAATGTTTTGGGGATGAGTGTTGATGTGATAGTAGTTTTCTTAGTATTTAATGATAGTGATATAAATTAGTTTAAGGTACTAAAAATTCAAGCTTTTTTTTTGATGAGTCACAAGTTGGAAGTATCATACACGTTTTTAGCAACATTTTAATTAATGGGACTTTGATTAAAACTTAGAGAGTTAAAATATGACTATATTTTAGGGGCTTTTAGACTCAGATTAACCTCGTGCTCATATTAACCTCTTGACTGAGTCAACCTCTGGCATAATTTTGCTCTATCTACAGTCATATGATGAAGATAAATCAGGTATTACAAAAATTGGTCACTTAGTTTCATGTATCTCCCTGACTTTCTTGTGCTTTCTAGATCACTACAAATCTGGAGCTTTATTTATCTAAGCCAATATTTGTAACTTTGTTTCTGCCTGTGATTCCAGAATATTTAGTAAACAGATAAGTACTGCTTGCTAAAATTGTCATCAAGATAGAAATGAGTATTCAAAAGAGTATTCAAAATTTTATGTCCATCTTCTCACTATTAGAAGTTTGTTAGAGGAAGGTTTCCAGGTCTTTATTTTAGTCTGAAAGAAAATATGTACATCCCCAGCACCACAGAAGTCAGGGGTTTTTATTCTTTTATGGCTAGCTACAAATATGGGATCTTGAAGGTTTATCCAGTTAGAAAAAGAAATAAGTAATAAACATTCTCAAGTGTAGTTTTAAAATGTCTTTGCAAATTCAGTTGTGTTTCTGTTTCTGTCACTGACATATGCTGAGAGACACCAATTATTACCAGATCCTTCACAGAGTTTTATGTATTTTTTACAACTATCTTAAATGCAGAACCGTGCTTTCAGCCCTCAGATTCAATGAATTATTTTAGACAACATACTAAGGAGGCAAGAGTAGGAAAAGGGGATAGGCCTGTCAGGTAACAATTTTGATTCAGAGTAGTGATTTCTGCTACCTGTTTTTAAATCACTGCATTTTATTTTAAACATATGGCGGAAATTAATTTGCTAGTATTTCTCTGTGCTCTCATTAGAGGATTTCCTGCTAAAAATGCTATCAGTTATGATATGCTAAGGGAGTTTCCACACCACCCAATCTAAATGACTCCATTGCACTCAAAGTATACCTACATGAAAGTCACTGCAGTGCAATTTGTGGTGAAGAGCCTGATACAGATAAGTTTAAAATACATCATACACGTTGTTAGATTTCTCTGAACAACTTGAAGACAACTTGAACAACTTATATCCCTGATGTTTGTATGCAGGCTCTCTACATGAGGAGGGTATGTCTTGCATTGTTAGAAGACATTCCAGTTTAAATTATCAAATCTAATGTTCAAACAGATCAGAACATTAACCTTAATTGACTAGTTCTGAAGACAGAGAGTGGCCTTCCCTTCCTCCTTAGTACAAACCTAGGAAGATCTGGATACCTAGGGAATTTCTAAGCTTAGGATTGTGGCTCAAGGCTGAATATAAATCTCATGTTGCGTCATCTGTATTTGGATGGTTTAAAGTGTCTCTTTTAATGTCTGAATGTTTACATTTGTGACTTTAGCAATAGAAAAATACAGTCCTTTTTGGTCTCATAACAAATAGGATAAATACAAGAGAATTCTGTGAAACTTGGGATGCAACGGCTCTTTCTGTACAAGGATTATCTTTCCTGGTTTAATAAACTTGTCACCTGCACAGCAGTTTATAAAATGTTTAAGCTAATGTTACAGAATAACAAACTCAAACAATGATGCTGCAGATACATGATGGTAAGTGTACTTCAGTGCGAATAAATTATGGGAGTCTTGGAGACCACCAAATTAAGGTATTGTTAGAAGAAAAAGGTCTGAATATTTCCCAGCAGGAATCTTTTCATCCAGGTCCTCCAGGGTGAAGTGACCAGGTAAGGATACTCTGTTACATCCATAACATTAGAGACCTTTATAGACTCATGTTTCTCAATTCTTCCTTTGGATGAGAATTGAAAGCAGAAAGAAAAAAGGTGCCATGCAGGACTCAGGTATCAGAGCTGTGCCTTGATTCAAGCATTTCCCTACCCCAAGGACATGAGACACACCACCTCACCAGCTTTAGAGACAGACCTGTACAGACAGACTGTGGGGCTTGGAGCATCTAGATTAGGATTTTGGTCTACCTTACAACATACATTTTAAACTGATAAAGTGATTTTCCTTCTACTTAAACCAGATTCTGGCCAAGGGAAATCGCACGGTCAGTTTCTTGCCGGGATGAACATCTTGGAAATATAAATAACTTGCTGTGGCTTAAACTTCTGAGCTTACTTGGCTTTTTTTTCTTTGTTCTCTTGCCCGCTTGAGTACTGTGCATTATACCTTGAACTGCCATCTGTTTGATGTATGTCTGACATTATATCAAATTTATTGTCAAGCCTTTACTAAAAAGGGCAACACAGGGCTGCTCTGACCCAGGAGCAGAAGTAGTTCTGTGTCCTGACTCTTTCCCTTAATTCATTGTAGCTGTTGAAGCAAAATAATAAGGTAATGATTTTGTGCCCAGTGGGTAGCACAATTAAGGTTTGGAAGAAAAAGCTATTCTGTTTTTGTTTTTTTTTTATTTTTCCTGACTGTTTATTCTCTCATCTCTTGGGAAATATTAAGTCAAATTGGTACCCTGACAGGGTATTTCTTTGCTCCCGAGTTATTTGAATAAACACATCAAATAGATAAGGCTGGCATGGAGAATGAATCTATCAATTGGCAGACACTGAGGCAGCATTATCAGTCCATACTTGCTGTATTATTTTTTCAAAGATCAGTGCCAGGCTTCACATGAGACAGGACAGGAAATTTATATAGACTCTTGGTTTTACCTACTATGGCCATTCAAAATTATTTCAGTGAGGTTGTTTCAGTCTCTTCTCCTAAGTAACAAGTGATAGGACAACAGAAAATGGCCTCAAGTTGTGCCAGGGGAGTTTTTTATTGGGTGTTAGGAAAGAATTTTCACCAGAGGGGTTATTAAACACTAGAACAGACTGCCTTGGGAAGCAGTTAAGTCATCATCCCTGAAAGTATTTGAAAGAAGTGGAGATGGGGCACTTGGGGACATGGTGGACTTTGCAGTGCTGGGGGTTTGGTTAGACTTGATAATTTTACAGGAGTTTTTCAACCTAAATTATTCTACAATTCTATTCTTGCAGTGTTACACTGTAACAAGCCATAGAAATAATTACTGACAAGCATAGGATCTCAAGGGTTCTTTGTGCCTGGACATCACTGTTTCTTTATCACTTTTCATTTGTTTTGGTTCTTTTTATTTTCACTTGTACCACTTGCAAGACCTCCTTGAAATTTTATTTTATTTTATATTTTGCCTGGCATATTGATATTCCAGTCCAAGTGCCCATTCCCCCCCAAAATGAATTTCAAGCGTGTAAACAAACTCTGTTAACTATTTCATGGCTAAACACCACTGAATTGAGGAGTATTAAATGAAAAAGTCATGAGGAAAATTGCTCAGCTCCTTGGGATGAAAAGGGTCCAGCACTAATCATTGTCCAGTTAGTTTACACATATTTCTTGCTACGTTGTTATTACTTCTGTCCTTTTTAATGAAGCAAACATTAAAGTAATATTATTTCAGTTGAGGGTTGGTATCTATAGCTTATACCTTGTGATGTTAATTAAAAACATAATTTTTATGTACTTATCACAAAGGAAATATCATTTCATTAAAATCCAATTAGATTCAGACAATATCTGTAAAGACTACTGAATAACTGCTGTTTGAACATAGTCTGCTTTGTTCTATTTTCATCACCCGAATAAAAGCAACCACAACAAACAAACCAAAGGATTTCTTTTATTAATCTCTGAGGTTACAGATCCACTCGCATTTAGAGCAGTGTTTTATGTGAAAAACATACCAAAGATTTTATGTTTCACAGACTGCGGCATGAATGACCTTATTTTAGAAAATTCTTATTTTCTTTCCCATATTTATATAACAAAAGATATTTATTTTGTAGAACTGATGTCTTTGTATAAACAATTTGTCAATTATAAAGTAAATCAGCATTTTCACTATTACCAGAATTCTGCATAGATTAATGAATTACTGCCTGCAAGGTAGTGAGGACTTGGGATAACACGTGGGGACTGAAATAGAGAAGAATTGTTCCTCCATTTTGTTTTACATATAATTAGCCTCTCCCTGCATTGGCAGTTACCTTGCCATTGATTTACTCACTGAATATCCTTCTCTGAACTGAATGAGAAAAATGCTTGATGCTTTTTCTGCATTAGTAAAATTTTGTGGGATACTTTTGGCTTTCAATCATTGGGAGAGTCAGCAATCAATGGAGGCAGATTGTCACACCTCTTTCCAATGAAGAAAACAGAGGAAAACAGAAAGAGGGGAATGCACCACTGAAATTGGGATTTGACTAAATGTGTGTTTTGTGTGTTGACTCAAGGCTAAAAATATTTTGATCCCAGCTGTAGCTTCTGCATTGGATTTTGTTTCTCTTTTTGCTTGTTTGTTTGTTTAGAAGTTTCTTTTCCTTCTGCTATCAAAAAAAAAAAAATAAAAATCCCCAAGCCAAAACATCTTCAGAGGAGGAAGGCAGCTCATGAAGAAGTCTAAAGTGTCTGTGTCAGAAGGCTGTTTCTTCTGATTCAGCAGTTAAGAATGAGTGTCTCAAAAAGTAAGGTACCCACAGAGGAATAGCAGTTGCAGCATTTTCTGTCTGGAGTATCTGTAATCACTGACCCAGGAATGCTGATTCAAGAAGTTTGCAAAAAAACACTGATGTTGATAAGAGCTGGAACAAAATGGTTTTGTTTGTGCTAAGTAACTAAAATTACAATCAAATAAAGACTTGAAGCGAACCTACAGAAAGATCAATGTTTGTATCTTAGTATTTTGCAGACAACAAATACAGTATTTGTTGAAGTCTGCCTTATCTTACTAAAAAAAAATCAGTAATTCTATTAGAGAGTAGATTGTGCTTTGGTGGTCTAGGTCATTGGGGAACAAGGAAAATACTTTTTGTCTGCTATAGCAGGACTGTGGAACAAAATGGGATTTCCTAGTTCAGGAAGCACCTGGTGGGAATGAGGTAAAAAATATCAAGACAAGAAAAAACTAAAAGAGAGTGAAGAGAGGTGCAAGACTTGAATTAAATAGACTTTAAGTTAAATGAAGTGTTTATTTTATGGTACCAAATGAGAAGTTATGAGATGAAGCTTCCTCATGGCTAATACAGAAAATAAGATGATGAACAGAAGATGTGTTTTAATGGAAAAGCAAATCAACATAAAATTGTATCTGAAGAGATTTTACTTGTGCTTGTATTTATTTTGGTCTTGACTGAGCAAGAGCACTTGATGGCAAAAAGGAACTCTCCTCTTTTTTCCAGAACTGTGCCTTACAATTTATGAAGTTAGAATCATCTTCTTGTTTCTTATAGTATGCCCCACATTTTATAAAGTGGCAGATATTTTGATTTTGGCTTCAGTTCCTAACTCCTAATAAAACTTTGGAATAACTCAGCTCTAGACCTCAGTTTGAAATCTGATGTCTAATTCAGACTCAGCAACTAAATGTGTAATAGCAAAAGATTCATGGACAATTTCAAGAACATTATGGGATGTAGCTCTGGCAGAGTCTGCTTGGCTTTCCTTTGGCATTGTCTGTAGAGAAACCTTCAGTGAATGAGCATGACATGTTTTGTTGAAGAGTAACAGAGAAATATCTTCAAGGGTCAGCCTGATCCTGCTGTCATGCAGAATGGCCATTTAGAGACAAAAACTCCATGCTGTACTGCATATTATTATTGTAACTCTTAATTTCTGAAAGTCAGCATGGAACTGGAAAGCTACCACACTATTACTATATAAATAAAATCTAATAGAAGGGCTTCACCAATCATTTCTGGCAAGAAAAGCTACGTGAAACCTAATGTACCCTTTGCTTTCATTTTGAGAATTGTAGCTTTTGTTTCCCTTGTAAAACTACATATTTTGCCAAAAGTCAAGTTGCAATGGATATTTAATAGAAGCCTGACCTGCTAGAAATAGTTATTATGTATTGTAAGGCAGAAATAAACCCTGGCAATACCAGCATAGAGCATGATTCAGTTCTCCTGATAGCCCAACTCGTCTTTCTCATTTTTACATCAGTGGCTATTTTTGCCGCACAAAACCCCTCTGAATATAATCAAATATTATAATGCAGACCCCATTACAAAACAGTAGCATTCACACTGACTTCTCTGAGCAGTAGGCAATTTTTCCATTAGCAAATTAAACTTGGAGCTGTGTGAAACTTGCATTGTTCACGTATTTGTGTGAGAGAAGTGATAATTTCATTACTACTGTATTCAAAATTCGATTCAAGGTGGAATGACATTTTCCTTTCTTCAGAACTGTCATATTTTATAGGGTATGACTCAAAGCAGAAATGATTGTGTTCTTTCTGTCATCTTGTTAAATCTTAGGGTTTCCAGAGTATTTGAAGATTTTGTAAAGAGAAAGTATTTTTCTCATAGGTCATACTGTGAATATAAAAATTAATGAGAGAAAATAACACATTTTAGAAAGATCTCTTTTAAAAATACAGATGATTGTGTTAGATCAATGGAGCTACAAACTTGACAAATTTTCCATTGCTGTGTTTTTCTTCCACCAGCCCAAAACAATTTGCCCATTAAGTTTACTTCCTCTGTTTGTAAAAGGAAGAGGACATGGCTTGAAGGTCACAACCAGAACCCAAAATCGCAAGAATGGTTCTCTTCAGGAGTCAACTACGCAGAGATGAATCAGCAGATCTAGCCCGTTTATCTTTACCTGCTCCCTTCAACACTGACAGCTGAGCTGCGTTTTACTGTTGACTTGAAATATAATCTGACCAGAATACTTAAGAGAAGCTGAAAAAACCTAAATAAATTCAGTTCAGATCCTCTTGAGAAAGGAAAGCTTAATAAGGTATTCTAGTGAATGCATTTCTGAATTTTAGGCTTTTGATTACATGGTCAATTGGGTGGGTTTACCTCACTCTGCCTAATGACATCTTTGATACCAAACTGGAACATGTAGGAAAATCTCTGAGCAGATGTAGAAATTACTAGAAATACTTCTTGAAACCTATTCCTGTGAGTTTTTGTCACTTCTAAATGGCACTGATATAAAACCTCCATAATTTTGATAATTATCTGGATCTATCGAAGTATATTCCACATTAGAGGGAAGATAAGTAATCATGCTCCATGAAGTAAAAATATGAAAGAAAGTTAAAATAAAATCTTACCAACAACAATAGTTAAAAAAATAAAAATAAAAATCTTGCATTCCAGAACAGTTACATGGTTACATGGAGAAAACCTAGTTATGTTTTGGGGTGCATTTTTTGTGGTCATGGGGGTGATGATGGGTATGATTGTTGATTGCTGCTTCTGAGTATTGGATTTTAGTTTCAGGTGCCTTGTACAGGAAACATACCTCAGTTAAAATTTTCATGGCAAAAACATCTCAGATATGTCAGAATATAGAGGTTAGTCTAATATAGTGCAGTATTAAAGTACATTATTTAAAATTTCCCTTCCCTTCCCTTTCCTTCCCTTCCCTTCCCTTCCCTTCCCTTCCCTTCCCTTCCCTTCCCTTCCCTTCCCTTCCCTTCCCTTCCCTTCCCTTCCCTTCCCTTCCCTTCCCTTCCCTTCCCTTCCCTTTCCCTGAGAGAAAAAACAGGCAGTCTAGAAAGAAATAAGAGGCAATTCGAAAAGTTGACAGATGGTAAAACATTGTGTCAGCAAATTTGAAGAATTGCTGATGTGGAGAAAGTTGCAAATGCTCTAATTTAACTTGTGGTGCTGCTTCATAGATAATCAAACACTTTAACAATATTGATGGCCAAGAAAGCTGAGAACATAGAGTTATATCTGAGGAAAAACTATATTCCAGAAGGTAGTAGATAGATTTTGGAAAGATGTTCTCCTTCAAGGTATGTTTGACAGGATGTGTTCCCCGTACACAGATTAAAGATCTTACAAATGCAAGAAATTCTAATATCTTGAGGTTAGAATTGAATTCAAGTATCTATTTGGATTATTCCTCCCCCTCCATGGCCATCAGTTTAAAGATGAACCACATTTCATAGTGAGCAGTGTAAGGACATTTATAATTTTCCCAGCAGTTTCCAGCTTCACCCTGTACCTTGATCTGTCTTTCTCTTCTCCCAGTAACCAAGGAACAGTAAAGTCCTGCAGACCTCTAAGGTGCTCCTGTACTCTTGTCTGTGCTTATGCTCACAAGCCAGGAGCTATGTTAGCAACATGATTAAGAATATGAAATTTTTTTTTATGCCAAACTCTTCCCTTCACATGATTCTGGTGACACTTCTTACCATGAGTAGTGATTGCAACATTTCCAGCCTCAGAACCAGGAGAACCCTTGCATCATGTAAATTACATTACAAATTGCAAGATATTTCTGTTAGTAGGGGGGGTTTGTTGCTACTTTTTGTGGGGTTTTTTGGGGTTTTTTTAAGCATTTGTATGAAGGACCTTACAGGTTGCAAGATATTTCTATTAAGTAGGATTCTGTTTTCATTTCCTATCTGGGTTTCTTTGAGCCTTATATATTCTGTGGGGTTTTGTTTTGTTTTGTTGTTGCATGGGGCTTTTTTTGTTCTTTTGTCACACTTCTCAAGTCTTAAAGCTTTGATTTTATGTATTTATTTATTTTTAATAGAAGCAGAGATTCTAATGTTACCAAATGAGTACTGGAGCTAGGGTTTTAAATATCTTGAGACTCATGATAAAATCACTGTAGTTGGCAACACTGCTTGAATTTGGCACAAAATCCTAAAGCTTTAAAGGAAAAAGTGTGACTCATCAAACTTGCCTGGAGAGTTAAGGGAGCTGGGGGCAAGGGCTAATGGGGGTATCCTTGCATTTCAGTACTTCAGAGAAAAATCTACAAGATACAGTCCAGTAATTGTGCCAAGGAAAAAAATCTGCTCGCTATAAAGAGAATAACGATTTCTAATTATGTAACAAAATTAAGGGGGATGTGAAAAGGCAGAGTTTTTTTAAAAATACTGGTATAAACATTTCCAATTATACAGAAATATTTTAGCAGAGAGTTAGTAGTTCATAGGCTGCAAAAGTACCTCACCTTTATGTGATATAAAACATGAAATTCTTAATACTTCTTACACATCTGAAATGTTCTTCTCTAATGATCTTCCCTTTCCAGATGAAGTGAAATGCAGAATTATGTTTTCTCAGGGGAATTGTATATATATTTGTCATAGTTTTGATCTGCCACCAGAAGCTAGCCTTAACTTACTGAATTATACATGACAAAGCATTAGATTAAATACATTTACACGTGTTAAGTCATAAAAATCAAGTCTGTTATTTGCTGCTTTACCTTTCTGTAGGTGCTGTGGTCTATTGTTAATATGCAAGGCTACCCTCCTAAGCTAAACAAGCCAAATTACACAAGATAAAAATGGACAGAGACCTCTCATTAAAATAGTTTTCTTCATTCTCAGTTCTTCAATTCTTGAGATGAAGTTTTTCCTGCTAGAGAATTAATTTTTATCGAAATTTCCCCTGAGAAATCTTTTTCCATGCCCAGAATATACATTTTAGTGAAAAAAAGTCTTCACAGTCAGGTATTTATAAGAGCCTTCTGGCTATGCCATGCAAAAGGAAACCATCTCATGCTCTTCCACTCTGTAAGATAGATCAAGTTATCTCATTTCTGATTTTTCTCATCATTAGCCATAGAAGGAGACTCTCTAACACAAACCTGTAGTGATTTGAAGGTTGGCTGGGTGTTAGTTTGCTATTTTTGCTGGGTTTGATTTTTGAGTTGATTTTTTGTTTGTTGGTTTTGTTGTTTTTTTTTAAGATGGTTGGTTGGTGGTTTTTGGGGTTGTGGTATTTGTTGGGTGTTTTTTGTTTTTGTTTTTGTTTTTGTTTTTGTTTTTCCCATTGAACTTCATATTTCTTTTGCAAAGTACTTCAAAAGATTTAAATTAGATGCCATATTGAGTTGTAAAACCAGCATTCCAAGAGGAGCTGTAAGTTGTGATTCCCTAACTTTTGTAGTTTTCAGAGTTCTCTGTTGAAGCACACAGGAGCTTGAAATTATATCCTATTAGATTTTTTTTTTTTAAGTATGTGTTTTAAAATAAGTATGTATTGGGTTTGTAGGAGCTTGTATAATTTAGTTTGCTCATAAGCACCAAGATATACTACAGAAGTGTTACTGTGGATTTGGAAAGGAATATGTTGACTGTGTTCCTAGCTCAGAGGACTCACCAGAGAGCTTTAAGGATCCCTCTCTCCAGGACAGTTACTGACTCAGGCCAGCAGTCTGGGGGTTGTAATTTACTTTTTGTCTAGCTAAAGGCAGTCTGTTTGCTGGGTTTTTTACCATCCCACACTCCTGTAGTAGCATGGCATAGACCCTGCATGGGCAGCAAGCAATACAATATAGGGGAAGTGAAACTCTATTTCTGAAGGGTTAGTAGAGCTGATGGTAAAGAAGTACTTGCCCCAACACCTTCTTTCTTTGTGTGACATGTGCTTACTCCATGCTGTGGGCTAATGACCTGCAAAATGTCAAGCTCAATAGCTGCATTTTTTAGTTGGCATTGCACAGAGCAACATCTGAACCTGGATGAAACAAACTGGTTTTGTGTAGTTAATTAAAATATGCTCAATCAATTTAATATGCGTAAAGTTTGTAGGGCATTTTCTCACAGGCTGGGAAGTTGTATGTACCCAAATTTCAGTCCAGTGTGGATTTTATGACTTCAGTTTTCAAGCCTAGAAAAGTCTCATCCAGTGGAAGTGCTGATAGTCCTCTTATCACAGACACTGTAGAAGGTGCCACTGAAATAATCCCTGCTTCTATAGTCATAGTCAACTTTTTTATACCCTATAGAAGTGGTAAATAATATTGGGACAAAATGAGTTAGGATACTTAGGATTCACTGTAGCAAAGAGAATCAGAACAACAAAAGCACTCTCACTGATGAAATTGGAAATGTTTTTTTTTAATTAACACTTCTAATTAGAATTTAACATCTCACTAGCTTCGTATGGGATTTTTCGCTTCCTTAACCTCACGGAAACCTATCTATTGGCTCTAAATAGGCAGTCACTTACCATGCACCACTTGAGGATTTCAATTAATCCCAAATCCTCTAACTTTGGTGTGTGAACTTGCATTTTTCTCTGCATGCCATTCCCTCCTGTTTCAATTTTCTTACTAAGAACCTTCTCAACAGTATTTTTCTTCTTCAATTATTTGCCTCTCTGTTTACCTTTCTATTTAAAAACTGTAGTATTTTGATTTGAAATGATGGGACAATGCCACATATATGTAGGCACTGGTCAGAACTGCTCAACATAACTCTGGAAAGACAAGCAGCTAGAGAAACTATGCAGAAGCCAGAAGAAACTATCTGCTACCAACTTTGGAGTGGAAAAAAATTTAGGTATCTTGAAGCTGTCTGGCTAAATTAATTAAAAGGCCTATTTTAAACAAGACAAATGTACATTTTTAATTGCATTTCTCCTTACATAATAAATTTGAGTATTTTTCTACAGCCATCTTTGGCTCTGATGAAACTTAACCCTCAGCCTCTAGCCAGGTTTTGTATTTTCCATGCATAATCTTAGTTTACTTGAGCTCTCCCTGTGGAAGAATCCACTTTCTCTCATCTGAAATAGAATTTCTTTTCCAAAATGAAACAAAGGCATTATTTAAACCAATAGAAAATAATGGAAATGCAAAGTAATTTAGATTAGAATGGAATTAATTGATTCCCTGTTGTCCAACCACGGCCATTTTAAAGAAATGACAAATTTGTCATTCTGGAGATGTGATAAATTATAAATTTCCATAGCAGTGGGGAAGAAGAAAAAAAAGAGGCAAAAACTCATGATTTCCTTGTATTACTAATTTACCTTCCTAAAGCATTTAGTACTCAAGTGCCTCACAGACTGATCACTAGTCAGTCCTCTTTTGGTATTAGCTACTTTTGAAGTGAGTTTACTTTGATGACAAACAAAGAAAAATGCTTGTATACTGAGGATACTCTATGACTCATTAATCACAAATATACTAGAGTTTGTCTCAGAATTTGCTCATTTGTTAAAAATGCAACCACAGTGGCACTAAATAGCACCATTGTAGAATAATGCCTAAGGTTCTTTTTGAAGTAACATGTTTTAGAAAATATACTTCATGTTATAGATTTTCTGTTTTGTTTTAAGTTGAAAAACTCAATCACCCACGCAAGTAAACCAAAAGTCTTCTAATTAGAAGCATATGAACTGCCAGCTTCAAAGTTCTCCATAAAAATAGTTACAGAAAGTCATAGAAATCTTTTTGCTAGGTATCTTGTAACATGTCCTGAAAATTCAAGAGAGAAAATTAACTACAGGTAACTGTCTATAAAACACTGATGTAAATATACCATGAGAATGTGATCACAAGTGAAATTTTATCCTATGATAAATAGTAACCCCAGTCTGCTTGCATCTATTATAGCCAGAAAAAAGACACAGAAATACCTCTCAAATATTTATTCTTAGATAATGAAGAAAATCAAAAGGTGGGCTTTTATCCTTCTCCTGTTAATTTGCTTACATGAGTCACACTAGCCTGGAGATTGTGGGCATCCCAGTCTATATCCATACAAAAAGTTCTTCATCTGCAGTAATTTATCTAATGAACTAAATCTTGAAATATGTCTTCATCTTTCCACTGAAAGTGAAAAGTCACTTCCTTGAGTCTAGATCACCATTGGCCGCTACGCATGGAGATACACATAGAGATATGCAAGCTTTCCACAAAATGCGGTGCTGGCCTTCCATTTTATTTTGTCTTTTATGTTTTTTCATGTGCAGAATACTGCCCAAGTAGGGCAACATCCGTGTCGTCACAAGAAAGGAAAGTCACAGGATCATGTAATTTTACTTGTAACTTCCAATGCATTACTTTGCCTTGCACTAGAGATTGAGTTTGAAAAGTGAATTGTTTTTCTGTGTAGGCACACTTAGGCAGACTGATTATAATATATGTTGAACTAAATTGTCTTCCATGTGCAAAAAGGCCACACAAAATATGTGGAAAGGCGCTAACACAGGATTTGACAGATGTTACACTGCCCTTTCCCTCTGAGAGAGATGGATGACACCTAGAGTATCATTCATTTGAATCACCATGCAGTGCTAATTAGGCAACAAGGAAGCTGTGATACAGACTGAATGCTAGAAGACACTCATCAACAATGCTGCAATGATTCCTCATTTGTCTTTGCTATGCAAAGGTATCCACTGCACTCTATTGTGTGGGCACTCCATCTTTGCACAGAATCATACCAAAGCCAAAACCAAGGCATCCAGTGGTCCAGATAGCAAAGGGAGAGAGAACTCTGTGTCTTGACTAGAGCAACATGACCGATCTCAGCTGTTGTACCTTCTCAATGCTTATGAAGAATGTGTCATTCTATCTTTAACTTCAGGGCCTTTCCCACAGCTCAGACGAAAGCAGCTATGGAAATTCAGCCTTTTACAAAAGTGCCATGGAAAGGCACAAGTTAAAGCTAGACTGGTCTTTGCTGGATATTGAGAAACTTGCATAACCATGAACAGAATATGATGTATTGATAAAGCATTATGAATGCTTCTTATTTTCCATCCTAAGGAAGCAATGGGACCATCATGAGGATGATATAGCCCACAGTAAACTCTGGTTGTGGAGTGAGACAGCTTGGGGCTTTCAACCAACCTTCCATCATTATAAGCTTGGCATCTTCAGGGTTGGACAGATCTGTAAATACACAGAAAAGGTGAGACATGAGGCAGTTGTATTGTTCTAGTACTATGTAGAAGACATTTCTCTATCTAGAGTGTGTGAATATTGCCCATAGGTGCATGTGCTGCCTATTAAAAATTGATGGTTGGCATGGTCACTTCTGAATTTTCAAAAAGTGGTGGCAAATTACATCAGTAAGCACATTCTGATGCAGTTTGATCTGATGCATTATTACTTTCTCTATTTCAGCTCTTTCTATACTACTTACAGTTCCTGAAGTCAGAGATCTCTTCAGTGAGCTTGGTTTCAACAGCGTGCCTGTTCACACTGATGTCTTTTAATAAAATTATTTTGATGTGAGATAATCCAAAGAGGTAGGTGCACCATTTCTAACACTCTTTTTCTGTTTGCCCCGGATTCTCACTACTGAAATTGAATATTAAAAGTCTGTTTTTGAAAAGTCGTAGGCATCCCAACACAAAACTCTTCTCTCTGAGAAATAGAGAGATGCTGGAAGTGCTAGTTTTTTTCTGCCCCTCCCCGCCCCCCCTGCAAAGTGTACCTTTAATCATGCAGTAAACTCCTGTTTAGTGCATGTTAATTGTATTTTTAAAATTCTAGGTATTTCCCAGCTAGCCATCACAAGGGCAGATATACCCCTACAAGTCAGAAATTAATAGATAGAGTGCCAAAAGAAAGCAAAAGCATTCTGGAGTCAGTCTTAGCATGAACATATCAGC
Organism: Sialia sialis; assembly: GCA_009812075.1. Lineage (NCBI taxonomy): Eukaryota > Metazoa > Chordata > Aves > Passeriformes > Turdidae > Sialia > Sialia sialis. The sequence goes on along the minus strand of VRYO01002772.1, from coordinate 63,346,989 downwards.
TTGGGAATACCAACCTGCAAGGACATCAGAAAACACCTCCTTCTTCTCTTACTTTTTTCCATCTCCACTCAAAAATCATTAACCCATTTCCTACAATGCTAAAAAAGCAAATGGTAAAAAAAGCAGGTCCATTAATTCTTTCATATTGATCATACTCTACCAAACACATTCTCTCATTCCTCCTCCATCTTAGTGGTTCTAGTCACTCTCCCTGTTCGCTTTCTGCTCCTCTCGTGGACACACAGACCCTCTTTTCATCCTATTATTCCATTTCATTTTGCTTACTTGCAAGGAAAAATAATTTGCAGCTTCTTGTTGAGGACCTGTTTTAACTTTTACTCAAGCTCTCCTAGATATTACAAGTGTCCCTGAGAAAGCCATCAGCACAGTAACAAATTCATTTGGCTTATAAAAATCACCTGCTTGTAAGCCTGTTCTGCCTACAGCTCTTTTGGTAGAACAGATTTGCACTCCATGGGAAGACTGGGCCTGACTCTGTGCAGCTGAAGGACAATATTTGCGCATTCAAAAAAATAGCTATATCAGGAATGAGAGGTGTGGGATGGCACTGCAAGCCTGACTTGTCTCATATGCAGAGACTAGCCATACCACCACCTTTCTTGATTCCTAGGAGGATGCCTGAGCTGTTTACTAGGGCAGCATTTCAGGCCAAATTCAGCCCTGCTGTGAATGGGCACAACTCCACTGGCTTTGTACAAAGGCTGCCTTCCTGAGAGCAGAACAGGGAAAGCTCTTTGAACGGGGCCAATAATTGCTTCTCTTTTTTTTTTTGTATTCATTTTTAAAGGACAGTGGAAGATCAGAGGCAGCAGCTACAATCCACATTCTACAAATAGCATTAGTAAGAACACAAATGAAAGGCTTTGTGTCACAGTTATATAGCACATCTAACACAAATAGCTGGGCAGTGAGTGGTTGTTGATTAGCTATGAAAGAGTGTAAAGAGCACAGGCAAAGCTTTCTACTTAAGTCTCCTCTGCTGGGGAAGTAGATGCCATTCCTGATCGGTGGCCACTGGAGGGATGGGATGCAGCTACAAACAGTGTTTCGAAAGAAACAGTGAAGGTTTTAAGTAAAAATCTTTCCATTGCTGTTTTTGGAAGGGCTTCAGACTGTGTTTTATTCAGGACCTGTGTAAGAAAGGCATGCTCTAGTTTAGTGAGAAGAAAGCTGGGGAAACTACTAGTGGGAAGTAGGTGGGAATTCTCATGACGTGTCATCTATATTCAGCTACTTTGACCCAATATAAATTGTGTAATGCATGTAAGGCAAATCTGACCACACTGCTAGTGTAGCCCACCAATCTATTGAGGGCAGCTGCACTGAGTTTTTCAAAAATGCTTTAATATTTGACCTTAAAATAGTCAATCATTCTCTAGTAAACTTAAAATGTTTCCTCTTAAACAACATTGCAAATGGGATTGTTTTCAGAAATTAACATTTCACGAAGTTCTTTCTGGTATAGCTCTGGATCTCAAAAAAATTGGCATTATCATGAAAAATTAAACGTGATTTTATACATTTTTTATGTCAGCCAGTGCATTATTTTGTGTAGGCCTTACCCATTAAAGCCAACCTTACAATGATCTTTACATGGGAGTGTGCTTTTATCAAATAATATAACCTCTAAAGGTTTAATTAAATCAGTGAATATGTGCAACAGCTTTTCATCTTCATCTGTTCTGCATGCAGCTATTCCTCAATCTGTCCCTGACAAGTGGACCTAGAATCTGGAGTGTCTCATGATCTTTGACAATCTAGTTTGCTGGAGTTCAGAACGCTTGTGGAAAATTTGGAACAGCTCTTGTTAGCAGGTGATTTACCATCCTGCATTTTTCTCAAAGACTGCTAAAACATACAAGGTAAAGCATTGTTTATCACAAACAGTGATGCATAATAGCAGGAGCTGACCAAGTTGTAATTATGTCACCGAAAAACCTTTCAAATTTATCAGACCATTAGTGAGGGGACACATTTGTCTGCTGTGAGTATTCATCTGCCACTGAAGTCATATTTATAGGATTGCTTTTTAAAGGGAACATAAAGAATGTCCGGGAAACCTGCACTCAGATGAAAAACTGCACGATTGCTTTCATTGTTGCCAGCTTCCGAACAGTGGACATCACAGATTTTCATTCAAAAGCAGCCAAGAACTGTTTACAACTTTGCTCACAACTAAGTCAGGGTTTAAAGGAAGATTAGAGGGTGGATAAGTCATGGCAAAGTCTTCCTTTTGGGAATGAATGACCCAGTGTCTTACGTAGCATAGCTCTGCAATCACACTTTTTATGTGTGAACCTGATCATTTAGAAAAAAATGTTTGCTCTGTCTCTCCCAAAGGATTATTTCTTAGTGGACTTGAAAAGCAGTAAATGCATGTTTATGTTGCATATAAGGTGTAAGAAGCCTCAACCCCAGGTCTATTCCAAGTTAATGGGGCAAAACAAACACTTAGCTGAAATAACATTAAGCAGTACCTGATAAGCGAGAAAGGAAAAGACCCATCACATGCTGCTTCTGCAGGAAAAAAATTAACAGCATCTTAAAAAGCTATAAATTCTTCCAATTTAGTTATGCTGAGCCACGTAGAACACAGAGCTATCAGAACTTAAGTTCTTCTGTCTTGGAACATTTTTAATAATAATTATATATAATGCAATACATTGGAGATATAATGATGCATTTTGATGCCAGACCATGCAGAGTCTCTCTCTTCCTTGCTCTTTTTGTCTGCTGGTACTTCCTGATTTGTTCATCACGTGCTCACAATCTTTTTTTTTGCAGGTTTCAACATTCCACAGTAACTGGGCATATTGACTCTGCTCTATGCCTCCTGTTTGCCTTGAAACTCCCCATGCTAGCTTGCCCTTGCCGTAGCTCAGCACTGCAGCTGTTGCAAGGTATCCTGTTCTCACATAAAACTTGCATTTTTTATCTCCTTACTACTGCAGATAGCTGTATAATAAATACACAAATACCTATAAAGTCAGGATTTTTTTTCATCAGGGCAGAAAATTGGTTGGTTTGTGCTTATTTTGTTATATTTTACATCATGTTGAGATATATGGTCCTGTGGGGAAATTAAATTATGTACTTAGTATTGGTAGGTGTGCTAAACTTCTTCAAAATGCTTTGGATGTGCTCTCCTTCATCCTCTCTCCCTCTGGATGTTATTATTTTACTTTCAACAAGGGCCTGTGCTGGTTGCCTTTATATCTCAAATTCTCTCCAGCTGAAGGTGCTGGAATGTCAGACACTCACTTCCAGCAGAACTTTCTATTTCTCACTATTTTCAGGCCACAGAAAAATATAACAACAACTTTTTATGACAGTGAGCTTGTAGATAATCAGAAAATATATTACAGAATATACTTGCTCATGGGAAAGAAATAAATAAACAGTGACAAAAGTGACCTTGAGGTCCTATGAGGAGCTGAGCATACTATAAGTAAGAAAAATATGTATAAAGGAATTTGACTGGATTAGGATTTGCTACACTTAACAGCTTGAGTGAACACATGCATCAATCTCTTCAGTGCTGCTTGAAAGTGTTGTAAGTGATAATAGCAATATTTTATTTTCTTCTTTAATATAAAAGATGTAGAACTTTTATGAACACCATTAAGAAAATTTCTATATCAAACCCTTAGCAGCTCAGAGTTGGAAGAAACTGGTCTAAATTCCTGTGAGACAAGAAAGTCTACAAAACACATGAAAGCATTAGGAAAAAAGAATATATATTCTTGAACACTTCCAAATTTAGATGAGTAAACAAGAGTTCCATATGCCATGAGGTCTCATTGTTATAGAGCATTTGCTGATTGCGTGGGTGAGACCAATTTAGTCTAACTGGTAGACAAAGCTAATGTTGAATTTTGACCTTCTGACTCTCTACAGTCAGTGAGGTATTAATTGCATTATTTTCTGTTTCATTAAGCAGCAACTGTTGTGCAATTTTTTTCCTCCTCTTTGTGAAGATTTTTTTCCTTCTCCTTGTGAAACTTCAAGAAATAACAGAAGCAAATTCTTATGTCTCATATTTGGAATTTGTCTGGAGTGTTCAGAGTGGGGTTTATGACTACTTATGACTACTTATGTTACTCTAACTAAATTCAACAGGGCAAATTTGTCAAGGTTATCATGCTCTTTCAAGAATTAAATTTTTTTCTGAATGCATCAAATCCATCTCAGCTTAAGATAGAACAGGGTAAAACTTCAGAAAGGCTTACAGAATCACAGAATAGTCTGAGTTACAAGGGACCCACAAAGATCAAGTCTAAATCTTAGCCCTGACATACCCAAGAGTCACATTGTGTGTCTGAGAGCATTGTTCAAACACTTCTTGAACTCTGTCAGGCTTGATACCATGACCATTTCCTTGGGAAGCCTTTTCCAGCGCCTGACCACTCTCTGATGAAGAACCTTTTTCTGACAGCCAATGTAAACCTCCACTGATATGGCTTCAGGTCATTCATTCCCTTGGGTTTTGTCACTGTCACCATGGAGCAGAGATCAGTGCCTGCCCCTCCATTTCCCCTCACAAGGAAGCTGTAACTGCAATGAGGTCTCCCTTCAGTCTTCTCCAGGCTGAACAGACCAAGGGACATCAGCCTCTGCTCACATGGCTTTAGACAGAATAAGGCCTCTGACATGCTCTCTAAGAGTTCTTATTTAGAGAGCTGAGGAAGGATGTTCTTTAGGCTTTCAAGGAACGCATCGATCATTTTAAGGTTAGTGATAGTGTTATAAATTGCAGCAAAAATTTCTGGAAATTAAATCCCCATTTAAAGTGAACCAATAGGAAGCAGTTCAAAACTGCTACTTTTAAAAACATAGTTTGATGACCTCACACTTATGAGAATTCAAAGGAACATCCGGGCTCTGACATCCAGAAAATCCTAGACATCACACTCTCCAGCTGTAAGCTGCAGTTACATTAGCAATTTGGCTGTAGCTGCACAGTGAATGCTCGCAGGAATTCCATAAATACACTGTCCATCTTCAGTTGGACACAGTGATTCACTCAGCTCTTGGCCAGGTTGTTGGAATCAGAGGCCTCTGTCATCAGTTCTGGACAGTTTATATGGAATTACAGCTCCTCCTTGGACCATTTCTCCCATTTGAAAAATTGCCATAGTGAGTTCTCCAGCCTGCCAAGTTGGCAGACTCCATCCTTGAAGCTGGAGAAGAGCCAGAAATCTCTGTGCAATTGTGAACCTCCAGTCTCAGTCAGTCATAGCTTCTATCAGCACTCTTGCTTATGTTCGTGGAGGAACTTCCTGATCCTAATTTGGGCTCAGCCAAAACCAGTCTTAATTTTAGGAAAATGCTGAGCAGGATCCTATTAAAATATTTGGATAGACTTTTACAGTAGACCTAGTCTCTTGATAGATTTCCTGGAGAGTAAAAGAGACTTGCTAATAATATGTGCTATGGATTTCTTTCTCATATCTTTTCAGCATGAAAGGGCATAGTCTAAATAACAATAAAGGACTGAGAAATTTCCTGCCTCCATGACTCTCATCTGTCTATTTATAATAAAGTCGATTGGTAATTTTTCTAATTTCAGCAGCTAAAAACTTTTCTGGAACTTTTGCATGCCAGCTTTTTCTAATTGTTTGGATACTACAGGAGCATGAAGAGCTATTGGAATGCTAAGTGATATACATGCAAAATCTCATAATAACATTTTTCCTTATCCTGAAATGCATAGGTAATTTAAAAGGTAAGGCTTGTAGAAGATTAAGAAAATGGGAGGAATGGTAGAGATTACTAATAAAAAATAGTGGGTCTAGTTGAGAAACTGTGAAGTTGGAATGGCAGGGTTTCTTCCTTCTGATTTAAAAAATGCAGGGAAAGGAATTTTCTGTAGGAGTTATTTTCTCCTTTAATTCTACGCATCTGCTTTATCAGAAGAGGTGAGGTGTGGGCCAGTGGATACTCTGGGAGCACAGTTACTCAAAATAATTGAGTCTCCACTCAATTCAGTAGCCAGAGTTCTATACATTTCAGTGAAATCAGGGCTGCATTACAGAGTTAAGAGCAGCAGCAATTGCGAATCAGTCAGCAGCCAGGATGCTTCAGCCTGAAAGTTATTTAACAAAACCAGACAAACAAAAAGATGAAGATTACAAGTGTTGGATTATTTATAGAGGCTCATTTCAACAAAGACAGAGGATCCTATGAGATACAGGAGCCCCAAGAGCCCCAAGTGCCCTGAGCAAAGGAAGAAACATAAGCCCCTGCCTTGATGCATCACAGGGGTGATCAGAAACACAGGCAAGGTGAAACCCATCGTGGTGAGCTAATACACACTGTCTGCCCAAGCGTTAACCCCACACAGCTGCTCCTTCACCCCCCTACCAATGGGATCAAGAAGAGACTCAGAAGGGTAAAAGCTGGAAAACTCGTGGATTGAAATACAGTTTAATAGGGAAAGCAAAGCTATTTTGCAAATACAATTTGCAAGCAAACCAAAACAAGAAATTCGCTGCTTCCCATGGCAGGCAGGTGTTCAACCATCTCCAGGACAGCAGGGCCCTAGCATATGTAAAGGTTCCTTGGGAATGCAAACACCACCACTCCAAATGTTCTCCCCTTCCTCCTTCTCTCCCTCACTTTATATACTGAGCATGATGCCATATGGAATATCCCTTTGGTCAGTTTGGATCAGATGGATGTGACTCCTCCCAAACTCACATGTACCCTCAACTTCCTTGCCAGCATGACAGTACAAAAAGCAGACAGGGCCTCGGCCCTGTGTAAGTGTTGCTTGGCAATAACAAAAAACATCTCTGTATTATCAGACCTGTGTTCAGCACAAACCCCCCATACAGCCCCATACCAGACACTGTGAAGGAAATTCATTCTACCTTAGCCAAAAGCAGCAGAACACAGCATCCCATGGACTGGGAGGGAACTGTCACTGAGCATGGGGCTCCTTGTGGGATGCTAAGGGAGAGCATTTGGGGATTGTACCTGACTTATGGTGGGACATCTAGGTCAGGAACCAAAAGTAGGGAAAAGAAAGGATAGGGAATGAGAAATGTGGGAAAATAGAGGTAAAAGGGGGTTAAAAGAGACTGGCCTCTTGTTTTCTGGGGCTGGTTCAGTAAGTATGTCTGGTAATGTCTTGTGCCAGACCAGAACATTTTCTCATTAACATGCACTTCTGACTATTCCTGGGTGAAGGGACTCTGCTCCGTGTACATGTGAGGCTGTATCAGTGTCTGAGCATCAGTAATGGGTGTAAAACCACAAGTCACAGGAGTTGTGTGCCAGCAGCTGGAGAGAAAAAGACGGGGTGTGTGTATGTGTGTGTGAGCAGAGTGGAAGTGCCAGTGAGGAATAACTAGCAAACATCAAGCTGAGTAGAATTAGAGGATCAGGAACCAAGTACTGGAGCACCCACAAGTCTAGGACAGAAACTGGGGCAATCAGTGCCTGCATAGTCCAGAAGGTCCAGAGCTGAAGGGATTTTGGAATCTGGTGTTGGCTACAGGTAAGACTGAACCAGGTTCCAGAGACTGTTTTGCATGCCTCCTCATAAGGTATCGACAGGAGACCAAAATATCAATGGGCCAGCTACCAGCAGTCTGGATGTCTGTAAATCTGCTACCAGAGGGTCCCTTAGAGTGCGTGTCTGTGTGTTCACATAATTCTGAGTTCCAGCAGATGTTCTTGGCTCTTTCCCTGTGGGTTCACATGCTTGACTACCACCAAGTAGGAAAACCAAGAGTCCCAGGCCAGCTAGTGGGTAAAGTATGAGTGTAAGGAAAACTTTTGGAGTGATCCACACAGTATAGATGGGAATACTTTCCAATAAGATCTTATTGTTCAGCCAGAGAGGGGACCAGGATAAAACCAACAGTGCTGTTTGCTTTTGTGTGAGCACTGTGCCCTGTCTGTGCTGCTCTCTGTGCCTGGTTATGTGTGCATGTGCATGTGTGGTATTCCATCGGGAATAACTGCTCAGCCTCTTTGCTGGATGGACCTGGATGCATGGAGCTGTGGCAGCCTAACCTGGTTCTGCCCTTTCAGCAAGTCCTTACTCATGTTTCTGTGTTTAAGGAGACATTACTCTTTACCTTTGGACACGTGATAAGAGATAAAGCAATGAATAGCAACAAAATTATTTAAGAGAAACATTTTTTAAAGCCCCTTAAAAATTACTTTATATTCCTACAAAACTTGTAATATGCTACAACTCTAAAATATCATCAGGAGTACACCACCTACCTCTTAATAAAGGAGAGGAAGTGTTCTGCTTGCTGCTGAAAGTGGCCTGCAGAGCAGAACCCAGCTACAGCTTATTTATGCACAGATTTATTCATGCATGTCCTATCCTTACATCATTCAGCCATATGACTTTTGGCATGCCAAAACACCCATGGTGCTGCCAAACACGGAGGATGTTTTTCCAGGGCTAATGTCTGAAGTTATAGCACAGGGTGTGCTGGCTAAAGATTGCCAAACTGGCAGGCTGGTAACTGATTAACACTGTTGCAAATACAAATGAATATTGTTGCTATCTTGGCTGATCCCTCTTCACCCTCAAAAAGAAGGTAGAAAACAACATAAAACTCGAATTTTCTTTCCAAAGCCTTCTGCTGAAGGTAAAAAGGAGCTGGTTCTCATGAACTGTTTTCTGTGTCATTGTTTAAATTCTGCCCATAACAAATTCTTCATACCTTAATGAACTGTTCAGAGAAATATGTCTTTAACACAGTTATTACAAAATTCTCCTGACAATTCCTGCTGAAGTGAAAGAACATCAGTCTACAGAGACTGTAGAATTTTTTGCACAGATTAAACACCTAAATCTGGTGTCTACCTGTGGGTGACATGAGCTGGAGTTTCTGCTTTCTCATAGGCAATAAGAGATCTTTCCTGAAGCTGAGTAACGCCTCATCCACCTTTGCATACACTTTACAACCATCCAGCTATCTGCACTGTGTGCCATTGCCTGTACTTTTAAGTGGAGCTATATACATGCATGAATCTATTTTCAGTCCTGTTTATTTTTTACCTGACAGATCACACGCCCTAAAAATAAAAGAAACTGTATTTGTTTGGTACCAGCTTCTCCCACATACATTTGTCATTCAGACCATTCAAATGCTCACTTATTTTTCTGTTTCTATATCTCCTAGCCAAAGATAAAAGCTGCTATTATTTTTCTCTGCACCTATTTTTTTTTTTCCTGCCTTGGCTTTGCATTGATGCCATTCATATTCTCAAAAAAAAGTAAAATCAGAAATTAAGCACTAGGGTAGTCAGACCTGAGATTGTAGTGCTCACTGGCACATCTCTTTTAGTTGGCTGCAGGGACAGCAAAACTGATTTCACATTAGAGTCATGGGATTTAGAGGAGCATGTTTTTGGTTTGAGTGCTATAATCTTCCACAATTTTCTTAATCAGGCACAGAACATGTTTTTCATCAAAGAGTCTGCAAATTTTCATAATGATTTTCTATTTTGTAGCAACAAAAAATGAAAAATCTTTCCATATCTCTGAGTCTTCTTCTGTTCTGTCCTCTAATCAGATAGAAGTTTTAAAATTTGTTCCCAATTTCTGTTGCTTATGCCAAGGTTCATAATTCCATACCATGCATTTTCTGTTACATCCAGCATATAATTCTATTACTATGATCTCCAGATTCAAGTAAGTCTTTTATGTTTTTGATGTTTACCATAATTTTATAGATACCATCTTCTCCTGTCAGGTACAGTACCAATAAGAAATATATTTATGCTGTTTGGTAGAGTTGAAGGCAAACAAAGAACTTACAAAAAGAAACCATTTAATGGTTAATTTTCAAAGCAAGATTATTTCTGTGTTTGCTTGTCAGGTATTATGTTCTTCCAGGGTGAATTGGCTTTGTTTGGGCCAAAAGTCACACAAGCCTCTAGCACAGTCAAGAGTAGAACAATCATCCTTGACTCCTTTTCCTGTGCTTTACAAGTGTTATGATATTTGTGACACCTGGCTTTCAAGTTACTTCCCTGCTCATCCATACATTTTACTGGATGCTTTTATAATTTCTCAGCTTGCTTGCTGACTTCTTGTTGTTGTTTTAAAACCTCTTTACACCAACTGACTTTGAGTACTTGTCAGGGTCATGCTCCACCTATGTCATATTTAATTTTATAACTAAGAGAGACTATTTTTTCCCCTCTTCTGGGGCAGATATTGGTTATGAAATAATTCAGTTCATGACAATATTACCTTCATCATTTCTTTGACATTTCCATCTGCATTTGGGAGGCATCCAAGTGTTCATGCCAGTTGTGTTCATTGCACAAGAATTTTGGCATCAAAATCACTGATGACACTTTTTTTTTAGGGGGAAAAAAAGCTAAAAAACAAAACCTAGCCAGTTTGTCAGTAGGCTTCCTTCTTATTTTCAGTTCTGGCTGTCAACTCATAATATCATCAAAGTAAGCTAGGTCTGTTGAGGATCGAGTATAGAGAGAAAGAAGTCAAGAAGCTTCAGAGGAATAAAAAGCCACAGTGCAAAGATGTCCAGTCAAAAGACTGGGCTGGAAGTTTAGAGAAGAGGGAGATAATTATATTTCCAAGAAGAAGAAAGGAGGTGTGGGTCACAGTCTGGGAGATGGGGCACTTCCTTTTCCTTGCTTTTGTAATCTGAAGTCTGTGGGGACAGCACAAGAGCGAAGTTGTGTTCCAAGTAACGGCATTTTTTAAATATTTGTAAATGCCCTTTGCTGAGGTTTCTGACTCTAGGCACTTCTGTTTGGCTGCCAACAGAGATAGCTGACTACAAGGATTATACAATATTTAAAGCTGTATTGCCAAATTCCCTTTCACCACTTTCACTTTTCCTTCTGAAATGAAGTGTACAAAAATTACAGCTGTGTTGCCAAACTATGCTGCAGTACTTCATAGTAAGTAAATCTGGGAAATAATACATGTTTTCCATTCAAATAACATCCTACAGTTTTATAAGAGTATCTGGAACAATACCTTCGTTTTCTTCTGTGGATGCATTGACAGTCTTTCCTGCTCAGTAGTAGCTCAACTCCTTCATTCTTAAGATGAACATTTTCTTTTGGTGCTTTGTCGTGTTCCTGATGCTCATTTGCTTTGTCCTCTGTTAGGTCGCTGACACAGGAATGGGGTGTTTTGGAACAAAAAAAATGCATCATGCAGAAACTCAGTCATGGTAAAATTTTATTTGCATGTTCTTATCATGCAGTAAATGTCAGTGAATCAAAGTAAAGATAAAGTTTCATGAAAAATCGTCAGATTCATTCATTATGATGGAGGTAATAAAATATTTTAGACTTCTGAAATTCCTGAGAGGCTGTTCATCCAAAAAAACAGTAGGATATAGTTACCCATATGTGAGCTAGGCTGTTTTATTGGTCTGCCACTGGTGGATACCCTGATCCAGCACAATTGATCTGATTTTGCAATTGATTTATATATTTGGTAAGCTTTATGTTGTCCTGTAAGTGTTTATTTCTTTCTTTTCAACAGAATAACATTTGTGGAAATTACCTCTAAGATGGCCTTTCACACTGGTAGAAGACTGGGTTTACGTGGTTTAGTGCTCTTCTAATCTTTCCTTGTTAAGAAATGTAAGGCTCTCTTTCTTAAAATTATCAAATTTTCTGCATAGGACATGTATTTATTTGTTCTAAGTACCTCAGTATTATCAAGGATTTATCAAGAATGTCCACATTGCATTTTCTTAGAACAGCTGAATTTTCCCAAGTTTTAATTCTGAAGTAATTTTTCCTATTTGTTCTGAGGTTCTAAATCAGACTCCATTTTAAGGCTCATCCCTTTCACTTGTAAAAACATGCAAATGACACTTCTCAATTGTTTTCTGAACTGCAGAAGATGTTACAGCATACTCCTTGGGCATTTCTGTAAATGCATGAATCTGAAATTCTCTTGAATCATCTTTCTAATGTGGATGTTGTTTAAAAAAAAAGGAAAAAGGGACATCTGCATGTGCTGAATTTCATGAGGAATAAACAATCATTTCCCTTGTAGGAGAGTAAAAGCAGAGCATTTAGATGCCTTCTGCATTTTTTCTGTCTACCTGAACTAATTTGCTTCCTGCAGACTGTTGCATCATATTCTTATTGCAGCTCTTGAATGGCTCTGGTATCTCTTTTGAAAAAGCATTTGTATTGTATGTTTTGAGGTTTGAAATCTGCCTCAAAAATGTTTATTTCTGGATCCTCTCACTTTGCATATAACATGCTCACCAGTCCTGTCCTTAATCACTTACTCTCCCTTCAAAATGACAAAGGATTGCTAATTTCCTCAGGTTTTTCATTCACTTTTCTGTGTCCCATTTTCACTCCAGAACCACCAGCAGAAAACAGGATAGAATGACCAGTGGTTTGAGAACACACAACTTCATAAAAATATCAAATATCACATCAAAAGTTTTGTCTGATGGAATTAAAAGGCTTGTTTTGACAGGCAACAAGTTACAGGTTTCAGTTCCCATTACGCTAAACACTTTTTGAAGCTTTTCCCATCAACATTAGTTATTACATCCTGTGCCAACCTTTTGACACAGGCAATCCACTACTCAACTAAACTATCAAACAAATCATTCTTCAAAATACAGAGAATTTTTATTTTTTCCCCCCAAACTATATGTTAAAGTCCCAGTGCTGCATCCTGCCATTTTCATTCCACTGTACTTTAGGTTTGGGATCTGTACTGACCCTGGAGAACATGAGTAACACTATTCATTCCAGACTCCAAGTATCCACATTTATTAAGTATATTTAAGTACATTGACCATATTTAGTTGGGACTTCATTAGACAGCAGATTTTTATGTATGGAAATCAATTTTAAAAGTCTGAAGTTAAGTTATTGATGTCCCAATTACTTCTTGTAGTATTGTTATTTGCTGATGTCAGGCTAAAGAGAAGACCTTATCCTTTGACATTTGGATTTATTTAAATAAAACATCCTGGTGCAAAACTGTCGCTTAACATGACCAAACATAATTCAAATAAACCCCATCTGACCAGATTTCTAAGGCCTCACAAACAATAGACATCAACTATATTGATATATTTGGGCTTTCACTTTTGTTTGAATGTGTGTGTATTTTTCATTTGTGCTTGTATTTTACTCCCCTGCAGCTTTGGTTCAGTGGTACTTCCAGTGCAAGCTGATTCCTGAGGACCCCACTGCAGCTGGAGGGAAAATTATCTTTGGGAGGTATCCCTAATGCATTAGGTGAAAGGAAAAGGCAAGCACATGCCCATACTAGCAAGTCATCAAAGAAAAGCAGTATTGTTCTTCTGTTTAACGCAGGAGGACAGCAATTCAATCCAGTGTTTGTGCAAGGCAAAGAATAGGGGATATATATATCTGGGAATATGGGCAGGAACTGCAATAGAGATGCGTGCAATGGAAGCAGAGGACATCTGTGCAATGGGAGGTGGTATCAAAGACACACAACTTACTGAGCATTTCTGGTGTCATTTCACCATTTTTTGTTCCTGGGTAACTCACATTTTATTCAGGTATTTGGTTGAGAGTGTTATGTGTAAGGCAGTATGCTTTCAAGCTGCAATGCAGTAGACAGGAACAAATCTAAGGGAAACAAAATAAAGCAGAATGCATCTTGTAATCTATACGCTAAAGGCAAAGGGAGACACAAAGACAACATTGTGTCACTGCTGCCTGTTTCAGTAAAGGGTAAGGTGTTAGAAACTAATAAATATGCTGATGGAAAATGAAGTGAGTATACAGGAAAAACCTATCTTCTAATGACAGAAGTGTGCTAGGGATTTCTAGAACCCATTAGAAAGATGTACCATCCCTATATCTGAGAACAATAGCATTTGCCAGCTTTTACCATTGTCATGAGCACAGATTTGATGGCATTTAGAAGATGAAGAAGGCAGAATAGTGTTTGTCTGTTGTAAAAGATGCTTCTGATCTCCATTTGATGCAACTATATACACTCAGAGAAGCCATAGACACTTGAGAAGCATAGGCTGGCAAAAAACAAAAAAACAACAATTTAGATTTGTCCATATGAGAAAAGCTCAGAGATCTGAAGCCAATAGCACTTTCTTTCCAGGAAAAATTTAACAGACTGATTCAGTGTCAGAGTGTAATGTATAACAAAGCCTACAGAGCTGTTTCGTGTCTCCTGGCATGAGTTCCAGAAAAAATTCCTTGTCCATTTGAGCAAAAAGTAGCCTGTTGATATGTTGAAAATACAAAGCTTTGGTCTTGTTGTTCTTGTACATGTCAACTGTAGCACATTAGAAACAGTTCACCACTATTCGAAATTGCTGAACTTCTTCATCATGTGCTGCAGACAGATGCATTTACACACATTTGAGACTTTTAGCTGTCTACAGCTTGTATAAATATGTCTCACCTACAGCCCAGTGATAAATGTGCTTACCTGAAACTGAAGAACAAGGCACACACAGAGATTTTAACCACAATGCTGAAGTCAAGAAACAATTATTTTCAAAGTTCAGAGCTTATAAAGTAGTCTAAAAGATCAAGAGAAATATTTTTTAATATTATTTTAATACTAAAACAATTCATATTCCCCAGAAAGTCAAATATATAAAAGAGCCTGACTAGAAGTGAAGAAATATGGAGCAGGAAATGGAACCAGGAACTCTCCCTCATCTACTTGTCACTGCAATAAGCTCAGTACAGGGTGGGTCCCAAGTAAAGGAGCAGAAATATTTACCATTTCAGAGATAATTGTGTTAAGAGTTGTACAAAAAACGGAACAGGTGGTCTCTATCTATTCAACTCTATTTTACATGTGTGTACAGGGGGATATAAGTTAACTTATACATATGTGAGTCCGTAGTCATATGGGAATGATAACATAGTACAGCTGAAGCCCACAAACAAAAGGGCCACAGGCAATGATACAGATATGGCAAAAGAGATAAATATTTAAGATGTATCACACCAGCTCTCTGGCTGTTGATGGTTTTCTTGTTGGTCACCTAAATATAAAGATTGTAATTGTGGTGATCTCATATAGAGCGTACTGTAGTAATCCACATCTGAATGAAGATTGTGTGTTTCTTGCCCAGCAAGAAAATAACCTCATCCCTGATACCAAATAGATGAGATGACTTGCCCATATGGATCATACAAAAATATGGCTGATATTAACATAAGAGCTTGTCTAACTTCATTTCTTCAAATGTCTTTGCACTTCAGTCCTGTTTAAAAAATGCAAGCCACCTACCTACCTACTTTGTATTTGCTGTCAAGCATCACTCTGCTTACAAAGATTTGAAAATAGATGCATAAGAGAAGCTGTGTCATAATTTGACTCTGTCACATAATAGGGCAAAAGTGGTATGTGCTATCAAGGATGGGGAATTTTTCTGTGTGCTATGTTGCACACTGCATTAATTCAACTAATTGAATTTTCAGAGTTTGCTTGTGCTAACAGAGAAATGTGAAAACACACTGCCTGATGAAGAGAAAGATTGCATGCATTTTAGCAATTCAGGCTATTGCAATTCATATAAAATTTGCTTCAAATTTTAAAGGTGAAACATTTTAAGCAATTGAAAATATTTAAGGAACTTTCAAAATAAAACCAAGTTCAAAAATACAAGCAAAGTTAATAGGAGTTCCTAGGTTTCAACGTTTTTGTTGTACCACAGCAACCAATTCAAGGTAAATGAATGACCTAGATAACTAAATCAGTGCTAGTCATCATTAGAAAGGAAAGAACAAAGGACTGCAAGCTAAAAGGGAAAGTGAGGGTGAAACAAAGGAAAGAAAGAGAAAATTACTTCTGAAAAGAAAAAAAAATAAATGCCAGTAAAATGTGGTATTGTGTGGATTAGATACATTCTATTTTTCCACATTGTTTTATCTTTTTTATCTGGTTTATCAGCACATGAGTCACTTTCCTCAAACCTTTGTTTTCAAATGTCCTTAATTTTATCTTGCTTTTGTCTTGAAATTGGACTGCCACTATTTCACATGACAAAGTTTCTGTTCATGTGATAGTCTATTACTTGGCTTTGGGCAATTTTTGTCCTTCTAATTTAAAAATATTATTTTCCTTCTACCCTTGCCATCCTGAGGCATTTGGTCTAGCTGTGTGGTTAAAGTTGTCATTCACCCCCGAATCAAAAGATCAGTGAGAAGACAAAGTACTTCCTGAACTGACTTTATGGGCCAAACAGAAAAGATGACAGTAAGGAAAGCATCAGTCAAATATAACATTTGTGTCTATGGCTGTCATAAGAAAATATCTTTATATAACTAGAAAAAAAAAATAAGTCCTTGGCTAGAGTTGGCTGAATAATTCATTGTGAATAAATTATCCAGCAGATGTACTCCCCACACACTGCTTTTTGTTTGTTTGTGAATGGTTTGTGAACAGACCTTTTCTTCTGTTAATGTATTCCTTATTTGGAAATGTTCACCAGAGTCTTTGTGCAAATCAAAGATGCTTCCCGAAAGGTGTTTTGTAGTAATGTTATCCCTCTTGGTCAGTCACATGGCTCATCTGGGTCAGTGTTGTATCAGTGGTGTCCATAAAAACAGAAGAGTATAAGGAAATAACATGAACTTCTCATTGAGATTCTTCTCTTAGTAAACCAGTGATTTTCAAACTTCCATGAGAGAGACTGCATCAAGGTTTCTTAGCATAAGTGTTTGTATATTCATTTGCCATCAATGTGCCAAGTTACATTTTGGCTCACTGTGGCTAGGATTTTTCCAGTTCAATTCCACCATCAGTAATCAAACATGCTTTCCCTGTTAAATTTGATGCTTGGTCCATTTTTCTGTTGTGGGCAGTCATACGTGTTCATAGCTTTCGTGATGGTCACTGTCATGTAGTCATAGAAAACCAGTTACTCACTGTTGAGGCCACTTATCCTATTTTTTTTCCTCTTTCTGAAACTTTTCACTTCAGCCCTTTCAGTTTTCCTTAATTTAAACTGCTTGAATCTTTCATTAGTTTTTTCAGTGGTCCTCTTTGTAGGTTTCTTATCTTTTTTCCTTTATTCTCTGTTCTCTCTCTCTGATGTGGTTCAGCAAGAATGTTGACCAGAGCTGGACAGAATATTCCAGCTGAGGCTCTACAAAGTGGTGTAAAGCTGAAAGATCTGCTAGTATTTTTTGCAGACTCTATTGCACTTGCACCTCTCAGTATGATGCTTGCCATCTTCAGAACAGCATGATATTTTTGATCACATTCAGACCATAGTCTAGTTAATTCCTTGGATTTCTTTCAAAAATCTACTATCTAGCCAGCTGTTTCCCATCCTGTGTTTGTGAAGTTGATTATTCTTACCCAATTTTTACCTCATGCTTGATCCTGTTGGATGTGGATCTGTTGGAGTGGGTCCAGAGGAGAGCCACAAAGATCAAGAGGCTGAACATCTCTCCTAGGAAGACAGGCTGAGGGAGCTGGAGCTGTCTGTTCAGCCTGGGAAATCGAAAGTTTCAGGGAAAACTTGTAGCACCTCCCAGTACCTAAAGAGGTCCTACAGGAAACCTGGAAAGCAACTTTTTACAAAGGCATGTCGTGACAGGACAAAGGAGAGTAGCTTTAAACTAAAAATAGATAATAATAGATAGATGGATGGATGGATGGATGGATGGATGGATGGATAGATAGATAGATAGATAGATAGATAGATAGATAGATAGATAGATAGATAGATAGATAGATAATAGATAGATAATTTAAATGGATTAGCTGTGGAATCTGTTCAAGGCTGGGTTGGGTGGGGCTTTGAGCAACCCAGTCTAGGGTAAGTGTCCCTGCCCATGGCAGGAGGGTTGGAACTAAATTGTCTTTAAGCTCCCTTCCAACACAAACTGTTCTGTGATTCCATGATTCTATATTCTAGGTCTGACTCCTGTCTATTTCAGACATTCTCAGCTTCATTTTGCATGCAGATTTAAAAATCTGTTGTGGATTGTTTGTTTCATTGTTTTGGTTGGGGTTTTTTATTACTTTATTGGCTCTCAGTTCTGTCGCACGTTATATATTATATACATATATTATACATACATGCTATAAGTAGAAATGTTTATTTAAAGGGTTCAAAATCTGGACAGATCCTTTATAGAAATTTTTAAATCCTCTGCTGATGCCTCCTTTCCAAGCAAAAGAGTCATAGCATATTTATTCTCCTTTTAAAGCCATCCTCAAGGGAAAACATTGAAAGAAAAAAATGCATTTGGAATATTTTCATATGGAAGCAATGATCTTTGTTCAACTTCTGTAAAGCATTTTCAGCTCTACAGGAGCCCTTTTCTGAGGGGTATGTTGTAAATAGCACTGTAGAGGTACTTATGCAATTAATTTAGACACTATGTAATCCAGCTTCCAGATTCATTCTTTTCCTGATTCATTTTTCATGATTTTCCTGGTTCATTTTTTTCCTGAAAAGTTCTAACCTGTATTAATAGTTGTGTATCATACCATGCAACACTGATGTTCTTAGAGAGCTATCACAATCAGTCTTGGTCAATAATAGTGTATTTGGATTATTTAAATCTAGCAGCTAGGTCACTGGATGCTTTTTGCTGTGCTGTCTGCTTTTGTCCTTGAATCTCGCTGATTAGTCCAGAACCAAGATGCAGCAAGACAGCTGCACAGCTCAGGTAGCTTTGTCTGAGCTTAAACTGTAAAAAATTTTGCTTTTAGTGCTGAAATTTTCAAGTAAAACCTCTCTCCAGGTATTCCTATCTCTTTCTCATTTACTCAGTCACAAATTATTTCACATCACAATGTGTACATATCACATTATTACAATGAGATTACTGCTTTTAAAAAGGAAATTTCTAAAACCTTATACTGTGTAGCAACAAAGGTAATGGTCAAGTTAGTTTCCTTATATAAGAAAAAATCCTACCAATATTTTCAAAAACAGGAAAACATCTTCAAGGTCAGTCAATTACTTCAAGCAGGCTAAATGTGCATTTAGAATTAGATTTATTTATGTATTTATTTTAAATTTGGGAAAAAATGGTGTGGTTCTCCTGAAGGCTTCACATTGACTAGTGACTCTCATGTCTGGGAAACACAAATGCATAATATCCTCTATGCAGCAATCAGTGCATTTTGAAATCTAATGCTAACTAGTAATGGAGTAAAAATTTAAAAGGCTTTCAACAGTGGTGAAGGGGAAACTCCACTGTTGTCCAAGACTTGATAATAAGCTACTACATTCTGGACAAACTGGGACATATAACTAAACTCTTATAATTAGTGGTAGGTTTATGAGCATTTTGTGAAGTTTGGCCTAATTATTGAAGAATATTTATGGTAGGCAATTACCATTTATTTAAAAAAGAAACATAAAAATATGTTGAATTATGTAAAAAAATATTACCCTTCTAAATTAACTTTTCCAAACCAATGGAATACTTTCGCTCATTTCTTTGATGATTTCTCCCATTTTCTTTAATAACCTTTGTAGCAAACTTTCTATATTTTCAGAGTAACTAAAAATATATTTGATTCATTTATTCAAGCAAACAGTGGGTTTAAACTGCTGGTACAAATTTACAATGTCTTGCTAGAAGAAGTTCTTATGCTTTTAAAAAATCTTTCTATTGTTGTCTTCTGCTATTGCATGCTAAACTTTCATGAAGTGTGTCTGAGGAAATCAGTAACTTTGGTTACATTCAGGGTAAGTTAATGCCAAAACGTTAATTCTCTAGTTTGCTTTCCATTTTTACAAATCCCTTCCTCTGAGTATTTTCTCCCCTGGGATAGAATCATATATTTAAATATAATATCCTAAAGGAATAAACATCACTAATGTGGCTCTCAGTGCCTGTGTGGGTAATTTCACCATGTTATTTCTTCAATAAAGAAATAGCTGTACTATCAGCCATAATACCATATTACCTGGCTGTTCTAAAATATATTATCTCCTATTATTGAATATTTTTTGGCCATGACCAACACAGTGATTGGCAGAATAAGATGAAAGGATCATTTATCTTGATATACTGCCTCTGCTGTCATCAGGCCCTTCGCACTGGTATCTTCTATATTTGTCAGCATAGACGTTGTATCTCATCTAACTAATTCACTTCTAGTAACTTAGATGAATATGTAAGAGAAAATTAGTATATTCTGCATCAAATGGCAGTTTTTCAAATGGCCTATAAGTGTGATGCTCATTTGATTAAGCATAGTTGTTTTACCAAAGAACTATCTATATGCTAATTAATAATTTTAGCCTGTCTTTACACTTAGAGGACAGTAGTTCTTGGGACATGGTATGATCAGCCTAAAATTGTGAATATGAATATCTCTAAGCAAATAACTTTTTGTCATCAGTAAGAACAGACTGGTTTTTAAGGAGGATAGGATTAACATCATAACATGGCATTTACTGATGTGTACTAAAAAGCAGTATTATTTATTGGTACCTAAAGATGAAGTCTTTGTATGAAATTCACACATGGTGTTAAAACCGAGCTCATGTCTGAACAAATTGCATCAACACACCTGTATTGATTTACCAAAAAAAAAAAAAAAAAAAAAAATCAAACAAGAAAAAAGAAAAAAAAAATAGTCTATTGAGTTGTTGCATTGGGGTTTAGCAACTTTTATTACTTTTTGGTAGCCTAGTTGAATTTTATGAAACAAATACAATGATTACACTCTGCTTTATCTGTGCACACCTTGTTTGTAATGATTTCTGAATCAAGTGACTATATTTCATTAAATTCAGTGAGTTTGTTCATGTCTATTAATCCACGTGTCCCAAAACAATAAGTGATTTTAATTTAAATACTACTATAAAAATCAGAATTGTAATTGTTTTTAAAAGAAAGTATCAGCATGAAAGACTACATAGAGGATTATTGACCATTAAAAAAGTCTTGC
This sequence comes from Sialia sialis, assembly GCA_009812075.1. Classification (NCBI taxonomy): domain Eukaryota; kingdom Metazoa; phylum Chordata; class Aves; order Passeriformes; family Turdidae; genus Sialia; species Sialia sialis. Next base: position 63,326,087 of record VRYO01002772.1, on the reverse strand, counting down.
GTTCATAGTATTAAATTTTTCAATGCAGGTCTTTATTTTCTTATGCAAGCTGTTAGGCACCAGCTTTCTACTTCACTGGCAATGACATGGGTTTAAACATCTTCTGTTTCAGAGCTGCATTGCAATAACATTTTAAAGCATTAATTTCAAGACCTATTGATATCACCTTACCAGGTAACACAGCTCTGGTGAACAGTTGGGAAGGATGTCTTTTTGCAATGCACCTTCCAAGAGGTCATAGTTTGCTTTTTAAGAATGGAAACAGTACAGTAATTTCACAACTATAAGACGCACCGGATTATAAGGCGCACTTCCAGCTTGTCACCAAATTTCCGAACTCTGCCCATATATAAGGCGCATCGGACTATAAAGCACACTTATTTTTTGCAGCGAGGATCCGCGAGCAACAAAGTAACAAATTAGTAACGGAATCGCGTGATCATGGGGTTTACTGGCAGGTGCTTAATTTACAAACATTTTTCACAGATCAGCATAGCCTTTAAACGCAGCAGGTGCCCTCCTGAGGCACGGCACTCTGCCCACTCCCAGCGCCGGCTGGCATGGCTCTTGCAGCTCGGCAGCTCGCACTTCCGGGTTGGCAAATTTCTGAACCTTGTCCATATATAGGGCACACCGGATTATAAGACTCACTTCCATGTTTCGATCAAAATTTTAGTCAAAAGAGTGCGCCTTATAGTTGTGAAATTACTGTAATTTAGGTTTGGGGGTTTTTTGTTGTTTTTTTTTTTTTTTTTAACAAACAGATAAACAAACAAATTAAATAATGGGAGTTGTAGAGATCTTTGTATTCCAGTGCCAGGTGACAATAAGTAACCTGTGTCCCTGTTGCTGACACTGCTCTTCCATTTGGGTTAAATCTGGACCCGTCCCTGCCTCACTGAACTCTATGGGACTAATTGCCAAAGGAGTGCTACTGAGAAGCCATCAAAGGCAAGGTAATTCTGAGACTGTTCCCCCATGTTGTACACTAATTACAACAGAAGAATTCAAAGTAATTTTTAATGTTGATTTATACTGAAATAATACAGCTCTATTAATTGCAAGTGGAAGTGACTGAAGTAAAAGGAGAATGCTTATGATTTTGAAAATACAACAGAATATATTATTACTATTATTGTAGAAGCTACAGAACCATTGGGTGCTACATCAGCATTAACTTATTTGTTGAAGTTTCAGTATCAGGAACTAATAGATTTGATTTAGCCTGAGAACTTCAGAATGATTTAGCTTTACTTTATCTGTCACTAAGAGCAAACACTATGTTTTATGTATTGAAGAGCTACTTTGAAAATACTTTGCAGTATATTGTACATAAGAATCAAAATAATTTATAAAAATTTCAGAAGTTATTTTAGAATATAAGCATGCAGTATCTAAGAAACCTTGTTCAGGTAAATTAAAGAATTTGCCTTTGGAGACCAAATCAAGGATACTCCAGTTTAAGTTTGTTGTTCATCACTTCCTTGCTTTTCAACATCAAACAGTTATGTCAAAACATTTCACTGTGATTTTAAGGAAGAATCAGATCAAAAAGATGCTGCCATAACACAATTCCCTCCATCTCTTTAGCAAATGTATTTATGACAGAGTTTTCTGGGTTTTGGATCATCAAATTCCTTGGTAAACACTGAGTATTCACTGATGTAAAGTGAAGCAAACACTGGATACTGATGTGATCTATCATTCATCATCATAGTACCTATGTACTAAAATCATAGCTTTATATGTACTATTTGTCTTGCTCCTCATGGTTATAAAAGAAAAGAAATACAATTCTTATGATAAAGGTTTCTAAGGTCAGTAATGCAGTGGATAGTCTAAGGTATTGAAAAAAATTTCTTTCTGACATGGAAGTGACAGAGAAAGGGTGAGGCTCTGAAGGCATCAGCCTCATTCTGGAGTAACTCACTCTGAATGAAAAACAATTACAGTAATTTCACGATTATAAGCTGCACCTGAATATAAGCCGCACTTCCGGGTAGCTGGGAAGACCATGGGATTTGTCCATATATAAGCCGCACCCAAATATAAGCCGCACTTTTTTTCTTTTTTTTTTTTTTTTTTTTTTTGCGCGGCAGTGTAGGGGTGCTGCTGATGGGCCAGGCAGCGCCAGGGACGTGCTGGGAGGGGGGCCGGCCAGCAGTGGGATGCAGCAGCTGGCAGCTGGAGGCGGGGAGCAGCCGGGACTGCCAGCAGCACTGGGGAGCATGGGGGGGAGCGCCAGCCGAGCAAGCGGCGCCAAGCACCGGCAGAGGCGGGGAGCCGCGCAAGCAGCGGCGGGCAGCAGGAGGGGATAGCGCCGGCCACATGAGCGGTACCAAGCGCCGGCAGTGGCAGGGGGACGGCGGCGCCGCCGAGTGCCGTCCGTGCGAGCGGTGCCGAGTGCCGGCAATGGCAGGGGAGCGGCAGCACCGCCGAGCACCGACAGAGGCTGGGAAGAGCACGAGCAGCGGTGGGCAGCAGGAGGGCATAGCGCCGGCCACACGAGCGGCGCCGAGCGCCTGCAGTGGCAGGAGGGCGGCAATGGCACTGAGCGCTGGCACAGGCGGGAGGCGGCACTGAGCGCCGGCAACGGCAGCAGCGCCGAGCGCCGGGAGCAGCAGGAGTGGCGGCAGCGGCGGGAGCAGGAGCTGAGGGGCGGGGAACGCCTGTTCCCCTTGTGGCTCGTACTTCCGCCTTGGCAATTCTCCTGAAATTGTCCATAAATAAGCCGCACCTGAATATAAGCCGCACTACTGGGGTAGGCTGGATTCTTCAATGAAAAAGGTGCGGCTTATATTCGTGAAATTACTGTAGATATGGAAACTTTTCTTAAACTGTGTATTTCAAAAAATAAACAATATGATTATACAAAAATTACCTAAAGACCTACAACTTTTAATATATTCATTGTAACAGACAACTTTTTGCAATTAACACGTAAGTGAAGGAGCTGGTATTAAAATAGATAAAATTAATATTTTTCTTTAAAATTTGAAAAGTTTGCATCATAAAAGTAAGGATTCTATTGGATGCTCCTTCAAACTATAAAGAATTATATGCTGGCACACCATGTAATCCAAATGGTAGCATGTTTGTTTACTATTTCCTTTAGTAGAAAATCCCCAAATGCAAACAAATTTCTGACTATCCATTTCATGTAAATGAAAAATCTTCCTAGAGTGTCATCTTCCAAAATGCTCTGGTATTTAATCCACTCTGCCAGTTTAGTCATTTTTATGGAAAAGCCTCATAACTGGTTTTCACAGCATCCCTAAATGATATTTTACTTCGAGTCTTAAATATCATTGAATAAATATATTAAAAGGGATGCCTTGTACTTGATAATAGAGCAATCAAAAATGGAATAAATAGTGTGTCCAGCTAGGCATATTGTTTCTTTGTTTTCTAATCCTTTTGTTGTGCTTCATTTTGTAAGTCCTTCGTACAGCTGAAGAGAAAATGTTATCAATAAAGGCAAGCCATTAATCCACCCATGACAAAAATTAAGATATATTTGTCCTTTAAGGCTGACTGCCTCTGTTCTGTTCAACTACGGAGGTCAATAACCTGTAAGTGTTTAATGAATATTGCTATAATGTTACTTTCATTATTGAATTAGAGATGGCTTTGAAGAAGACATAATGGTTTGATCTGTTTTGTTTTATATTTATTAAACTTTCAAAATCTGTGAGTTATATTTCTTCAGTTATTATTTTGAAATAGGATGAATATTTACATGAAATTTACATAAGAAAAAACATTTAAAATTTATAATAAATAATAATCTTTCTGTCTAGTAATGAATACATTTATACTTTTCTGAATCCTAGCAAATCTGAAATAGATTTATTACTGTAGACTATTTCACAGTCCTGGGATTAAATTATTACCATGTAATTTTATATAAATATTTTATATATTCATTATTTCATTTTAGTTGGTTTTTATTATCAGCAGATTAAGAAAATGGAAGAGCCAATTAAAATCACAAAGATGTCACGGTTAGCAGAATAAAAAAGTTCAGATTCAAGGTCCATTCAGAAAATGCACACTTAAACCCAGATGTATCTGATCTGTTCTTTCTTAGTTAAAGCTCATAACAGCATAAAAGAAAATACTTTCACTTCTAGTAAATGTGCAGTGAACATGTCTGAGAACAGGTTTAACTCTAGCCATAACACTTTTACAGTGATCTACAGAAACCACCCTCATTAACACTTTTCTAAACATATCAGACAACATATTGAAGAATGTTTCTGGCCCTCAGCCACTCAGATTGTACGGAGACCAAACTCTGGTCTCTGAAATTGTCCTAGATATTTACACTTCTACATATTTTGCAAATTCCAGCAAGAAATGAAAAGGAGGAGTCTCTCTTTCTTCTGCCCCCAGTGGTATATGGATTTTGTTAAGTTATGTAATTGTATAAATGGCAATTCCTTAAAGAAAGTATGATAACACAGGACTTTTCTACAGAAATTCTGACATTCCAGTTTTCCTAACAAAGCAGACGGGAACCTAAATTTTTCAGAAACACCAGTTGTACTGTTCAACTCTTTTCAAAAACCTTCCCATGTGTCAAAAATGAATAATTCTTAAACAAGCCGTTAGATAACAAACTGTACAATGAGGACATACAGAAATCTAAACTATATTTTAAAGCCTACTCTACTGTCATGTCCAAGACTGCTTATAGCAGGCAACATCACACTACAGGATATTTGAACAAATTTATAATAGAAGATTCTTTTTTGATTCATTGTATTCTTTAAGTAAGTATGTACAGCCTTCAATTCTTTTGTGTTTCACAAAATCTTGACATTCTGCTTTGTTTTCTCTTTTTCCTCTATTGTACAGCCTTATGTCAGATACAGGTTAACCCAACTCATGGAATCACACAGAGGTATATATTGAAATTATTATTGTGTTAGGCAGCTCAGCAGTCCTGTTATTTTGTTATGTGACAATTTCATAGTTATGTTTGTGTTTAATAGTTTTTTCCTTGACTTAAAGTTAAGTATATGGTCATGTTATTCTACCATATGAGTCAAACTATCCTGAAATAAATATGCCTCATAAAAAACAAACATATATATTCTAATATTAGATTAGAAATATAAGTAAATATGAAAATTAAATCACAGGGTGAAAAAAAAAACCCACACCCAACACAATGGAACAATACAATTAAAATTATTATTGTAGTGTTCAAACAGAGGTTATATATACTAATATGTCATACCCGCTCTCCAAATGATATTCCAATCACTTTCAAATGCAAAGGAATAGAAAAGACAAAAGGAGTTCCATGTTTTAGGTGCTGTTGCCAATACCTCAAAATTTTCATAAAAGTTCTCCTGTTGACCATTTGACGTATGTAATTTGAATTTTAAAAATATAGACACTTTTTAAAAAATTTTGTCAAACTACCAATAAAATTAATGTGAAGTTCAAATTTTTGTGCCTGCATGTGAAAGGACAATGAATGTAATCCAGTTTTTCAGCCCAGTGACAGGTCACCAATCTACTCTTCTTGCAGAGCTGTCTTTTAGAAATTGCTGTTTCATTTAGTAGAATGTTTTCTAGCTGTTATGGTTACAAAGAAAATATTTGTGATGTGAAAAGGGTATTAAATGGAGCAGTGTCCTATTTCCAGACACAACGCTGAGTGAGATCCATTCATCAAAGGAGGCTATTAACCTTTATACCTAGAGCCTCCCTTGTCAATATCTTTAACTTTCATTCCGATGATCATTTTATCAGAAAATCTGATTCTTTTAGTCCCTCATTCCAGACTGCCAATCACATCTACCAAAAGATCTAGCTTTCTTGATGGCCTTTTTAATGTAATATGTTGTAAACATAATGATCAAAAATATATGAATCTGTGGAAGAGTATCACTTAAACTGAACAAAAAAACCCATGATAAATAACTGTGCTTCTATTTTTGCTTGATACTGATATTACTGTTTACATTTCTAGAAGCACTTTCTATATGATTATTCAAAATCTTTTCTTCTTCAGCTACTGCATTCAACCACAGAAGTTCCACTTTGTCATTTTATAATGCCATACAACTCAAAATCTACATCTTAAAAATGGATATGTTTTGTATCTAAACATGCAACTACATCTAAACTTGCTACTGTGTGAAAATATTGCTATTCTTTCATGTGTCTAGTCACATCTTTTAGTGTCATATTTTTCTTCACTGCTGAGCTGGTTTCCTCTTAGATATAAATTTCTCAGTAATTCCAATATCTTTTCCAACACACTTCTTTTCAATCCTACAACCCCTTAACCTTTCTCATTCATGGGACTGAATCCTGCTTGTCCTGACTTAAAAAAGGGATTTAGTTCCAGAGTCAGACAACTAAATGCAAATGTCTACAGTCATATTTCTGAGTTCAGTTCCTGGAAAGTTGTATTTCAATTTGATTGATCTATTTCAAAAGCCATTTAAATACCCTGTGATAACCAAAGTATTTACATGGTAGATATTAGGTATGTAATACAGTGG
>VRYO01002772.1:63300664-63318563 GCA_009812075.1 Sialia sialis | reverse complement strand
TCTTTATATGCTTCTGACTGTATTGACCAGCTCTCCACTGACTACAGTGGGTGCTTAAGATCCCTAGGGCACATAGTGATGACAGTGAATAGACACAGGCAAACTAAATCTTACCTGCGTTCTTTGTTTCTTTTTTCTCCTGATACTTTTATCATAATCTTTTCCACCCCTGGCAAATAGTCTTTTAATTCTATTTTCCTTCACATTCATTTACCACAAACTACACACTGATTTTCTTTTCTCTTCGTCTATTTTTATTTCTTCCTAGCTTTCTCTTTATATCCTTCCAAAACAAATTACCATAGTTGTGATCCTTTTGCTCAAAGTTCAATATTTTCAGTGTAGATATGGAGTCTAGAGGTTCATCTTTCCTTCGCTTTATAGTCAGTGGGAAGGCAGGTAATTTTAGAAAGGAATTCACGATTTCCTTTTGGTAGTAACTCTAAGATGATAATAATTATGACTCCAAGTGTCTATTTTATTCCACTGAAAATTTCTCTTCAGGAAAACCATTTGTGAATACATGAGAGTCCAAATTGAATAAGTTCTGGAAAGTTAAGGATTTTCCATGTTTTAGCAATATTATTTATTGTTTAAGCCACAGATGAACAGTCTATTTCTAATTTAATGCAAATTATCTAATAACACATCCACTCATATTTTTCTTTTATATATACAGCCTCTATGCTTGACTTACTAACCTCATGTGTGTTTTAAAACATTTAATAATAAAAATAAAAAGGGAAGGACCCTTTGCATGCAGTTTATGTGTATTCATCTGTTTGTTTTGGCATGCAAAAAAATAGAAGAGCCCAGGGAAAGCTCACTCATCCTTTGCAAACTTGCCACTTAGCTGCCAATATTTGATCTCCAATCTTACATCTTGTTTATTTTGTTTGTAGTGAATTATCATTATGGCATTGTGCCTTTTGAACAGACTTCATTGATATAAAAATGTGCTCTGATCTGGCCAAGTGAAAAATATGTAATGTCTTCTACCAATGTTTCCAGAGAGAGTCCTTTTAGGAGCCCTTTTAAAAATAGTTAGATGGACGTAACTCCAAACCAAAGAATATTCAGGAGTGTAGCCATTGTCAGTCCAAAATAGCTTGCAAGTTAATAAGAATGAAAATGAATTCTTGATCAGCTTTTGATTGTGGTACAAGCAACTCGCATACAAGACCAGACTTGTAATTTGCTTACTGGACTACAAATGGGCACACAGATCTAGTAGCAAGCCTCAGACAATAGGACAGTGTAGAAACATAGTTAACAGTGTAGAAAACATGGAAAGTCATAAAAACTGTGTGCAGAAGAAAGGAATTAAAATACGTTTAACTGACATATTTTCTGTACAATTAGAAAGGTGCATCAATAATTCCAGTCTACTGCTATGTAATGTATAGTTGAGAAATCGACAGAAAAATCGGAAAAATAATACCCCAAATCCATAGTTTGTGTGAGTGTGGACTGCGAGTTTTAGTGCTGTGCTACTCTATTTCCAAAATACACAGTCAGTAGATGTAAAGGAATATATGAATTTAGTTTTCAAAGGAACCTACTAATTTAGTTATAAATTCAATGTAATAATTATCAATTCTTTCAGGCTCTAATACTTTAAGAAGACTTTTCCAGAGTTTTGAGTTAGACCCAAACTGAGCAAAATTGAGGCTGATCATCACATGCAAATACAATTAGTGAAATCTAGTGTTGTGTAATCTGGAAGTATCCCTCAATATGAAGGAAGGAAATGTCTCTTTCTTGCTTTTCCTCTTAGCTACCTCATGATCCAGACTTTCTCATGATGGGTAATAGTGTGGGGAAGTTATGGCAGGTGGTGAAAGGACCATTGCTCCAACGCAGTCCAGAGAGGGTGATGATGCTGTCCATACCACAGGGAAGGTGTCAATTCAGTCCAATCCTAAGTACTTTGCAGAGAGCATGCATCTAATTATCACAGCTTGGTTAAAGACAGTAGTAATGTTTATAGAGTAAAATAAATATGCAATAATTTCATGTTTATAAGCTGTACCTTTTTGACTGAGTTTTGACCTGACCCTGGAAGTGCAGCTTTTCATCCAGTGCGGCTTATATACGGAAAAAATCTGGCGAAAGGCCAACCCAGAAGTGCAAGACGGGCGGGGCCGGGGCTGCCGCGGTGGGGAAGGTGGCCGGCTCCTCTCAGAGCCTCTGCCGCGGCGGTTGGGGGGAGGTGCAGCCCCTCTTGGTGCTGCCGCTGCGGGTGGGGCCAGCCAGAGCTGGATCCTCCCTGAAAAAAAGAAAAAAAATTAAAAAATAAAGGCGGCTTATCATCCGGCATGGCTTATTTATGGGCAAATCCTGTGGACTTCCCGGCTACCCGGATGTGCAGCTTATAATCAGGTGCGGCTTATAATTGTGAAATTACTGTATATTAAATACAAACAGACAAACAAAAAAAACAACCTAAAAACAAACAAAAAACCCAACCAAAAATAAACACAATAAACAAAAGAAAAACAACCACATTTATTTAGAATTAACTTTATCTGCACCTCTGTGTGATTTTGATTAGACATCACTTCTTAACAGATAAACTACATATTTATAGGATAGAAGGAAGGTCTGATTCTATTAGCTTAATATAAAATAAATTGCATTAATTTAAATTCTTGCTGTAGCGTTTTGGACAATAACAGACTGTCAGCAATTACTTAGATACTATATGAGGACCAAATAATTCCATATTTACTACCTGTGACTCAGGGGTGTTTGTATGTGTATTTTTTGAACCATCTGGCACCAGTTGAACACAGGATGACCATTTCAGCCAGGCAGTAGAGGTGCTGAGCCAAGTACATGAATCCCTGAGGGTGAATCTTAATTAATGATCAGGGTGATGCACCCTCAGCAAATTTGCCTCTGATGTGAAATTGAGAGGAGTGCTTTATGTACCAGGTGGCTGTGCTGCCATTCAGAAGGACCTGAAAAGGCTGGAGAACTGGGCTGACAGAAACTGGCTGAAGTTTAGCAAAGGAAAATGACCAGTCTCCCTTCTGGGGAGGAGTAGCCCCAGTACCTGCTGGGGGCTCAATGACGGCAAAGCAGATCTGCAGAAACAAAAAGCCCATCAAAGAAGGCCAGCTGCCTCATGGGCTGGAGAAGTATCACCTGAGGGCTGAAAGAAGAGACCCTTTCCCTCTTCTGAGCTCTGGCGAGGCACGTCTGGATTGCTGGGTCAGAGTCTGGGCTTTGCAGCACAAGAGAGGCACAGCCTGTCCAGCAAAGAGCTAAGAACATAATTAAGGGACTGAAGAATCTCTCCTTGAGAGTTGGGACTGTTCAACCTGGAGAAGAGATGGTTTAGAGGAATCTTATCCATGTATATAAACACCAGAAGGAACAGTAAAGACAATAGAGGCAGCATTTTCTCAGTGGTGCCCAGTAACAGGACGAGGGATCATGTGCCCAAACTGAAATTCAGGAAATTCCACCTAAACATATGGAAAAGCTTTTTTTTTTTTACTGTGAGAGTGATCAAAGACCAAAATAGATGCATCAGCAAAGTTGCAGTCTTTGTCCTTGGAGATATTCTAAACCAAACTGAGCATAGCCCTGAGCAACCTGCTATAGCCTGAGCAGGGATCTTGGGCTAGATGATCTGCAGAGGTGCCTTCCAAACTCAGCTATTTTTTTATTCTGTGATGATACTGATGGTAAATTTTAATTATAAAACTGCTATATGCCATTATTATTTTCCTAACCGAAAAAAGGAAGAAATATAGAAAGCATGCATTGTGTTTCCTTATACAATGGGTTTTTCTTCTGAAATTTTGATGTGAAAATTTCCAGTCAGTGCAAAGGAAATTTTATCAGGAAGACTTCTTAAATAATGACTGTAACAGAAGTCAGTAGAATGAGTCTGGTTGGGATAGATTTTTTTTCTTCACAGCAACATATATTGTGCTGGGTTTGGAGGGGGGTTGGAGGACTGTGATGAAACTGGTGCTTCACAAATAGCACTTCAATGTTCTTGTTTCACTAATTAAGCTGTCTTTATCTCAATCCACAAGTGCTCCTTGGTTTTGCCTTTCAATACCCACCCCACCCTGCTGGGGGAAAGTGAAAGAGCAGCTGAGTGGGGACTTACCTGCCACAACCAACCACCACAATAATTTAGAGCATTTAGATCAAATACAGATATGAGTTCACATAGTAATCAAATAACAATTGAGGCTAAAAACAACTGTACACACATTAGTATTTGAAATTTTGTTATGTTAAGCAAAGACAGAAATTCCATAGAGATTTCATGACACATGGAGTTGTATTTTGTATCTGCTAGAGCAAGATTAGTGATATAAATTACTCTCAGTCATCAAGATTATTTAGATATCATTCACAAAATTGCAGCAGCTCCAGACTTGTACTATTTGAATATCTTAGGATGGTATTCTATTTAACTGACTATGCACAGTCTAAAAGTGACAGTTTTGCAATATTGCTTTTTTTTTTCACTTTACTTTGGTGTCTCAGAGACCACAGAGACACGAGCAAAAGGGCAGTGAACAAGTCTTGAGGAAAATTGCAGGAGACAATCTTACTTCTGCTGTCATCTGGGTTTCACTGGTAATCCCTGACACTCGTGGGGGAAACAAATTCATTAAATAGGTATGGAAATTACAGTAGTATTTAGAAGAAGCAGTCTACTTGTAATGTGGGACTGATTTTGGTTTTTTTGATTCTTCAGGGAATACTCATTCCTTGTATCCTCCTAAATCACTTTTCCCTAAGCCAGTGTGCAACTCCAGTATCTGATCATTTGTTGTTCTTCACCTTGTGCCTAAAGTCAAAGGAATGACTTGTACTTTTCAATTATGGACAGTGCAAATGAGAAGCAATGCCCATTCACTCATCAATTTAGGACAAAGGGGGCTTTGAAAAATGTGTTTCAGATCAAGTATCCCAATGCAGCATTTTCTCTGTTTGCAATTAATATGAACAAAACATAATATCTATTTGGTTTTAAAAGTCACAATAATATATTTGAGTATAAGAATATTCATTAATGTGAACTACATTGCTGTTGTATATAGGCCAGATACTAGTGCAAAATATCCTGGTTTATTGAAAGGCTGGACATGATGCCAACTTTCTAGCACTCCTAGAAATGAAGACAAAGGTCTCATTTTCAGAAATGACAGAACTTTTCTAACCAGATGCAGATGGAGCAGCACTGATTTCCCAGAGGCTACTAAGCATCCTACAGTTGATATTCAAGGCACACTTTTGAAAAATTTGGACTAGAGGATACTAACCCCCTTTGTACTCACTTTTATATTTGGAAATATCAGCGAGCAACATGTCTCTAGCCTGGTGGGGAGGTGAAGAGCTGCATCTTTATTCATACCAGTACTGTTTCCTAATCCAAGAGCAAAAGGTAGTGTGCATCAACTCCTGCACACCACTCCAAAAGTACTAAGCATCTGCCACCCTGAAAACCAGCTTGTGTTCAGCTCAGGATTTATCAAGCGTTAGGTACATTGCTCAGAATGAGCTTTTGGAGATTAATTTTCCCATTAAAATTAATTTAATATAAACACTTTGTAGCATTTTGGTAAATTCATTGCTCTTTTTAAATCTTCTGCCTTACTGGCTAGATTATATGAGACTATTTAAGAAAAGCTATTGCTTGGGAGAGCAAATCCACCCATAGGAATTCAATTCTCTTTAGTCACCTGTATGTTCCCAAGACATTTTTAGTTACTTATGCAGCTCTTACTGGTAAATTTGAAGAGCTCAGGACTAAAGAGAGTTTTCTTGGCAAATGGTTAAATTTTATATTTCACCCTTATAGTCACTCGTACTGTGCTTCCCTCAGTGGTAATGCTGAAATAGTTCTGAACTAGTAAAATAAACCTTTAAAAAGTTTCAAGCAGATTTTCTTGATTTAAAAATGATGATTTATGATTATGCGAACTAGGTTTAATATGCATTAGGAATTCAAATGCTGTTGCAATAATTTTTTAGTAAAAGCTGCTTTTTAGAACTACCTTTGCACATTCTCTCCACAAGCAATAATTCTTCATCTATAGAGTAATTTATTTCTTCTGGTTTTAATATGTTACAGATGAATGGTTGTATGTCTTTCCTGTTAGAGCATTACAAGACAGGCCACTTTTGCATTAGGCTGGTACTACAACAGATACCTGTGGTGCTCTTCATGGTTCATGTGGTACTAATTTAAATGGGAAGTTGCACATATTTCATTGAAACACTTGGTAAAGCCAGCTTTCACAGAAGGGTGCAAATGATGGACTGTTCTCTGTGTGCAGCTGAACTGCTCTAAATGTGTCAGTGAGGGTTATGGATCATTTCATTCACCCATCAGCTCTGGTCCGCTGTGTGTACAAATCACAGTATAGTGTCATCCAACAGAACATTCCTGACAATACTAGAACATTTATAGTACTGCCATTTTTAATAGGAGTTCTGCAACCCTGTTTAAATAGTATTACTTCTTTAACTCTTTAAATTCTGAATTTAAAGTAATTTTTGTTCTCCTTCTCTGTTAGCTACAGTGCCCCCAGTTTGGATTTTTTGCTGATTTTTTGCTTGTTTTTCTTGACTTCATGGCTAGTGAGAAGGGAAGTAAGAGAGACACTCAAGGTTAAAGGTAAGTTGTATCTAGGACCTACACAAAGCTTTCAGTCTCCATAAATGGTATGTTATTTTCTGGGATTTTTTCCTGTTTTTTTTTCTTTAGAAGTGATCTTTGGATAATTCAATATCCCCTGAGCATACAGTGCCTTTAAATATCAAACAGTCCACCTTCATTGTCTGTCAGGAATTGATTGAATTGATGATAAATGTTACATGATTAGTGAACCTTTTGTCTTTCATTGTCAGGATGAAAAACATTTTTGGCAGTTGCACTACAGTATTTTCCCATTACCTAAAGTTTACATCGGAGAAAAGAAAGAAATGCAAATGAAACCTTGTCAGTGGCTTCTTCTCATGGATGTTAGAAGCTGCACCAAGAAACCTGGTATAATTAGAATTGTTATAAAAGCAGAGACATGTATTTCTTAGGGAGTGGTCAACTACTTAAGTGCCTACTTTTTTCTCTTATTTTTCCTGTTTTAGAGCTGATCCATTTTATTCCTAATCAAGGGTTGTGAGTATTCATCTTCTCCTGAAGAACTTATCTAGGTGCAAGGAAGATTTTCACTGGTGAAGTTAAGGTGGCTTCCTACTCTTTGTACTGAAGTTTTAAGCTCTTGTTAACCAAAGCTGACCATTCCTGGACATTGCCAGGCTCCTAACTCATCCTTTCAGATTTCTCTGTGAACTATAGGAAGACTCACTATGTCAAGGACTAAAACTAGGTGTTTGAACCTACACCATATGAAAATCTCCTGGCTGGAGAATTATGGATTTAGAAGCTTCTACCTAAGAAATAGGGCTTGAGAAGTTTTAGTTCAAATTTGGTATTGTCCCAAAGTTGGTATTGTCCCAAAGCAGTTTTTTATACTGTAGTCCTAGAGAGTGGCTAATTTTTGGTCAATGACACTCTATATACCTAATTTCTATGTTTATACAACACAGTGCAGTTCTGCATATCTCTTAGATAACACAGGGATGGCTCTAAAAGCAGCACTCATCAGCGAAACAAGGCAGAAAAAACAGGATTATTTTTTAATTTGACAGCATAATTTTTTTTCTGAATGTGACAAAGCCTGAAAATCTGTCCTGGCTGAAGTTTATAATACCAGAAACATTTCTACCACCACTAGCCATTTTCTTGAAAGTAACATCCTGGCTCATCACTGGAAAACATTGTAAATGTAAGGATATCAGCCACTGAATATGGTTTACCTATTCCCTTCTAGCTGTGGTAGGAAATATTCCCCCCCAAAAATACAACAAATGTCAACAATGGGGTTTGTTTACTATTTCAAACAAAACCCCATACTCATGCTGAGCACAGGCATTACCAATGAAGCCACAAACAGAACCATAATGTCTCATGTATTTTTTAATTATTAATTTAATTGTATCATGGTTAAAATTTCTCTTAGGCTTTTCACAGAAACTGAATTTTTTTGGGGGGACATCAGTCTCCAAGGACACATAATGATATCTTCTTTCTGTCTTTTCTTCCTTTCCTATTGACAGCATGCAATGGCAGCTCAAGAAGTTAAAGAAATAGGAAGATGAATAGGAATATCTCACAGTGTAATTTTTCCTGTTGCAAGAACTACTTGATTTATTCTCATATTTCATGTCAGGGTAAGGGCCAAGTTCTCCAAGGCTGGAAAAAAAGTCCTGTCATAATTTTTAAATTAGTGATAATTAACATGCATTTTATTTGACTAGGGAGTATGGTATAATTACTCCTTGCATGCTCTTACTCCAGCAAAAGCTTTTGCTTCTAAGCTTTTGATTTTTCTGTAAATTTAAACACATAATTGTGAACATATTTGAAAAAAAAAAATCACACTGTAAAAAAAAATGAAAGTTATTAAGTTGACTGTGAGGATAGTTTGGAACTTAGTTTTCCTCTTATGTGTGTGATAGAAAGTTTTCTCTTCTACCGTTGACTTCATTGAGAGTAATGTAAATTAATGAAACTTCATAATGGTGTCAGCAAGCCTGTCAACATAAAGGATTTGATTATATTTATGTCTTTTGCCTTGTGAGATTATTACTGTTTGTTTGTTTTTTTATTTTTAATCTTTGTTGGCAACATCTCTCCTCTCAGAGCTGGAGGGCAAGGGCTCATTCTTGGCCTCTGCAGATATGCATGCTGTGTTATGGAGACACTCCAGCTTCTCCTTAAATAAACCCTAACAATACCATTCATCCCCCTGTAAATGAAAAGAAAAGCCATTATACTTTCCAATTTCTGAAATTAAAGTTGACAGACAATGGCGATATATTCTGAATATATGATTGAAATTATTTGCAAGATTAAAACACATAAATTGCTCCATTTCACACTATGTATAAATAATGTTTCTTTCTGCCCCTTCATACAAGACTGTATGTTTGGGAACAGTCACTTTTTCTTTAAAAGAATCTATTTGTTAAAAGTGAGACATGATTTCCTGCCAGGGAAGCTGACAGAGGGGAAAAAAATGGTGATGGAGAAAATTCTTTTCATCTGCTTCTGAATGATCACTGTGTGATGCTTCTTCCTAAATTCCCTAGCTAAAAGCCAGCCTCACTACAGAAAAATTACTCATATCCATTTCCCAAATTGAGTAATGGCAAGCAGAGATTCTTGGAATATGTCTGTGCTTCACAATGAAAGGCTGTGTTGGACATACTCTGGCGCGCTCGGAGCAAGCTGCTGAGTCTGTATAGCGGATACAAGCATGTGACGCAGGAGCCATAAAACCACATTAAAGTAGCGTAGCCCTGACAGACAGGACTAATAAGCCCATATGCAGTACCTCCTGCTCCAAAGATAACCCACTCCCAAATTGCTTGGGTACTGCAGTGTGGGACTTCACACACAGACAGTCTTGTCAAATGCCACACAGGAATTCTATTCTCTTCCCTGGTTTCTGCAAGGGGAGGCTTATGGCTTCATCTTTAGACTTTAGATCAGTATAGCTGGGTATTTGAAAGGCTGTTCAGAGATGGGGCAAATCAAGAAAAGCATAAAAGAAAATTTTGCTGAAAGGGGAAGTTCAGCATGGCTCACTGTTGGTACTGCTTCTAAATTGCGATCTTTTCCATGGAGAGTTCCTATTTAGGAGGAGTGAAAACTGGTGATAGCTATGATTTTTTCAAAAGCATTTATTTTTTTATTTTTTTTTTCTTTTTTCTACCCAGTGTGTATCTATGTGCTGTGCACCAAGCAATTGACTTGCATAAACCTGTAGGGAAACATGCTTGCCAGCAGCACATGGTTGTAAGAAGTTCAACATTATCTTGAATATGTAGTTGTGATTGTTTGACAAAGCATTAGTAATGCAGGTTGTGTT
The DNA here is from genome assembly GCA_009812075.1 of Sialia sialis. Lineage (NCBI taxonomy): Eukaryota > Metazoa > Chordata > Aves > Passeriformes > Turdidae > Sialia > Sialia sialis. Next base: position 63,308,589 of record VRYO01002772.1, on the reverse strand, counting down.
TGACAAAAGCAATGATGATGAAAAATGTGATTAAAACTTTAAGAACGGGGCCACATTTCACAAATACTGATTGCTTAATCACCACTTACCCATTGACCAATACGACCCTAACAATGATCATTTGTTTTCAAGGAAACAAGACAAGTTTCAAACTGATTAACAGAACATTAAATGAGTTTTTCCTTTCCCATTCCTGCGTTCATTTCTGAGCCCCAGTACATCGTATTCCTACATCTCACACAGTTATGCAATGTGCAGGTTAGAATTAATGGAATTCCTAACCCATGAGAGAATTGCAAACTCTTTTCCCATTGATATTCCACAAAGGAAGTTAACTTGGAAACTAATGTGGTTTTGGGGAAAAACCTGAATAGAGGTCTTAGTGGTGTTCAGTTTTCAGGAGTTGGCATGTTGTTCAGTTTTGTCCAATTATCAATAAATAAGAGGGATTAGCTGCTGGTAATGGTGCAGTGGACAAAAGATGCAGGTCACATGCAGTGAATTCAGAAAAGTGAGAGTGTACTTAGGAAAAAAAAGCTTTTCTAAATTAGTAATAAAAAGAGATGATTAGGTTAACTGTTTAGTTTCTAAAGTAGATAAATCCTGATGATATGAATTCACTGCTGAATTATACCCTGAGTGATATGTCAAGGTTCATCTAACTTTCATCTTCTTACTACAAAATAATCATTTAGCTCTTCATCTAACTTGCTGCAAAAAAAGCCAAGCCTTTGGAAGCTGATGAAAATGACCTTGAGAACTGAAACTAAAAAGAAGACAAACAGAAGAGAAGTGAAACTTCAACTGGTTAAAATGTAGATTAATGATTTTAGAAGTTTAAGTGTCACTCTGTCTATTTGCCTGAAATTTTCCTGAAAGGAAGACTAAAAATGCTTAAGTCTCTAAGTACAGAATGTGAGATTTAACAGAAGGTGTTCAGTACAGAAAGTATGTTGATTTATGTTATGAACAGTTCCCTAGCTTTTATATTCCCTCTTTCAGTATCAATTTAAGTAGTGAGGTAATCAAAGTTAATTAAGAAAAGTTTGGTATTTAGAGTTTAGAGATGCAGATGCTTTGAGACTGATATTTTACACTGTCCAGAAATCTGAGAAACAGTAGATCAGGAGTGAGTCATACTCACAAATCAGTTCGCAGGCTTGGAGCAGGGGGTAGAAAAGCACCTTCTACTGAGCACATAGAATCTAGGTATCCAGTAAATCTTTGCCACACTGATTCTTCAAGTGAACAGTAGAGAAGGACACAGTAAGGCATGTAAGCACTCAGCATCAGAAATTTTAGCCAGTGGAACATTATCTAAAATATGACATTGCACACTATGCCATCAGCTGATAAATCCTACTGGACAATACATTCCCAATAGAACACAAGTATTTTTTATCCAATTCATTATATGTCTGAATAAATAACTTGTGGAAGAAGTGAAAAGAGAGCTTATAGTACTTGCAATATATTTTAATTTTAAAACTCCAATTTTTATGAAAACTGGCATGATGGATACTCTCAGTTTCTCTTCAGTATATGGAAATTGATATTTCAAGTTAGTTTAAAGCCCTAGGTAACATGACAGGCACAGAAATGTCCACTTGTAGTTCTGTTGTTTAGAATAACTGTCTTACATGCCTCTTAAACACGCTTTCATCATGCTTGTGCTGAGAGTGCCAGAAATAGAGATACTTCTGTCTGCTTTGTGTATTAGTTTTTGTCAACAAGCATCAAAAGAAGAAAAAAAGACATTGCTGGGCAGCTTGCTCCATGAAGAAAATAAGCCACCAGCATCTTTTAGATATTCTTTACATGCCTTCTGTGCTCCCAGCACAAACATTCAAAGTTTGAGGATACTGAGGAGATGAAGGGCTGGAAGTACTAGAGCAGAGCTCCCCTGTTTCACCCGTGGAGCTGACCAGAGCTGTTTATGGGCTGTGCTGATGAACTTCCAGAAGTTTACCTCTTTTCCAATCAGCTACCATATGGTATTAAACCAAATGCACATAGCAAGGGATGTTGTTCCATTTTGATTAAAGGAGGTTGGAGACACATATTCCATTTTATGAACTAAAATACCTGCTGCACTTGGCTTGTGGATTGTACTTTTCTCAGGTATATGGCCTGGAAAATGGCTGATCTGTGCCAAGTAAGTGATGTTTATCAACTTGCTGCTTTTTATGAACACAGGGGAGAAAAATGTGTATAACAGGATTATAAAGACTTGACTCAAATCCAGACAAACTGTTCTTGTTTTCTAATCTGCAAATGTAAATACTGTTATAGCTCTGAAAGTAGAAAAAACGTGCAACTTTCCAAATAAAATTCTATTAAACTCAGCAAAGTTAATTAATGTAATAAATATGCCTGTGCTACATTAGGAGAAAAATCTAACGCTAATACCTCTTCATATTTTCTTCCTGGGTATCTCAGTACCATCAGACCTAAACTATACAGTGCACTCACCTGACTGTCACCACCCAAAGCCAAGCATTTCAGGAACACACAGCAGCAAGTTATAAACAAAAGGTGGTTATGATTATATTGAGTAAAATTTGGAGCCAGGATTTTCTATTGCAGTTTTCTATTAGAATGTTTTATAAATCCCTTATTAAGAGGCTATAATTGCTGGAAGTGGGATAGAATGTTTGTTTTATGAGAGTATGATTCTATAATAAAGGTGGCAGTAGATGAGATGACTGACGAAAGTTAATCACACATATATTTAAGAACTGCATTCTCTACAGTTTGCAGTCTATGTCTTGTGGTGTCAGCTAATCTTGTAACTTTTTATCCATGCTCCACTGATAACTAACTGATTCACTAACTTGGACTACCTTAGAATAGCAGACGTTTGTATTTGACAGAGGGAAAACTGTTCTACTTAGTAAATCAGTTCTGGATTTATAAATCACTTTTTATTTGAATTTCAAAAATTCAAAGACCAATCTCTTTTCTCACCATCTCTTATATTAAGGATATTCATTTTTTGATGAAATATCATGCTTGGGATTGCAGAAAGTCGTAAATATGAGCAGTCCTTTTTCTTCTCCTTCTGAGGAACAAAAACACACTCATCGTATTTGCTACAAGTTTCCAATGCTGTACAAAGTCCATTCTAATGAATTGTCATTGTGCAACATTTTCTCCCACCAAGCCTGTAGGACTCACTTGAGGTTAAAAGTAAAGGCATCCAGATCCAGGCTTGCTACCAAAATCTCTCACTCACTGGCTTATGGTGTCACTGGGAGACTGTCTCTGTGATCAGAGAAATGAGGGAAAGGGAAGCAGCTCAGTCTGCAAATTCTCATCTGTTAGGAGGGTTCAGGGCATAGTTTAGTGACTTACAGGTACAAAACAGAAAAGAAATCAAGAAGCTCAAGTACTTAGAGAAGGTGTTTACAATTCAGATCATGTTTGTGCTCTGACTGAGGATTTCTTCATATCCAAGTATATCACTAATCTAAGTTTTCTGTCCTTTGGCTCCTAAAGCTCCCATAAATGAGTAAGTTCTGAATTCAGTGCTTCCACAAAGTTTCCCAAACATTATCCCCACTAACGGGATACTACTTCATGCAGTAGTTTATTCACCTTCTGATATTCCCTATTCAAATATGTGATAAATATGACCCATATTTTCACTAGGCTTGCTGTTTCGAATTTCACATTGATTTTGTGAATTTCATTTGGACTGACACATGGAATAGCACAAAAATGTGGCTCTATATTAATTAAATATCTAGTACACTGACAATATTTTAATTATATTGGTATATAGTGACATCAATATTATATGGCTAGATATTTACCTTGTTCTTGGCAGGGAATGCTGGATTATATGTCCAAATGGAAGACAGTTCTTTGCTCAGCCTGAGCTACTGCTAGCTGTCTCTGCTATGGAGAAAAGAAATAGAAAGGGAATTTCTTCCTTTTTACTGTTGCTATTGTTCTATATGAGAAGTTATTAAAGGTTTGGGGCTCTCTCTTTTTTTTTTTTTTCTTTTTTTTTTTTTGTTTGTTTGTTTGTTTGTTTGTTTGTTTTTTAAATTTACTACAGTGGTTGACACTCCAGTATCAATGCCTAGGTTTGCTTTTTATATTAAGAAATCATACATATGCAAGTAGTGGAATAAATTTGCACACTTAATTCTTCACAACAGTTTTGGCAAGCAGTACCTATGTTTTATCTTTCTTGTAACTAGACTTTGTTTTTAATACACTACATTTCTATTTACTTCTGATATCGCTTCTAAAAGCTGGGTTCAATGAGAGGCAAAAACAGTCTCTTCTTCAAAAAGTGTATGAAAATAGAATGAGCAGAGTAAATATATATAAAACAAAAAGAAAGGTAACAGACACGTTTGTGTTTGCTTCTATGTGCAACACGATGATATGGATATGCTTTTCTGCTCATTTGTTGAAACAAAAAAATAGTCTTTCAGGCCAGACTTTTTCTTTTACACCGATGATAATGACACCCAAGTATATGCAGGGTCTAATGAAACAGTTAATCTATCTTTGAGGTAATACATTAATTAGTGTAAGTAAAAGTGCAGAATTTAGTGCTGTGGGCTTTCATTTATTGTTCATTATTCTTTTTCCCTTTTAATGGTTCTGTCTGTGCTTATGGATATGCACAAGCATTGTCTGACATTTCAGTGTATATTAACTAACCAATGTCTTACTGTAAGGTGTAAAGAGCCAAGCTTAGAGAGGGCAGCAGAACCAACTCAAAGTTCATTTTCCAAGGGCTAAAGATAGACGTTGAAATCACAATTTTTCCAGGGAGATTTTATTTTTTTGTTAAGGAATATAAAATTGTTTTCAAAAATTAAAATCAAAATTCAATTTTTTGAGTTATCATTAAATCTGTTTCAATAAGACAATTAGGCATTTTAGGCACCTGAGAAGCAGCCTATGACCTCACTGCACATCATGCATGACTTCACAAACCCCCCGATCCCCAAACCCTTGCATCACTCTTCACAGACACATTTCTATGTATGCATTTCATTTGTTCCATAAAAACATCCCCTAAGCCCACCACACTGCATCTGTGTGAAAGATTTGCAAGCGTGGATAAGCATGCTGTAATTGCTGACACTTGTGAGGCTGGAGGGGCATAAGGAAGAGTAGAAATCTTCAGCAACCTTTATGGGGGAGAACTTTCCTCACTAGTTATGGAGCAGAACAGAGAGGACTGGTTTTGTGTGATTCTGAGACAGCTCCCTTCTGCAGCATTAGGGACTGCATAAAACTACAACTGAGGGCATGGCTGCATGAGACAAAAGATCCAAATGGGGTGAAAATATCAACAAATATGAGAAAAGGTTCAGTTCTGAAAGCGCTCACTTCATGTTGCATATGTGCATAAGACATTCCTCAGCAACCTGATTAAAATCTGTGGGTGTAAATATCCCACAGGGTACACAGAACTCTGCTCAGAAGAGTCTTTATCCCACAATTTCTGAGCAGCTGATGGTGCAAATAGGAGTTCTGCCACAAAAAGAGGTTTAGGTGTCAGATAGCTTCCTACACACTGGACACAATTCCCTGGCAAAGTGCATGCTTTCCCAAGCCCAAAATGTGGCAGAGAATGATGGAAGCCCATGAAGAGTTGATGCTCTGTAATGAGAGAAAACCTCAGCTCTGCAACCACACCAGGTGTTCTACCATTATTCTCAAGGACATGAGAAAAACATTCTTTTTATTCTTGTAATGCCTTCCTTTCATCCATAGGGTCATGTTTCAGCTCAGTGTCATGCACTGGCCCCCTTGTACATGTCTCCCAGAATAGTCTTTTGGAGACAGAAACTTCAGACAGGGACCTTCATAGCTGTGATTTCTCCAGACTCCATACATATGTACCATGTATGTTTGTATGCATGTACACTTACAAACTGCAGGTTTTTCCCTTATTATCCCAAATGGGGCAATTCCTGCAGCCCAGAAGCTATTTTAAACTCAGTAAGCAATCAGGAAAAACCTAGAAGTACTTTTATCCTGCTATTCTGTGAGATATGGGGTTTACTGGGTGTAACACATGCCCTTAAAAGCCTAAAGATTCTCTGATATGAGAGATGCAGTTATGTATGCATGTGACACGTGATGAAGGTTTAAATGTGCACTTTATTACCTGTTTCTTGCCATTTTCTAAGCTCCCACCTTCTGACTCACTGATATGTATACTGAAATATATGTGTATATTCACATATAAATATTTTTGTATATGTGTATATATGAACTGGAGTGTCTTCTCTGATCCTTGCATGAACAATTTATGGGTAAGTTATACCCCTTGAAATTGCTGAACTTGTCCCAGATAGACGTGGATAAAAGGATCACTGGCTATACCAATTGATCAGAAAATCCTGATCTTGCTAAATAGATATTAAAACAATGTCAAGATTCAGTATGCCAATCTGAATGGTTTCAACTGAAAAAATATCCTAATGTTGGAAGTCTAAATAATTTAAAAAACCTTCAGAAAGGCCCATAGTGGTAAATGGATCTGCACCTGTGGGAAACATCAAAGTCAGCATGTCTTTTCCTTTGAACTGAATTCTCTTTTATCATCCATTTTTTCTCTATGTGTTTATATATAAAAATACAATATTATTAGCACTCTGTCATCTTTCCACCAATATCATGAGTTAATACAAGTCAGAGCAATAGATAAATTACATTTTCTTTGGAGATATTAGTGCAAGCAGAGGGAATGTATATACCCGTTCCTATCCAAGAACATGATGGCAGAATTTTTAAATATTTCCTGTACTAAAATCACTATTGCTTCAGAAATTCATACAAACTCTGCATATAAACATTTTCATCTGGAAAATCACGTGAATTTTCCATTAGTGCAACTTCCTTCTATGTTGTTTTAAGACTAAGCAAGATATAGATAGTGTAAATAGATACAATAAAAATTGAATTCAGAATTTTTTTTTTGTTCTGTGACTAACTATGGGTGAAGAAAGGCTGGGTCACATGCATGGTACAAATATATTCAGTGATACCAATTTCCCGTAGTGTTTGCCCAATAGATTGCTCATAAATATTAATGTTTTTTCAGCTGGGTTTTTTTTCCATGTTAGTGGTACCATTTTAGGGAATAGTCATAGATTAAAGGCCACATTTTGACAATCTAGCAAGAAAATTATTCTAAAGACTTTCAAATATTAACATCCTTAAAATGAAGCTAAATATGCATTCCTTATCCATAACTCCATTATTAATTAAACAGTATTGTTGGAGTGTTCCTTTTCAGAGTCTAAGAAAGTAAATTGCATCAACTTTAGGCTAAATTCTGCACAAAAGGTAGCAATGTATTGTGAAGGGTTACTATTCATTTCAAGAAATCCGTCAAAACCTCCTGTACACTTTTTTCCTCTAGGTGCACATGTACTGTTAAAAATAGGAACTAAGTATTCAACAGAAGATAAAATTGAAGCAAGAACTGCCCCTAAAGAATAAGGAAAATACAACTTATGAAATCAGTAGTACTGAAAGATTTAGGAATAGCATTAACAATATCAAATATATGAATTTTGAAGATACTGTCAGAGCTCATCTAACATCGTCACATACCTTGGTCTTAGCAGGAAGTTTACAGTTAAAAAACCCTCAAAACTATAAATTCTCTGCAAGGCAGCAATAATGATGGGAGTCAGGGAAAAAAAATGTTCCATGAGTTTCCCCTCGTTCTTTACTCTGCAAATCTCTTTTCCCTTGAAAGGGAGAGTTTTGGCCATGCCAATTTAGTATAATCTTTGTAAGTCATTCTGATGGGAAGTCACACTTTCATACCATGTTTGGTTGTGAACAATCTATCTGTCCAGATCTTGCAGGGAGTAATTAGTTGAAATATACAGAGCATGCAGGGCAGTCTGTCTCCTCAAGGGAAGATTTTGAGCCTA
>VRYO01002772.1:63287273-63299664 GCA_009812075.1 Sialia sialis | reverse complement strand
CCTCTCTGTGCTGGAGAATGAGCAGGAGCACACTCCCCTTAGGAATCGGAATGCACATCTTTAGGAGCTTCATGTGACAACACGATGAGAGTGGTGTCTTTGTTATTACCACAAGCCTGACAATGGTTACAAGACAACATGTGTTCATTGCCTGTAAAACAACAATATCTTATTCATGCTAGTAAGTTAAGAGAATAGTGAGTACTCCCTGTTCTTGCAGCTAGGTTGGAAGTATTAGAAGATCCTTCTTACCCTTATTTGTTTCTTGACTCCTTCTCTTCTGTAGTATTGTAGACAATTTATCCAGGAAGACACAACCTGTAAGGGTGATATTTCTAATAAACTCTTACTGAAACTTCCTCTTTACTCTCTTCAAAGGAAAAAAAAATTGCAGATGCAAAAATTCCTTGCACATAGACTACCTGCTCTGTCTTTATTTTTCTTCCTTTAAGCTTTAAACAGCCTCAGTTTGTGATTCTGAGTTCTCTAATTACAGATACATCTCATTACTTCTTGACTGGCAACATTTTCTTCAGCTAAATCCAAAAACATTGACCAGAAAAGCCTCACTCCTCTAGCAGACTGAATACTTATTGGGAAGCTTTCACTTGGGGCTCCTGAAGGTGTGAGCATTGTGCCCATTTGAGCTATTAAATGACCAGCATTTCCCAAAAGAACGTGAAAGGTATTTATGATATTTGCCTTACGCACTTGAGTGTGTCCTACTGCATGTTTTTGTTAATGAGAGCCATTTTTTCCTTTGTTGCTATCTTCTGTAATATTTACTGCACTGTTGCCACTCTGTGCTGAGCTCTTTGATATAAAGCATATTTCTTTTATCTTTACTGATGTGTATTTATTTTAGATACAGTTTGTGCTATAACACATAGACATATATGAAATAAATACGTGCACTTTAAAGGAGCTTAAAGAATAAAATACAAATGTCATGAATTAATCTGCATATTGTGAAAACAGGCAGTAATTCAGACTGAAAAGATGACCATAGAAATCTTTGTAAAATGCTTTTTTATTTCTTAGGAAGATATGAAAAAGAAAACATACATTTATGGAAATGTTTCTTAGTAAGGGTAATAATGTAACAAGTGGGGAAAAAAAAGGATCAGTGATTCATTAGAAACTATTTTTCATTCTTCTGAAATATGAATAGAGAAAATGAAAGAAAACATAGTAAAATCTCATTTACTCCAGAGAAGCACAGACTTGTCAAGGATATTATCATCAGGATTTGAATTTTCTTCCACAGTTAACAGGATTTCTTTTTGGCTAAAAAGGAATTTCAAAGCATCATTAAAATAAAACACCATCTTATTAAAAAAAAAAAAAAAAAAAAAAAAAGAGGAAAGAAAAGAAAAAATATTACCCTTAATTCCTCTAGAATTATTTTGAAAATTAGAAAATACTTCTGGAGGGCAAAGTCAGCAGCTTTCTTGTTTATTTTGTCAGGTCTGATGGAAGAAAGACTAAAATAAGTACATAGTGTTATGCTTTATTAGTAATGAATTGTTATTATTTAATTTTCTTGTGCTTAAAAAATTCTCATTGTAGGAATATCTTTAAATGTGAGTAAACACTCTGGTAGGTTATGAGGCAGATACAATTTTTTGCATACATTGAGCAGATTACAAAAATTTGAAAAGTTTTGTTAAGTGCTCATTTTTGATGTTAGAGTTAGTTCTGAAATAAGATCATGTTTTCTCAGATCTCAGAAACTACCTAAACATGTTGAGAAGGACAAACTAAATAGCAGATTTTATGAGTAACCTTCCAAAATATAAAGGAGGAGGATTTTCCTAATGAAATCTTTTCTACTGGAAATCATCATAGTCAGGATAGCCGAGTAGGACAGATATTACCCCAACAATACAAATTTCCAATGTCTGGTTTCTCTCAGGGTTGAGGAACTTATGCAAACTGATGAACTGCAGGAAAATGTGGTTGGGTAAAATACCATGTATAATTCCAGTAATTTTAAAGCATCTTTTTAAGGTTTAGTTCTTTATAAGCAATTGTTATTCAGCACACAATAGAGGATTATTTTGAATTGGAGCAAAACTTGTTATTAAAAATGTCAAAATGGTATACTTGACCACTTAAAAAGTCTTTGTCTATAAGACTTGAATCAGAAGGTTATTCAAAACCACTTTTTTCCTACACATAGCTTAATTTCAAACAAATTGACATTTTCTAATGAAAAAAAAATATTGTTAAAGATGGTTTTTGAATGCAGAATTTCTTAAATCAAGAAATACTAATTATTTCAGATACTCCTGTATGGTTTCAACCTTGTTTCTTGGGGAGTTCTTGACGGGATACCCACTTCCAGTGTTTACAAGGCTGAAGTAGGAGTATCTTTCATTCCTATTTAAGGTTGTGAGCTGCAAGCAGGACTCTTCATGGACAGAGATAGAGGATCCATTCTGGCACTTGTATGGCCTTCAGTGTTGATGGCAGTGGTCGCTGGTGTTATCTGGGTGGGCTGGTTGCCCTGACTGATAGCAAGCAGTCTCTACTTGAGCTTGGACTCTGCACCTGCTTAGATGTTAGGGCAGCATTGCAGAATGATAGCTTTCCTCAAAAGGACCCATATTTTGAGGATGCTGAACACTTGAGTGAACATTCTGGGGACTTCAGCAGCGATGTCTGAGCAGGTAACAGTCCCAGCTTCTCTAGTCCTTCATCCCTACAATGTTATTGTTGTGGATATTGCATCTGTTAAATCTTTGGAGTGTAGTTAGATCAAGAGTAAGACATGCCTGGAGCAGATGCTTCACAAATGGGGAAAAAAAAGAGGGTTTCTATGCCATGAAGTGCTGGAGTTGAATTTTCTTAATCCCTCTAAGATGTACCTTTCTTTGAGTAACTAGCTCTGACAAGACTAGACTCTGACTAGTCGTGGCTGACTGGACAAGTACTACATGATCAGGATAATCTGGGCAACATTAGAAGCATATATGAATGTGTATATGTTATTTAAACATATGGTATTAGACGTTTTAAAGGAATACTTTATATTTTAAAGATGTCATCATTGGTTAATGTCCTGCAAAGTTAAATTTTGCAATTATTAAGGCAGAATATACTTCTCATCCTCAGCCACTGGGACTTTATTTATTGCTTCTGCAGTCTATTCCATCAGTTCCCACATCCCCCCCTCCCCACTGCCTCACCTGTCACTTCCACCCAGCAGACACACAGCTCTGCACACACACACACACACAGAAACTCAGCGTTTTCTGCAATCAACCAAATAGCCTGAAGTGAAAGACAAACACGATGCCTGAAGCAATATTGCTTGATTAACAATGAATAGTTCTTTAAAGTGATCACATGAACTTTAATCTGAAAGATTGCTTTGAATTGTTAAGGGTGGAATCTGTTGCTATGAGAGTTGTCAAACAACTGTGGTGAATTTAATGTGTAATAGATGATAACCTTTGTCGGTTCTAATATTGAATTCCATGTTACTGATCCTAGTAAATAATCCTTACCTTCCCCTAGTGAATACCTGCTACATCCCAAAGCTCCACACAGTACGCAAAGACATTTTAGCAGAGCGTTTTTCATGTAAAGCACACATACTGTATAGATCTGACCTCATCACTGGTTGCCTCAGGCTATCTCCTGTATACCGTCTGTTTGCTTGATTTTCTCCTGAGGTTGTCATTATCTGAGATTTGTAAATATTTCAGAAATTTGAGACTTGTGCAGCAATTGAGAATGAGATATTGCTGTTATAATAAACTTTCAGTAGCGTTCAGACATCCATTTTTCTCTATTTTATCTATTTTAGTTCTGGATGATACAGATTCTACAATGCATGATTAAGCTGTAATTGAATTTGCAATCTCTTTACAGTCATTTTAACCAAAAGACTCCAGATAAGCATAATTTTGATCTCAGTTAACAAAGAAACAATATATGTTGTTACTTTATATTGTGCTATTTTCTATTTGTCAAAGTGCTATATAGATTTTATGGATATTTTATGCAAGTTTATGCATGAAACTCAGCTGTTTGTAGAAACTGCTGACCTTCCATTGAAGGGAAAAAAAAAACCACAGAACAAAAACTGAAAACCCTTTTGTCCTTTAAAAACCCGTAGGAATGTAGTATGTATCGTAAAGGACATGTGTACTTGAAACAGATTAAAAGAATTATGGAACTGGTTCCTTCCCAGAATCTTAGTATATATGAATTTCTTTGTATTAAAGCAGCCGTCATTTACTGAATATTTTTGCTTTCATGTAATTATGTACATATACTTAGCAAAGTATCTTGTATAAAGCAGAAAGCTACAGAAGCCCTTTAAAATCTGCTTTGAAAATCATGTGTGGCATGAATTTTGGCAGCATTATCATCACATTCATTTTTGGAAGTAGACTCCAATTTTTATATCAGCTCCTGTATCGTAGCAATAATTTACTCTGATATTAACATTAGTATCCAATTTTCATATCAGATTCTTCATTCCAGTTTAATTTACTTCATTATTACATTGCTATACCTGCCTACATTGTTCTACTTTTGTAGTTGCCTTCAATATACTTCTTTTTAACATTCATTATGTTAAGATTGATGATACACCACCAAAAGGGATAGAGAGAAAAATATGTATAGTGTAAAAAAAAAGATGTATTGTGATGATAGGGAGGCTTAAGAGTGTTGACAGATTTTTAAGATCCTGCTAAATTTTTTTATAATTATTTAATTGACTCATTTATATTAGGGTCAGAAAGTTCATTTGCTTTGCACTAATACAAGCTTTAGAGATAAGAGGGAATTCCTTGAAATTTTGCTTAGCATGTTCTTCCATGAAGTCATGTGGATTTCTATGCTTAATATAAAATATTCAAAGTGGAGGCAATAATTTGTAAATGACATGAGAAAAAGAAATCACAGTATATTTTTCTTTTCAAAATATTTAGTGTCTACAATTCATCTGTGAACCAAGTAAATCACGGCTTCTTCAAGTGCAAGGATCGAAACCAATTACCATTAGTGACCATCGGGTGCAGCCGATCCTTTCTGTCCTGTTGCCTGAATCTCAATGATCTCCCAAGTGTGCCCATGCAATTTAACAGGAAGATCAATACACCGCGGCAGTTAGCAGCAGCTCTCTTGAAGTGCTTCACAAAACATGCTACATTTCTCTACCGAATAAATGTCAAAACATTCCAACAGCTACAATTCTTGGGAGAAATTGTTCTTGTGAAACATTATTGACATACTTTAACCCACATTTCCCGCTGCTCTCCAGCTTCCTACAGGCCAGTCAATTCTGATTTGGCAAGGGCCACATCGACACATGTCCCCTGCTGACTTTCTCTGTAGGCATGAAAGATATCACGATGCAGTGCAGAAGTCCTGAGTGTCAGGGGTCAGTGGTCCAGCTCCGACCCAAGGTCAAGGTGACAACAACCTCTCTCCTGGGACTTGTCTTCATCTCTAATATGGCCTTGGAAGCAATCGATATCATTACAGAGCTTACTTTTCTAACAGAGAGTGCCACCTGATCTTAGCGTTTCACGACGATGACTTGCAAGCCTTGCTGCTTGAAAATGTCTTCATTTTCCCACTATATGGCAAAATGTCTGTATTAGGTCTGCCATCTTTTTTTTTCATTTGTTTAATGTGATAAAATAAATTGATTCTTTTCACTTTTTAGTGGATTTCTGCAGATGAAGATTTCTTGATCTTTTCATATATATTCTGGAACTATTATAGATAGCTCAGTACTTTCTCCCAGCAACCAATTTCTAAATATTTTTTTCTTCTTTTGTTATTCTTGCTCTCTATTTTCTATTAGTAACCATTTTCTTCTTTATTTCTTTCTAGCTTTCAGGAAAGGAAATCTCAGTGCTGCATCTGTGCTGTGGATTTACACACACACACACACACATATATATACAACTCATCTTCAAATATCTTCTTAAGGATATAATGAAAATGCAACACCATAGCGTGTTAGTGCATTGTAAGAAGTAACTACGCATGTGGACAAGCTGATAACCACTGAGATAGACACTTTTATCACCTGTTTGCAAGAGCTACAGTAATTTCCAATACAACAAAAAGTTGCTTTCTTCAGAAATCTCAACCTTGATGCCTCGGTACTAAATTCTGTATAGTTGAGGTTTTTTACCTCTTTTAGTATTTTGGATTTTTTTCCCCTAGGAAGTAAAAATGCCCCCAAAAACAGAGACTCCAAACTAAAGCAAAATATAGCAAAATTAAGTATTTTAAAATAAGTGTTTCTATTTATTAAGCTACATTAACAGAATTGACAATGACTTACAACCAAAACATTAGAGGAGAAATAGAACCTACTTGTATTGTGTAACTAAAATTACTCAGCTTTCTCATCACACACAAAATTGGGCTTCAGACTCCCCCCATAATGGACAACTGACAGTGAAGCCTGAAAGCAAATATTTAATTCAAGAAGATCAAGGTATCCTTACATCATGCTGCTATGGAGACCTCTTGTGTCCTTCATAGACTGGTAGATAAAACTGAAACAAAACAAAGTCCAAAGCCACAAATATTGCTTTAGATGTGAGTCACAGCAGTCTAATATAGCTGTAATGTACCTAGCACACTTTGAGGACTTTCAAAACAACAGCATCTTCAAAGAGAGAGAAAGAGATTTATTTTTTTTTAAACTCTAAAGCTTACATGCATAAACCTCACTCTAGGTTTTATGTATACTAAATGAACCCTGAGATCCAATTCCCTTTTAGAAAATGCAGATTCCACATCAGCTGTTCCTAGCTGCAGAAAGGAGTTAAGGCAGAAGCTGGAAGGATGGGCTTCCCCCTCTTCCCTCCTCTATTTCCTTCCGTTTACCCTTTTGCACCCAATTCTCTCCTTGGATTTATGAGGCACTTTCATTCAAGATACAGTTGAATGACAACATTCCCAGTTTACACCCCTGTAAAGAAGAGAGGAATCAGGCTCTTTATACATAGCATTCACCAGGATGTTACAATCTCCAGGTTCCCCTGTTGCTGCTTGAGGGCTTTCAAGAGAAGAAAAAGAGCTGGCAGGATATTAGGTGACTATGTATGAGACCCGGCATGAGACACCCCTGAAGCTCTGTTTACACCTGTAAAGAAAAAGTGGATAAATCTTTAGAGCCAAAACATTTAGATTAAAAAAAAAAAATATCTCTCTCTCTTTGAAGATGCTATTTTTTTGAAAGACCTCAAAGTGTTCTAGTTACATTACAGCTGTATTGGGCTGCTGTGATTCACATCTAAAGCAATATTTGTGGCTTTGGACTTTGTTTTACCTTGTTTTGTTTCAGTTTTATCTACCAGTCTGTGTAGGACACAAGAGGTCTCCATAGTGGTATGATGTAAGGATACCTTGATCTTCTTGAATTAAATATTTGCTTTCAGATTTTCTAATTTTTTTTCATTTTCATTCCTTCACAAATGCTATAACAGAAACTTCCAGAGTATGATAGGTAAGGTATGATACAGACTTCTTTCTCTTCTGTGAAGTTAGGAGAGCTGTTCTCCTCATCCTTCATCCTGTCTATTGACCAAGGAAAGTACACATATCTGTCAGGACAGAAATTGCTAATCAAGGCAGAAAAAAACCCCAAAACAACAACAAAACCCAATCCATTTTGTGAAAGAGAATTGCAAGGGTTTTTTTTATTCCTTTGTAATTTTAGATGAAAGAAATTTTATCTTAATATTGAAAGAAACTGCAGGATACTTCTGTTTGGAAACAAAAAAATACCTTTAATAGGGAATTGTTGGTGCATTCAAGTGCAATTGTGGGACCTATATGAGGAGACTCCAATGTGCAGTAAAATCAGGCAGAAGAAGAAGATTTACCTTATTAAAGAAATCTAGACAGTCACATAGATTTGTCTGCAATGTCAGTTCTATGTTATGGGAAGAAACTTGTAGAGAGGTAGAGAAAGGTAAGAGTGGAAAGTGTGAAAAAAATGAAACTTTAATAGAGATCTCTTTTTTCGAAGCGACGTTTGTGGCTGACATAGAAGTAATGTATTTTATGCTGCATCTTGGAACATACTGTATTGAGGGGATCTTTGCATTCTCTCCACTATTGCCACATAACCAAAAAAGCAAAATATATGCAGATATGAGAGCTCAGTATTCAAAAAAAAAGATAAAATCTCAGGGGCTAAACAAAATGTAGCAAACATTCTCAAAACGTTCTCAGTGCAAACATCCTCCCCTCCTCTGCCTTGGAGAACTGCAGAAAATTGTGAACTTGTCTGGGGTAAGGAATGGACATCTTTTTCAGCATTAGTTGGAAGAAAGATATCATCTGTTTTAGCATTCTTGTCATATATTTCACTCTCAAGTCTGCTTGGGAATATGTGTCCTTATTAGGACCATCATCATTTGTATTTTAAGACTAAAGTAGTTTAGTTTTAGAATCTAAGTTACTGAGACATCCAGAGCTAAGCTCCATTAAACTCTTTGACCTAAACCCTATGAAGAGCCATTAGTTCAGCAGGAAGAACATTATTGTGCCAGCACACAGTGTGAGGACAAATCTTCTGCCTCTGAGAGTTTCCCTCCCCCTAAAGTATTATGCTTCATATGAAAAAGCAGAGAACTATGTGAGGCCCTAATGGATTATCAAATGAAATATGATCACCAATGGTTATGTATTAATGTTTCATTAGTTGTAGTAAGAGCAGACAGAAAGGCTGGCTTTACTCTATGTTTTTCTGACTTTAGCAGAGTTCTTCAGAAATTAATTGTTAAATTATTTACCTCCTTAATTTTCAGTGTCAAGCTGTTGTTATCTTTCATGTTCTCTCGTCTTTTACAGACCCCCTCTACCATTATAGAAACAGAAATTTTTATGGGAGCTTTTGGATGGAAGATGGAATGGATGAAATGCTTCATGAGAAGGCAATAGTTGTTCCTGTGATAGAGGATGATATAGAACAGAATGACCGAAATGTCAGGAATCTTGCTTAGGAAAGGAAATGGTGTTTACCTGTGATTTTACTCTGATGTCAGTCAAGGGCTCTGTTACCCTTTGAGGGGACCAAGTGTGAAAGCTTATTTTAGGTGCTCTCTTTCTTTTCATAAATCCTTTTTGTAAATAGAGGATTTTGGTTTATTCCACAGCTGGAGTGAACACCACCGTGTTTTGTGTTGGCTGTTTACCCAACACCTTTCTTTCATACTCACCTTTCCCAGTTCCATAATTTCTCCTGACAGCACTAGCCAGTTCCATACTTTTGGAGAAAATAAGCAGACTTCACCATTCAGGAAGAAATTACATCCATTCCAAGGGAATAGGTATGGCCCTTCTTAGTCTGGTGGTTTCCTGCAAGAAAGATCAAAAGCTGTAACCTGATGATTCCTAAGGGTTGATGCATTTGCATTCCCTGTTTACAGGGATAACTGGACAATTCTGTACTAACCACACTGAGAGGTGTTGACACTCATGTAATCTGCTACTCAAGCAGAATATTCCTCAGGAAATCACCAAACTTCATACAATCACAAATTCATGCAACGGTTTGGATTGGAAAAGGCCTTAAACATTGCCTAGTTCAACCTTTCTGCAATGGGCAGGGGTGCCTACTAAGAGCAGGCTGCTCAGAGCTCCTAGCCTTGCCTTGAACACTAACTGGGGTGGGGGACACACAGTGTGTCTGTGCAACCTGTGCCAGTGTCTCACCACCCTCACAGCAAAGAATTTATTCCTTTTACTGTGGATGATACAACTTCTCCAAAACCATCTTCCCCTGGCCCCTGGAACTTACTATAATAGATAAGGTCTCCTAGATACCAAGGCTGAGCTAAGTTCCTTAAGAATTTAGTAACTTTCCTAACAGCTTGGAAGATAATTGGTCAGAAATTAGTTTGTGTAATTGGTCAGTTTACCTTTAGAACTTTTGACTTAGATTGGATGCTGTCCCTTGTGTAAACTTTTATTGGCTGTAGTTTGAATCCCCCTTGAACCTATAAATATGACTGTCTCCCCTTTGTCTCAGAGAATTCCTGCTTGACTCCCTTGGCATGAAATAAAGATTCTTGTGGAATGTGTCAAGTAAGGCCTCTGGTCTTTCTCTGCTGGCTAAATGTAAGCTGCTGCTGATTGATATTAGCGCTCTCAAGTCTTGGTAAAACATCTACCAGAGACAAAAAGCAGGTTTACATTTTACCTAAACCAGCTCTTTTTTAGTTTATAGCCATTATTTTTTTGTCCTATCACTATGTGACCTTCAAAAAGTACCTCCAGAATCTCTTTTATAGTCCCCTTCAGATACTGGAATGTGCTGTAAGCTCTCCCTGGAGTCTGGTCTTCTCCAGGCTGAATAGGAGAGGTTCTTTGATCATCTTAGTGGCCCTCCTTTGGTCTCACTCCAGCATCTCCTTCTTATGTTGGGTGCCCTAGAGATGGAATCCAGGTGGAATAGCTCATATTATTTCTCAACCTTGTATTACAATGGCATTATACAATTATCTCAACTGTGCTTCTCTAGCTTTATTACTAGTGCAAAATAAATTTCTGTCACAGGAATTTTCTTCTGTCACTCTCAAGTAAGGCTGAGGCCTGATTTTAGTGTAATCTTCTCTAACACTACTACCAGTAGGTATTTCTTATTCTGTAAAGTGAAGAAGCCACAGAGAAGCTCAAGAAAAGTAATTTGCACTCTGCCCTGGAACCCTCTGGCTCTAATCAGGTCCAGAGCATTGGGAACTTTGTTCATTTGTGCTTGGCAATTTCTTATAAACTTATTTTTCAAGTCAGCAGTTGTGCTTCTCTATAAAATGCAGAATTTCAGAATTTGAGACTTATCACCTACAAGCTCAATAACAGCCTGGCCTTTGAAATATCACCTTGTTCTGGATACTAAAATTTAATACTTTACTTCAATCACAAGGGACATTGGCCTATGATGTTGTCAAGACCCATGATATAACAGATGCAGAAAGGCTGACAACAGAACAGCATGTTGCTTATAAAATCAAGCAAAGCACTTTTCTGTTTGAAAAGAACTAAGACAGCAGGTTTTTGTCCTCTTCTCTTTTAACAGTTCTCAAAGAATGCTCAAATACTGTTTGAGTAATTGCATAACATTGTAAATGCATAGCTTTTTTCACTGTGAAAGACCCTCTATAAATGCTTTCCATGTCAGTTTTCCTCAAATAAATCTTAATTTCAAGGACTTGATGATTTTTAGAGCATCCAACAGTTCAACTCTGAGCAGTAGGTAGGATAATAGGTGGGAAAATGATGTTTAACAAATGATAATTTGAAGCAATTGTCCAGTGTAATGCTCTTTTCAGTATCTCCTTTTACACAGTAATGGTATTAGTTACCAAAGACTGAGTGCATTTCAGCATTTTTATGAGCAGTTTTCTTAACCCATTCAGTAAGCAATGTTCCACTCCAGTGCTGGTGACAATACAGTTGCTTCAGCAAACAATGAGGTCAGAGACACTTGCTACTGACCTCAGCAAAATAATCAGATAATCAATTGAAAGGAGAAAAAAACAGTTCTATACTCATCACCATAGTATTTAACTGTCATATGTAAAATGAAAGTCACACCAATTAGCTTTGTCTATTATCTCTCCCCCCTTATCTTAAAGACCAAATTCCCCTGATCTCCTTCAGGTGCACTATTCCCTGTGGGCTAAACCCTTCATGTTCAGTCTGAAGGAGTCACTCCATATTGTCCTGTGCAGGAGCAAACTTTATTCAACAATTGTATTTACCAAAGAGAGATATCCGAGAATAATCCACAATCTGTGCATAGTTTTGGGTTCTCAACCACATACTCTCAGGGAAAGGTTGCCAGTCCCCTTGTGAGCTGCACTGAGAATTAAGAAAGGAGATCTAATTTTCTGAGATCCTAAGTTTCTAAGTAGGAACCCGTGTGCAGCTCCAAATATACAGTTCACTGCTTTCTGCTGCAACTCTTAATTATAGAATTAACAAATTATAGACTCATTTAGGTTTGAGAACACCTTTAAGCTCATGTAGTCCAATCACTAATGAAGAAACACAGTTCAAAACATGGGGAATTGGCAGAACTAAAACCTGCCTGGCCTCAGTGAGGTTGTCCTTTCCCAGTATATTTTTTTCTGACCCTGACAAAACTGTTGATGAGCTAACTAGCAGACTAGCCAACTTATTCTGCTCAGCACACACACAGCTTCTAGATTTCAGTGATTTCCCATTTGTTCTGGATTATAAAGCCAGATAAGAGGTCAAAAAAGAAGGTCAAGCAACTTGCCTGCAGTCACACAGCAAGTGGCTTAACTTCTACCTGACGATAATTAAATGGACACTAAGAATACAAGAAATTCAGATTGACTGAAAAATAACATACAATAATTTCACAATTATA
>VRYO01002772.1:63216639-63286273 GCA_009812075.1 Sialia sialis | reverse complement strand
GGACTGCTAAGGCACCTAAAGTTTTTGTTTTGCCCCTGAGTTACTAGCCATTTCCAGTTCTTTGTTCTTTTATGCCTGAGTCACAGACAGTATTATTTTCAGATCAGGGTCTTTTTCATAGGCCTTTCAGCGGTCTGCAGTCTCTGGCTATAGAAACCTGAAATCTGAAGGAACAGATACATATGCACAAACCACAGGTGGAGTGCTGAAAATGTGAATGGGATATTGTATTTTTGATCACTTTAATGCTTATGTATATTGATGTATGCGATGCTTCATCAACATGCTCACCTTTGCTGTTTTCTAGTAAGTGCTATAATTTAATAATGTGGTTTTAGGGGTTAGGAAGTCTGTGTATCTAAGTACTCTAACTCTGTGTTTAATGACACTTGTATAAACGGTAGCACCTGGAGTCTTCCTCTCAGCTTCAGCAAGATACTTAAGCACATGCCTGGCTTAAAGCAAGCAAGCAGTCCCATTGAAGTTAATTAGACTTCCCTTGTACTTAAAGTTAGGCATGTGCTTAAGTACCTTGCTGCATTAAGACCTTAATGAAGATTGGGGTATAACTGCCTTTGTTGCAGTGTGTGTAATGTGAGTCATTTAGTGCATTCAGTGTGGAGCTGGGAGTACAGTAAAGCAAAGCTGAGTGCAAACACAGAAAGGTTAGAATATAGTTTTGTAGCTGTTGTGGTCACTGCTCAGACTCAGCTGCTTACTTTAGGTAATGGTGTCTCCCAAGGGCTTGTTTTCTATTTTTCATCCCACCTGCAGCTGGCAGGACTCACAAGAAGTGTCTTTGTTATATTTTAGGGGGTTTTAGGTACCAATATTGATAGATATTGATTTCAAGAACTTCTCCTGGCTGGTTTAAGGATGCACGAGTGTTAACATCTTTTCCCTGGGGAAGTGGATCTGAGGCTTTCTGAAGTCAATGGGAAGGCTCTCATCAGCTTTAATGGGCTTCAGATAAGGTCTTTAGGAGTTGAGAGAATTTCTTTGAGATCAGTGTTTTGTAACTCAGTCAGAAGTCAGCCCTGCACTGGCTCTCAGCATTAGGGAAGCAAGCTGGATGAGGATGGGGGAGGGGAAGAGGGTGGAGGTGCACCTTGGACTGAGCTTCAATTGCCACCACTCACTGCTGTGGCACCTATCAATAAATTAATATGTGCAAAACACTCACTGAAGAACTGACTCAGTCCCAAACGAATTTACGAGGTCTGTGTGGGTTACAGCACAAGGTGATACGTACATCATCAGGCCAAAGCCAGAAACTTTGCTCTTTGTCATTTACTGTAAAGCAGACATACTGACTTTGGTTTTTTGTTAAAAGAAATTTTACAGGATACAAGGATAGGAATAGTAAAAGCAAAAGTTAATGCAGTGGCAGGTTGTTTGTTTTTCTCATTCATATTCCTATTACTGAGATGAAATGCACCATAAACAGCAGCTTCCAAGAGCTTTACAAACAAGAATCCCAGTGCCAATCCTGCAATTGTTATTGGTTAGAGAAATTAATCCCATGCTTTCTATAACCATACTCTTTAACTACTGCTTATTATAGATTTGGTGTAAGGTGGTAGAATTTGTTTCCAAATGAACATTACAAACACACCCTGATATCAGTATAAAAGTAGCCGGTAAGAAAATTGCCCCTGTGCAGCCAATTCTCATTGGCGTACATGCATATGAGCATGGCTTTTGGACACATTGCTTAAAAACTGATTTAAAACAGTCTGGAAGGGAAGCAATGCCAATATTTGCTTGTGATCTTTTTAAAAATTCTGTTAATTTTGAGGAGGTTGAGGCTTAAGGATGGCAAGAAAGAACATTATGTACAGGTCATGAATGCTGTAATTTGAACAAAGGAAGAGAGGCAGTTTGAAAGCATTAAACATATATAGAGCAGCATACATTAGACCCCATCAGACAGAACCTTTAAGATCCTGAATTTATCAAATGACAACATTCATTTTGTACTATGTAGAAGACAACAAGAAAGTCAGCAACTTCATGTGCTGACATTGCAGTAAAACATGATTTTAATTAGCTCACACAGAGGACACATTGAGGAAAAAGTGACATTTCATTGAGGAATATACTATTAAACACAACCCTCCTTGACCTGCCATTTATCAGGGTGCAACACAAAAGTCACATGACTCATCCTGTCTTTCTTGTTGTCCTTTGAACCCTGGAAATTCATGGTTCATTCTCAGTGACATGGCATCCTCCTGGTTTCTTGACACACAGAACTATCTGCTGCTTTTCTGTACAGTGATGGAGAGCAAGAGGCACAACTCCTTATATCAGTGGCCAGTTTCAACACCAAAATAGCAACTCAAAAGGCAGTTTAATTCTTGAAGATATCAACTGAGAGGAGTTGAGGAAAAAATGGAATGAAAAAAGAATCTTCAGAGAAGCACCAGATTGTCCTCAAATTAGAAAAATTAACCACAAACAGAAGCAAAAAATCAAAATAAACATAGAGCAACTAATTTAGGATTAGTGTCATGCCAAAAATGTGTTAGACTTCAGTTGCATGCAAGTCTAAAATGTATCAGTTGCTCTTATTATAAACACAAATGAAAAAGGTGTGTTATATTGATACCCCTATTTAGACCTCGGAGATGAAGAAAAATGCAAATAGAATTATACCTTTTCTTCTGTGTACTTAACAGGTGCTAGACCCAACATTGTAGAAAAAAAAAAAGTCAGGAGTCAAATATATCCATGAGGATGTTTAGCTTTCTGTGTTTCACCAGTCTCATTAAAGCCCCTGGAGGGAAACTTCTGTGGTTAAAGTTCAGGAATGGAACTCAGGGGCTTGTCCAGTCCCTATTTCTTCCAGATTCTCCTTCTGAAACTGAGCAAGTTAGTGACCTATTAGTTCTATATCTATAAAATAGGGATAATAACTTTTGTATCTCAAAGAGGGGTTGTGAGGGTAAGTCTACTAATACCTCTAAGATGCTTAGATATGAGGGTGACGAGTGCCATAGAAAATCCTATAAATAAATAAAATAAACTGTGAGAGCCTGAGGCACTGGAAGCTGCTGCCAAGGCTGTGCATTTCCACACTCCCCTTACTGCGGGAGATGTGGCTCAGAGCCAATGTGCAGTCTGAGAACAGCTCCTGCATTAGTGGAGTGTGTGTGTTGTTTGTTTATTTGGTTCTCACAAAGGGTACCCACTACATAACCAAGGTAACCACAGTCTGCTTAAAACGGGCTCGTGCTGTGATGTGGTGAATCTGACATGCCTAGTTTTGGTTGCTGTCTGTGTTTTTTTCTTTCTTTTTTTGAGTGACAAACACGTTTCCTAAAACCCTTCAGGAATATTTTATTGGTGTGGGCTGGTTCAATTGCTCTTATTTTCCTTGGGATTTCTGTTTGTTTATTTGCCTGTCAGGCTATGCTGACAGGTCTGAGGCTAGCCCTGCCACCCTGCAGGCTGCCTCAACCTGTCCACAGCAGACTCTAAGGACAGGGCCAGCAGTGGGAAAAATTCTTGTGGTTTCTTCGGCAGGTTTTGAGTCCTGGCACCAATGTGGCACTGCAAACGCAGAGAGGAAGCACCCAAAAAGGAGATGACTTTGTCTACTGCAGCTAGTAAGGGACTTGCCAAACCTTCATTGTTTTTTGGCAGCTTTACCCCTTGCTAATTGATAAGTGGGCATCACATCACACCTACTCTGAGCAGCCAAGAGACTACATGCATATGTGGTCTTTGATTTCCTTGGTTTCAGGATTCCCAGCTTGCAACATCCCAGTGACTGTGCAGAGATGACACGCTGCAGTAAGGAGAGAGCCTTGTTGTTAACACATGCTCAGAGATCTTTCAGGACCAGTTAAAGCAGCTCCTGGCACCAGCTGGCAAGGGAAAGCCCTTGTGAGAAGGGTCAGGGGAGTAGCAGTGCAGTCAGGAAATTCTCAGAGTCTCAGTGGAGACATCAGAGGAAGGGCTGCAATATCCAATCCCATGTGCTTGCAGGGGAAATGCTCGCTGCTTGGAGTGAAGTACCTGTCCCAAAGGATGTGTGATGAGTGAATGTGCTTGTGATACCTCTGAGTCTGTGTATAAACTCAACCAATATCAATTATGGAACAGGAAAAGAAGAATCAACTATGCTAAGGTAGGGCTTTCCTGTAGTCTAAGCAGCAGGACCCGTGCTTTGTCCCAGGGGAAGAGACCATCACAGGAGCTGAGCAAAAGCACAGTTTAGACTAAGCCAAGACTGGGGGGAATTCATAAACTAGAGAGGAGAAGAAAAATGTTCCCCCTCAACCCTCCCAAAAAAAAAAAAAAAAAAAAAAAAAAAGAAGTTTTACCCAAAAATGCCTTAAAATGCAAATATTGTTCCCTTGCAGTGCTCTTTAGAGGCTGAAAGTTGAAACCAAGTTACTTGCCTTGAGGTAGTAAAGGGGATGAAATCCAGCAGGAGTGAAAATGAGCACAGTCTAGGCTCTCCAGTGATAAATAAGCCATAGTTAAACTGCCACCTCCACACTGGGGCAGAAAGAAGCAGTCCACAGCCACGGCTGGGGCTCAATGAGCTCCTCTTTGTTTCCCTCAGCAGCAGATTTTGCTGGTCTGTGGCTGATCCCACTTCACCCACCTTGCAACCCAAGAACTGGGAAAACACAGCAGGTCTGACCCCTTGTATTCTATCTCTAAAGTCCCAGAAGAGGAATAACTGCCAGTGGGAGTCTCCAGGCTTTTCCTTCCTCTTGAAAGACAGGATGGGGCAAGAAAGGAGAAAGCTAGAGGAGCTAAGAGAGAAGGGGAAGAGATGCACTGTGACTGAAGAGAAACAGAAAGACTGGATGTTGTAGAGTGGGGCAAATAAATGTACCAAGACAAAAAGCAAGAGAGCAAGATAGAAACAATCAGTGCCATGGGAAAGAGAAGGGAAAGCACCCCATTTTTAAAAAGAGGAATAAGGTGAGCAACATGTGTGGACATTTGAAGTAAATGCAGTGAAATAAAACTTTTTGAAGGTCTTCATAGGCTTCTGATCATTCTTGTCAAAAAGATACATGTCAGTTCTGAAGTGTGATATTCAGACACTTTTATTAATGCCTTCACAACACAAAATAAACATAAATAATTATTTTGTTTTAAATATCATGTATATTTTCTCTTGCATTTGCACCATGGAATAAAATTTATTTTTTCTTCAGAAATGTGATGTTCATAACACATCATCCCTGCAGTAGGGATGACCCAGAAACTACCAATTTCTAAGAAAAATTTCTGTCCAATCAGCTACACTCTATCCTGTATTTATTGAACATTTATCTTTTAGGTAGTGCCTCGCACTAGTCCTTCATGAATTTCATGCTCCCTTCCTGTATTCTTTTCCAGACCATTTTGCATTTGAATTCTCAGGCTTTGTTGCAGTATGCTGTGGTTCTTTCTTCCTACCTTCCTGCTATTTGCATGGCCAGGATATTTCTCCATTCCATCACCCTTTGTGTGTGTTGGTATCCATGTACCTGTATGAAAAAAGAAAATGGGGAGAGTGTAAATTTTGTGTATCTGATGTTAGTTTATGTGTTAGAAGCAGAATGAGCTCACAGATGTCACCTAAGTGACAATGTTGCTCTGCACCACTTTTTTCACTAACTAAAATGGATCATACCTGAGGAAACCAGCACACTGATTATTGATCAGTGTTGGTTATCTTAAAACCTACCACCTTACTTCATGTTGCCTTGGTAAAATCAAACTAGAGAAATATGTACATACATACATATTTACATACATTCTTACATATAAATATATCTAAGCGTTCATGCCTCTGTGTGTATGTATATCTATCTATTTGTTGCTTCAACTGTTCCTAATACAAAAAAATAAGAAATAAGGGAGCAAAATAAACTAATAAAATAAAATTAACTCTTTGGAGCGACTCCTATATTTGAATGGAAAATTCCCATAATTTCTAACACATCGATAAGACATCATCTTTCAAAATCACACTGTGTCTTTTTGTTCTGCACAGAGCTGAGACCTGAAAATGAATGTATCAAGGCCTATTTCCTTTGCTTTTGAGCACAGGCTTTTTCATTTACTTCTCAGCATAACAGTTGGACTGCACAGAAGCACTGGAGCTTAACAAAAAAGACTCTCATCTCAGACAAAAACTGTAATTATCACAGGGGAACAAATTAAACAGAAAACCCTGCTGGAATGAGATTTCCACATATTTAGAGTGTGTTAATACCAATAATATGGTACATACTAACAATAGAATCTTTCTGTGGCTTTTGTAGTATCAGATATGAATAAAAATATGTATGATTACAGTGCCTCAAAAGAAACAAGATGCTCAAACTCTTTTGTGGATTATTTTTAAATGTTTAGGAGGTGGGGAAATTAATTTGAGAAAATTTAGTGTATTTTATTTGTAAGTGTTTCCATTTTAATCAGTACTGATCACAATGGTATTGATCTAGACAATAAAAGGGAATTAATTTCAAATACATTTGCTAAAGTATAGCATGCTATGTACAAATATACACGTTGTTACATGTATTTTACCTTTATCTATTATATTTTTATTATTTACAATTTTTTTCCCACCAGTTCTGTCATCTGCCAATCATATATATATTAGGGATCCATTAAAATAGGCATCATGGAAGAAGCAGACTCAGTATATCCATCTTACAGTTAAGTGTATTTTCCTAAGGGGGGAAAAAACCCAACACCACAATGACTGCAGAGAAGCATATAGGTTTGTGTATGTGTGTATGTGAGAGAGGGAGAAAGATCAAGGTGCTTAGGATGGAAACTACAGAAGGGAGTGTGCCAGCAGATTTATTCATGCCATAAGTCTTACAGACAATAATTATTGTTTCATAGTATTATCAGAGTCTTATGTAGCTATGTGTATATAAACTGTGATAAGATTTAGTTTTGCTTCAAAGTTCAATGATCCTTCCCCTAGCAATGACTGCCATGTGCATCTCTCTTTCTGGAATTTGGAACTATGGCATGTATTAAAGCCTGCCTACAAGTGTGCACATATATTTGTATATAAATCTCTTTTGTGTGCACAGAGATGAATGTTACAGTGTCTTCATCTGTTTTCAGATGCACTCAGTCCCTGAAAGATTGACTTTTAATCATAGTGTTAGATAATACCATTCAATTCTAAAATAATTGTGATACCTTTTCCATTTTCTCTATTTTCCTTCCCTTTAAAAATTATTCTACTGGAACTAGAATGAATCTTGGATTTTCATTGAACTAAATAAATTGTAAAGCTCTGTAAACAGCAAATATTTGTGTGATGGGGTGAAAATATCCTGTTTAAATCTGCACAGGCAAAATTTATGTTATTTTCTTTTTTAAGGACTTATCTCTGTAACATTATTGACACATTTGGATCAATACTTTTAAAGGTTTCTCTTTCTTTCTTTTTTTTTTTAAATAACAAATGCTGGAATGATTTGTGTGTTTACTTTAATAATATATATTTGTCTCTTTAAGGTGACAGCAGATGGTCCAATAAGAAGTGGCAGAACTAAGTGCTGAAAATACAGCAGCCCATCTCAAGCTCCCTTAACCATAAAATCTATGAATTTATGCTCAACTGAGCGATAAGACATAGTCATGAAATGGCCAAGGGTGAATCAGGGTGGTTGGAAGTGTACCTATTTCCCCTGCACAATAAGAAACCGTTCAATGCACTGTCTAAATGCACAGAAAATATCTAGTAATTTTATTTATCAATTAACTGTTTCCATCACACTCAGGCTGTATACATCATAGTGTGCTGCTGAGAATTGTTGTACTCCTTTGCCTTCCAGGTTTCTGTGGGCCATTTAGTTAATGCACATTTTGAAGCTCTCCAAGGTTAGTCTAATAGTGGCATTCCAGCGTGAACAGTTTGATAGTCTGGGGATTAAATCTTCAGAGGATGTAAGTCAGTGCATATCTGCATGGCATCACAGTTTGCATCACAGCACCATCGGGTCCACTACTTAACACATAATTTCAGGTTATGTGTGATTTCTCTGACAGGACTTTATCCTTCTCTGTGTCTGTATCTGTCATTCCCTACACCTCCCATTGTAGGTTACACTCTCTGCCCCACCTGTTCTGCAACATGCAGCCAAACAGAGTAGTAATGGTCAGCTGTGTTAATCAGATGAAGAAACTACACCAGAAAAAATATTCTAAACCATGGATTTTCTTCTGAACTGTGCTATGGCAGCTCCATGTCCTCAATCTCAAATGAATTCTGGTATTGAAAAAGTTGATTGCAGATCTGTTCCTCTACAGAAGAACAGCAAAATCATGTTCCCCGATTAGCCATTACCTCTGCTGTATCTGTTTTCACCATCTTAAGCTTACTGGAATGCAAAACCATTGCAAACATTATCCAGATCATCTTTGGACACATGAAGTAATAAATTGTGTATTTTGAAAATTGTCAGTATATTTTCTGGGGAAGCTCAAGGAAAGTGGATGTGCCATTTGATGTGAATAAAGCAGGCAGGCAGGCAGACATAGCAGATCAGCATCCAGAAAAAGAGAAAGATGCCATCAGAGAAAAGGGACTACTTATCATCCTTTTCTGTCAAGACATTATGGGCCTGGCTGTGATGTACCATGGCCATTTTCTGCATAAAGTTAATTTAAGCAGCCCAGGACAGATTATTCCCCTGCAAGAAATAATTCCTGCTTATTCTCCAAGCTGCCAGTGTAACAGAGGAAAAGAGCAGAAGCAAAGGGAGGAGGTGGGGGCTGTTGTACCTAATGCACTATGTCAGTCCTCAGTCCAGGAATCTGAGGTAGCTGCATGGTTGAGATTGTTAAAGTTATTTTACAGGTGGATAGCTTGAGAAAAAAAGAAGTTTGAAAGCTTGAACAAACCAAAAAGCAGTCACAGACAGCAAGGAACATTGGATCTCCATTCTCTGCTTTCTGAAGGTAGGAGCTGGAGACAGGGAGAGAGAATATGCATAATGTATTTTATATGCAAAACACAGTACTGTATAAAAACAAAGATCACTCATAGTTTTGCCATACATATATATAGCATAACATTAAAGAAATTGCTCATCAAAAAAGCACAGTGATTACACAATAAAACATTTTGAGCAACGGAGATATAGCCTGGGCCATTCTCCAATGAAGAATTTTAAATTAACTAATGCAATTATTTTGACAACTGTAATTTCAGTAAAATTAAAATTCTTGATGTTGTATTTCATCATTAACACATGGTTACAAGAGCCATATATGTCACTCTTTGTATTTATCAACAAATGGTTTCAGAATGATGCAAACATATCCTTACTTCCAGTAGTTGCAATTTACTCTGTATTTTTCTCATTTGCCAGCATGTGAAAGAGCTAGTTTTGAGTCTGCCTTTGTGATTTAGAGTTGAATGTAGTGTTGTACAGGACCAGACTGTTATAAGCTTGCACTTTGGTAGTTGTGGTAGTCAAAAATACCTCAGAAAAAACTGTATATCTGCTTGAGCTATTCAAAAAGAGTTTTGTATTATTACAGCATCCAACCTAGTACCAAAACAGAGGCCCCATCCCTCCCATTGCCCCATTGCCCAAGCAGTCATTCTGACAGACTGAGTGCTGCAGAAGCAGGTTGTGCATCTACTTTTTCCCTCTTTGCACATCCATTCCCTTACCCTTTTCCAGGTCTGTCACTATTTCTAGTGCAAGTCCTAAAAGAAGTTTTTTCAAATGCTCTAAAATCTGTGGAAAGCCATATTATGCTAGATAAGGAGGAAATTAAGTTTATTTAGCTGGTAATGTTTCACTTCTAATGAATTTTTAAATGAGCCAAATATTCTCAGCCCACCTGTGGAGGGAGTAAAGGTTAGTTCTATTCCCCTTCATGGTCCACTTTGCACGTTTCAGAACTGTAGTTCCAAATTTCAAGGAAGGAGGCATTCAGGATGGAAATCTTGGGAAACAAACAGCCAGAGGCTGGAGGAAGAGCCTATGAGTAAACAAGGGGGATGAGGCACGGTCTTTCCCATATGTCAGCAAAGAAGAAGTTTCCTTTCAGAATACCTGAGGTACCTACATCCTACACATCCTTTTCTTGAGTGGCTTGGGGCAGAGACTGGGAATCTCTGTAGGATGTCTCTTCTGGTGGGCCACAATTTAAAAATACTATTTCAAGATCACAACAGAAGCAATCTTCCTACTCAAGTATCCTTATGACATTACAGTACATATATTTAAATCACTGAAGGTGTGATTCTATTCTCCCAGCTTAGGTGAATATTTATTCTCCTGGAGTCAGGTTCATTATTAATTGCATTTTCATTCTATGCAACCACATGCAGCAGAGACTGCTAGGATAGTTAGCTACTGCTGCCTGGTTTGTAACAACACTGTTCTTTCAGACCTGATTAATAAATGGAAACTGAGTGATTAAATTAACTTCGGTACTTTCACAGAGCTCCTGAAAATAAATTTTAAAGTTGCAATAGTATTTTTAAAATAATATATCTCTCTATTGGGAAGAATATAAGAGAAATCATGTACCTTTAGAGACCAAAAAATCCTGCTTTAACAATCTGGAAGGCAATCTGTGCAACTTCTTTTCATGAAATAAAGTGAATTGTCCTTGGAGGAACGACAAGCGGATGCAAGTGATCTAGGCACTTAAATTCCTATATTGACTAAGCTTAAGAATAGAAGTTTGCAAAACTAGATATCTTTTATAGTCTAATCACAAATTAAAAGCTAATGCAGAACAAGCAAAATGAAAAGCCAAATTTTGTCTTCACTTTGTCTTCTTCTTTCAACATTTTTAGAGGCATTTAAAGCTTAGTTGTACCAGTGATAGTAGAAGCTTTTGAGGAGCTTTAGATTCAAAACAAAACCAGAGTTTTTACTATATTAGAGATATTTAGAAAAAATTCTTGTGAACTGAGATGGACTAGGATTCTGTTTCCATTTACTAACAAATAAATTGTACAATGTAATATATTTCCAATTCTATTTGCCATGTAAACCTTATTTCTTCACAGTTACACGGTTTGGGGTCCATTGATCCCTGCAAGTTCTTTTCATCTCTTGCTGATACCTTTTTCCCTCAACAGTTTTAGTCGCTTGCAGCGATTAGCCCATTTTGCCACCCAGTCATTACCCCAAGTGTTAAGTTGGTGCTTCAATATTTTCCTAGGTGTCCTTTTTTGCTTGAGAGCACTGACTTTCTGATCCTCAGCATCTGCACACTTGAGTAGTCCTAAGCTCTCTGACTACCAGCCATGGGCAGTGCCAGTGGTGTGGGTATCCCTCAAGAGTTCCACTTTGGGAGCCAAAAACCATGTACAGTAATTTCATATAAGCCGCACCTGATCATAAGCCGCATCCTTTTCCTTTTTTAAAAATGAGGATCCATGTGCGACAAAGTAACGAGTTAGTAACAGAATCATCCCAGCATGGGGTTTGGTGTCAGGTGCTCAAGTTGCAAACAGTTTTCATAGACCAGCGAAGCCTTTAAAGGCAGCCCCAGGCGCCCTCCCCAGCCGGCTCTCACTTCCGGGTTGGCATTTCACTGGGATTTGTCCATAGATAAGCCGCACCTGATGATTAGCCGCACTACTGGGGTAGGCTGGATTCTTCAATGAAAAAGGTGCGGCTTATAATCGTAAAATTACTGTAATTCTGGATGTACTTACAGCATCTTTAGAGAAAAGTGCTGGTTTCTTTTGTGATATGAATCAGAAAGAGAAAACCCTAGCTGATTTTACTCTGTGGATTTCCTAAGTGTTATTTTTCTTCACTGTCCCTTTCTTCCCATCAGGTTTCTTTCCAGCTCTGAAGGATAAGAACAGCACCCACTTCTTCCACAACTAACACAATGCAGGCTGAGCTCCTTGGCAATGCAAACCTACTCCTACCATGCTTTTAAATTTGAAGATCCAAGCCTTCTTTGCATGTTCAACCTTGTAAATGATGAATGAGATCCTGTTGATAATTTTTTTTCTCATTGCTGGTCTCTCCTTTTTATCAAACATAACTCATTTGAGCTGAATACTGCCATCCTTTCTGCCTCTGTTTTTGTTTGTTTGTTTGTTTTTGTTTGTTTGTTTTTGTTTGTTTGTTTCTGTTTTTTTCAGGGAATTCTATCTTTTATTTTCTCTCTTTCACCACATCACCTCATATCTCCTGCAGCTGATTATACGTTCATTTGTCGACAAGCTTAACCACACTGGTTCAACCTTGCCTTTTTTAAGATAGGCATGTAATTCCATGAGATTCTTTTCTGAACAGTGTTTTGCTTTCAATGGCAACCATCTTTGGCAATTTACAGCCCAATACTGCTATATAAAAGGGCACAACAGTCCCCTTCATGCTGTCAGCAGGTTCCTAATGTAAAGATATTCTTTGTCTCTGGTTTCACATAAACTCTGGTAATGCAGATGCCTTAGTCCTTCCTTCATCATCTGAGACCTCTTGACTCCAGTACTGAAGCATGCCCCAGGTCTCACTCACTGCCTGCTGCAGTGAAACACTCATATGCAGAGACCAGAGCAACTTTGTTCTGGAGGCAGAGGTCAACCCAGACAGCCTTTGCCTTATGGACAGCTGTGCTTTGTGAAGAAGCTGACAATATAAAGCTTATTTCTGCTCAGGATGGTGCTGGAGTGAAACCCAAGCTGAGGCTCCATTGAAGTCACAAGTGCAACTTGCCTGTTAATATACATGAATTTTTGTGCATAAGTGCTTCCCTCAGCTGAATCAAAGAATAGGATTTTCCTTTTTTTTCCTCTAATAAATAAGTTTATTTTCATTCATCTGTCTGTCTCTCTATTTGATCCTCTTTATTATTTGTGTTCAATTACTGTTCACACTAGCTTTTATTATTAATTATTTTCTATTGCTTTATCACATATTAGAGGGGTATATGAATGGATGCTGAGCTAACCTGATATTGGCTTCAGGAGTAGGTCTTAAAAAAGTGTAATGCTCTAAAGATATTCAGGTCATGTCTTGAATTGAAGATAAAGTGTTTTTTACCTCTATCACTCCAAGAAAATTAATGTAGCCTCTACTTGCCTCTCTCCACCTTGGTATCCCTTATTAAACTTAGGGCAATTATGATCTGAACATTTTTAGGATGACAAACGTCAGGGATCACCTGAGGTTAATGTCAATTAATAGGTTGTGACAGCTACGGAGTAACTGGCAATTTGGATGAGAAAATGAAAGAAACAAAGAAGCAGAAAAAGGTAGAAGAAGATAATATTGCATGGCTTAGAAACCAAATATATAAGTTCAGTAAATACTGCTAGTGATAAAGGAATCATTACAAGTTAAATTCCATAGCATCTGTCAGTCCAGGCTGTTATGTCACACTGATAACTACAGCATATGAACGACAGTGTCTCTATAGCCTATATTCATCAAGGAGCTTCACTGGGCACGTGGGAGCTGTCAGGGCCTGGAGAGGTGATCTGTCAGAAAGATGTCTGCAGCATTAAGTGTTTAATGCCATTTTAATAAGACCTGGAGCAACTGTTTTTCAATTCCTGTATGTACCTGTGAATGGCTGTGTAATATTTTAAAACACTTCTTCCTTTTTATCTTCAGGTACAATTGAGCCAGATCCTTTACAGACATAATTTGCTATGGTTCTTTTGATTTAACCAGGATTGTGCCATCTGAAGCTGAGACCCAAGAGATTTTATATCCTCTGAGCACCACATATCCTGGAGGAAACAGATTTATGTAGAAAATTGTTTTCACCTGGCATAACATTGTGATGGAAAAATGAGAGACAAGAAAACAAACTGTCTGCTTTCCTAAGTTAGAACTTTCACCATTTCAGTCAAGGAAGTAAATAATAAGACATTATCTATTATCGCATTTCTCTATTATCGAATCAACCTTAAATAAAAGTCTTGGTTAATACACATGAATGTATTTATGCCTTTTTATATATATGAGATTAAAAAAATGCACATTGGATCTGATTTTTCAATTAGACACACATTAGAATTTAACAAAAAGTTAGTGTGACACATACAAATTTGCCATGATTTCATATCTCATGGGAGATCATGAGATTTCCAAATCTTACCACGTATGTGATAGAAACAAAATAGGATTTCATGGAAAATGTGTTATCACCAGTGTCACAGTAACTGCACCCACAAATCAGGCACACAACTGAGAATAAAATATATGTTACTAATTAATTTGGATTTCAGACAACTATCTCTTGCACCTATCTTGTAATTTCCATATAATTTTTTTATCTGATATTAAAGGCCATAGATTTAATCATATTTTGAAGATGTCCAGTGTCATTTTTAGCTTTCTGATGCACCCACATTTGGATATATGAAATGCAAGGTAGGTTACGAAAAATGGTAAGAAGAAAATCCAAATACGTAATTATGTGCATACAAAAAATACCAAATTCTCTTGGATTGCACCAGTGATATTCCAAAGACTTTTTCTTTCTTTGTTTTGAAATTTCTTCTTTCATCTCAGACAATATTCAGGTGCTGCCTAATAGCCACTATTCAGTGTCATTGCAATATTCAGTAGTGATTTTTTTGTTTCATTGAACTACTTTCTTTTTTATTTGACTTCATTAATTTAGGGCCTGCAATTTATCTTAAAAGCATGTAATGAAATCAGAGAACCATGGAATATCCTGAGATGAGAGGGACCCACAAGGATCATTGAGTTTAACTCCTTACTCTGCACAAGGCAATCCTAAGGGTCACACCATGTGCCTGAGAGCATTGTCCAAATGCCTCTTGAACTCTGTTGGGCTTGGTGCTGTGACCACTTCCCAGGGAAGCCTGTTCCAGTGCCCAATCACCCTCCAGGTGAAGAACTTTTCCTAATACTTGAATTAAGTCTCCCTTGACACAGTTTCATGCTGTTCCCTTGGGACCGACAGAAGAGATCAGTGCCTGTTCCTGCACTGGCCCCCATGGTGAGCCTGCAGACTGCAATGAAGTTTCCTCCAGGCTGAGCACACCAAGTGACCTCAGCTGCTCCTTGGATGGCTTCTCCTCTAGACCTGTGCCAAAGAATGAGTTTGTTTGCAACATCTTCCATGGAGAGATTTCTAGGGAAAATCAACTAACTTCGTACCCTACATCCATAGCATTCAAGAAAAGTATGATCTTCTACCCAACCAGAGCAAGAGTACTTGTAAATAGAAACAGGGAATCATGTTGCACTTTAAGAGCTGCTTATTAAATTACAGTAATTCCATGCCTACAAGGCGCACCGGATTATAAGGCGCACTTCTGGGTTGCTGGCAATTTTCCATAGTTTTCCCATATATAAGGTGCGCCAGCCTAAAAGGCACACTTTTTTTTTTTTTGCAGCGAGGATCCGCGCGCAACAAAGTAATGAATTAGTAACAGAATAGCACGATCTCGGTGCTGCCACAGGCTCAACTCGGGCTCACATTTCTGGGTTGGCAAATTTCCGAACTTTGTCCATATATAAGGCTCATTGACCTATAAGGTGCACTTCCGGGTTTCAATCAAAATTTTAGTCAAAAGGGTGTGCCTTATACGCATGAAATTACTGTAATCTGCAGCTATTTCTGAGACATATTTTTATTTTAAGGCTGGGGAATATGGTGAATGGCATAAAAATAATACCCTGAACACAGTTCCAAAATATTCATGTGTGCTTGAACCTTAATGGTGTGTGTCTGATCTTTGTTTGAAAGGGCTATTCTGAAGAGGTAAAAAAAAGGTAAATTTTGAAAGAGCAAAAAATTCCATTTTTTCTTACCCAAGATGGTACATTTTTTAATGCCCACTTGGTAGTGAAAAGTGGGGAGATAATATGTGTATTATTTAAAATTACTGCATATCTTCTTACTTAGAATATACGTGATTACATTAGTACAGTTGACTACAAAAACAAGAAATAAATTCACATTAGTTTGTTGAATCTGTGTTAGCGGACATCCTTGGTGTGTAATTCAGATTAATAATTATAGTTCTGCATTAATTTCTCGTACTTGACTCTGTAAATTTAGCTTGGAGGACACCAACAACTGTGCTTAGCTTGTGATGCAATGAAAAAAGTCCATGCTGATTGAAGTCCAAAATTATTTTCAAACATAAATTTGTATTTGTGTTTCTGTCTTTCCAAAGTGGCTGAGCTTAAAAAACCATTCCAAGTTTGGTTTTTAAAAAACCTCTCAGCTTCAATGTTCTTCCTACATTATAATGTGAAAGATGAAATTCCACATGTATGTGTGTAATTTTTTCAAAGCAAAAAAAACCTTCTTTGAACTTTCATCTTAAAATCTAAGTCATGGTTGAATCTCAGAAAGATTCCTCATCTGTTCATTAGAATTCTATCTCTGCATTCCTAGCTTTCCACATCTTTTTAAATGCTATTCTAAACATTTTTCTTTCTTCCAAGTTTAATATTTTGAATTAGCAAGAGAAGTCTATTTTTTCTATCTTTTCCATACTTTTCTGTATTCAGAAGTTCTAAGATCTTTCCAAATTAATCAAATTGAGTGTATTGGGGACTGTCTGCTGAAGCAAAAGGCAGCAGTACTGGTCACAAATACAACCACTTTAGTACCTGCAATGCCCATAGGAAAGTTGTATCAAAAAAATTATCTCCTATGAGAGAAAATGGGCTCTCAAGGCAACTAGCAAATTATCCTCCACCAGATGGGATTTCGTGCTGAAATTTTCTTTTCATGTAGCTAGAATTTATGAAGAAAAACATGTCCTTTTAAATAAGAAATAGCTATTAGGGTCTAGGAAGGATTTTAAACTAATAATAAATGCTCAGATTGATGCATGAATTGCAATGCTCAATATGCTCATAACCAATTACTAGTTAATAACATTAAAGATTAAACAAAGTCAATGTTTGTGCCTAATTTAAGCACACCCCCAAAAATATTTTAAACATTATTCCACTGTCAATAGATAACACATTTTAAATCTAGTATTCCCAGTTGAATCCATGGAAATATGTTTGTCTGTCTAGGAAATGAAAATGAAAAAATCACAATATATCAAATTTTTTCATAGTTCATCAGAGAGGTTTTTTGCTTTGCTTTTGCATTTTATTTGGTTTTTTTGCTTGCTCTTGTGACTAGCAATATCTAGAGTAGAGGTAAATTGTAGATTTTAGCAGTATTTTAACAGTAGTTCCTGACTTTATTTTCCTAAATTGCACATAGATGGTTTCTGGCTTTACTGCCATTATGTGCTGGTTTTCTAACATTAATTTGAGATGACATAGATAAGAGAAGTAATTCCATTCATGAAATCAAATTCTGTTTGTAAGTATGCCTTTCAAGAAAAAGGAAGATCTGTATTTCTTCTAAGTATTTGCAGGTCGTGCATCTGTGTTAACTCAAATAATGAAAGCCAGGATTGATGATTGGCTGATTCAGTGAAGTTCTTGCCAACAATTTTCAGAGATTAGGAGGTTGTTGGAAAGATATCAATGAAGGTTTAGGGATCAGTGTCTGAAGTATTCTAAATTAACAGCTAATGGATGTTTTTAATAGCTCTTTTATAGATGAGTGCAGCTGAATGAAAACCGACAAGAAAGCTCAGCTTTGCTTGGTATGAGCTTTAACTTTTTTTCACACATGATGACCTGCCTCTGCACTAGCTTTCTCACTTTGTTTCTGCATAGAGTAAAAATTCATTTATTTTATAGTTAATAAACATATCCACACACTTTTATCTTTTTGAGTTTGTTTTGGGTTTTTTTAAGTAGTAGAGAATATTTTTTTCCTCAAATGCTGCATATACCCAGTGCTGCACTACTCTTTTCCAAAGATTTGTTCATCCATCCTGCTGTTTCTGGCAAAGTTCAGTTCTTGCAGAAATGGTGAGCAGATATGAAAAAAATGAATACTCTTTGATTATAGCTGGTGTAATCAAGTTGTCTGACCTTCCTGGTGCACAAAGAGACCTGACTTGAGTATTCAATATTCAATTTCAGTGGCCCAAAGAGATGAATAAATATAAGGGAGACAGAGTTCATATGAAAGTATACC
The DNA here is from genome assembly GCA_009812075.1 of Sialia sialis. Classification (NCBI taxonomy): domain Eukaryota; kingdom Metazoa; phylum Chordata; class Aves; order Passeriformes; family Turdidae; genus Sialia; species Sialia sialis. Next base: position 63,268,249 of record VRYO01002772.1, on the reverse strand, counting down.
ATTGGGACAGAAAATAAATGTCTTGAGGTTGTTTTTTGCACTAGAGCTCATGTGATTCTGATCATCTCCGTTGATGCCAACGGGCTGTCAGAAGACAGAATTTTTGTCATAGAGTAGGGAGAAATGTGACATCATTGCTTCTCCCTAGTTCACAGGTGTTTAAAATTATCTGCTTTAACGCTCAAAATTTCGCTAAGAGGGATTCAATGACTACCTCTTTCAATAAAGAGCTCTATTTGTGCTTTTACATGTGCTGTTTTTCACTTCTGCAGTATGAGAATATCAGATGAATAAGAAATTTAGTTTAAAATTTTGCATTTACCTGAAGGTAGACAAAATAGTCAGCAAAGAAGCATCTTTTCCTCATACTGAGGCTTTTTTGCTAATATAGAAACAAAATTTTAAAAATATCCAAATGAAAAACAACATGTATTCTTAAAATGGACCTTATGTCAAAGAGATGTCAGTTACGCATCATTTTAGAATTATTTTTCAAACTAGAAAAAGTCTATTTCTACTCACAGACAGGCTGTGCAAGGAAAACATGATGTTACTGGATGTATATGTGTGGACAGCTAAGTCAAACTACATATTTCCAGTGACTGTAATTGTAGCTTAGACATCTACAACCAATGTGAAAAATACATTTAGACAATATGCTTTGGTGTCTGAAACTGAAGTGGAAACCTACTATAAAATCTTTAGATTATCAACCCCCAACATATGTATCAATAAAATAACAGTTATTTCATTGTATTTTATCTTGTACTATTGGAGTACATCCTGAAATGATGAATTTCTAGAACTAGCTCATATTGATTGATACCATCCCACAAGGACATAAAATCACTGTTTTCATTTTTAATAATTGCTATGAGAAGCAAGAAATTTCAAAGTTTTTACAAGATTTCTAGATTAAACATGTGAATCTGAGTAAACTCTTGAACAGGGGTATTGGTAAAGTCTATAAGGAAGCTTTACAAAAGATTTCAGTCTTTTTAATGAAGAAAAATTGGCTTATTATGATGCTTTACTTGTAAGAAACCATTAAGTTATAAAAGTATTGTGGGCAGTAAGATTCTCATCAACATATTCTCTAGCATTTAAAAATCTTTCTTTGATTCAATCAATGAAAAAAAAGAGGAAAAAAAGGATTGGCTGTCATTGAAAAGAGAAAGAAACAGCATTGATACAGTTTGCATCTTCAGATGTAAGCCTCTTTATTTTTCTTTAATTTTGCTTTTTAAATTTTTTTTAGTATTTATACCCATTATTGTCAAGTTTTTATATTATCATGGTGCTTTCTAAGGCAAAAATTTTGACTTCAGTGATAGAGCTTTATGACCATTTTTAAAGCAATTCTATCTTTAAAAAAAATGTATATACAGTATGATTGAAAAGAAAGTGCTAACTAAGCATAGATAGAGCTTCCTGCCAGCTAGGGAAAGCTAACTCCTCACATCTGTATTCTTAAGCTAGCACCAAATATTTTAAAGGAAAAAAAACATGGAGAAAAACAGCATCAACATTTTTAACAGATTCAAGGTTCCCATCAAAACAAGCATTCAGGAAATTTTTTCTTTCAGATTGGAGAAGAGTGCAGCAAAGTATAATTTTAACGGATAACTAGGGAGGATAAGCATGAATTCCCATCTTAAGCTCTGTGACTGAGTGGCATCTTTGGAAGAATGCACGTAATGTCTTAGCAGCTACACTTACTACCTCTGAAACTAGGCTTACCAACCTTCCCAGCTCTTGCCCTTTTTCTCACATTATTTTCCTGTAATTTTTTCCTAGTTCAATTGCTCCTCCTTAATGACTCAAAAGAATCTTATATTGGTAATGCAGATTTTGTTGGTACTTTACTCCCGTTAACTGTCCAAACAAGCTATGAAATAAACACGTTTGGAAAATTGGTGAGTGACCTGGAGCTTCTAGGAGCTACTGATAGTTGACAAGAGAGCTTCAATAATTTAAACAAAGGGCAAAATAACAGGACCTTAATTTTTACATATAAGGCAATGGGGAAAACACAGCTTGTGCTGGCACAAATGGAGATGGGGAGCAATCCCAGTCCTGGGTCACTCACATAAGGATCTATGAAGTCAGGGATGATTCTCCTGCAGACAAATCCTGTGCAGGGCAGGAATTGGGAAGCTGTAGGGGGCCGTGTGGCAATGCATCCCCTCCAGCAAGAATCACAGCAGGACTGAAGGAGTCCAGAGGCCATGAAACACCTGCAAGAGTGCCTCCAGATGAAGCACACTGGATGGAGCAGTCTCAAAAACAATCTAATAAAGTATTGTGGGCATTGTCATCCCGATCACTGGAGTTGTAAGAATGGTTCCAGCACATTTGTATTATCCAATTTGTACCATCATATTGAAATACTGCTGTGGAAAATGGTATCTGGGAGTCATTAATAAATACCTGGGCCAGAATAAGGCAAGGTTATCACCTTTTTGTCAAAGTAATAGAGATAGTTCTCTTAATGAATGGCCTTGGTCACTGTTGGACAATAAATATAAAAGCATACAGATGAAAAAGTTTTTCAGACTACCTAAAAAAAGTGAAATATTACTAGTTGGTTTCACAGATCCAGACAAAGTTATTTATTAGTAAAGATTCTCTTTGTCATAAGAATTGCAATAAGATTGAATAGAGAAGGATATATCTACAAGAGCATTTTAATTTCTTAGACTCTCCTTCCAGATAAGGGAGAAATATATGGAAGTGAGTCTGTGTTCCTGACCTTGGCAGATCAAAACGCAAAAGGTTTTGCCCTCAAATGTCACCAGTGGTTTAGAGTGAAGAACCTTTTATTAACATTTTCAGAGTTTCTGGGTATATTCCCTTTAAGAATTTCCTTTCTAAAATCTGCATGCTAAATTATTCTGCAGCCCCTTCAGATCACCTATGTTCCATTGAAGCAGGACACACTTTTGCTTAAGTTATGCAGAGGAACAAATCCTCAGTTTTTAGCTTTCTAACTTCTGAAAAGTTAGGCTGGAAGAAAGAAATTTTCTGCAATGTTCAACTTAAAAAAAAAAAAAACAAACCATTTTCATATTAAATGTAACAATCTAGGCAGAAAAAAATATATCAAAATAAGTACTACACAACTGCAGACAAAACTTCTGTATTTTAAAACTTATTGGAATATTGTGATGAATTGAACAAAGTTTAAAATTTCTTAGTCTTTATTTTAAAGAAACAGATGCAATCCTAGTTTGAATATTATCAATTAACTAGTCCTCTTGGTCTAAGCAATATTGAGCCCTCACTTATTTAAAAGATTGACCTCTCAAAATTCTTGAAAAAAGCCATTGTATCTATTAAGGCAGAACACGATCATACAATTAGTGGGTCTTATGTTTTAACTTTTTATTGTTTCTTGATTAAGAAAACAACGAAATGTTCCTTAAAATGATTACGTAGTAGTTGAGTAATTTCTTTAATCTTAAAATAAAAATCTGAAATGGGTTAAATGCCTTTTAAACAAACACCTTTATCTTATTCCAGTAAGAACCAGACAAGGAGATGCCTTTATTTCAGAGGGTTAAACTTCATCAGTGTTGGGGAAAGGTAGAAATACCTTGGTTATAAGAATGAAAGAGTTAAATCTGATTTAAGAATGTCAACCAAGCTTGTGTGTTTGCCTGTATCTCATAATCTCCTAGTTCTTTTATAACAGAAATTGTTTATTTCAGATATAAAATAATCGGTTTTATTGACTTTTCCTGCTAGACTAGATCAACCTAAGTAAATATATACAAGTATTTAGTGATGGTCTATATATATAACATGGAAATAGCCAATTGAAGAAAAAAAGCTACATGCAAGGAAAAAATAAAACAGCTAAAATGCAAAATTAAATAAGTTACAGGTGTTGAATGCAGTCCTGTTTTAGAGTGTGTTTGTAGGTGATGCTTTCCATGCTGATAGCTTCCAGTGGCCTTTTAAGCTTGCAGGTGCACACATTTTTATTTAGGTTTCTGTTGAAAAATATCTGTCTTTAGGAAATGTCATTTGTGTAAGAACTGATGTAAATTTTATTCATTTTAAGCGATTACTATTGTATGCATGAAACGTGGATAAAAAGTCACACACCTGGCTATTGATCTGTACTTACCTCTGATTTTTAGCCTTGTGGATGAAAAAACAAAAGCTTAAATAATGAAGGAATATTTGCATTTTATTATCTTCATATAGGTAACAGAATTTGAGAGCATTTATATCTATTTTTATATACTTTCTAGGAAATCTATCTGTAATGACTGAATTTGGTAGTATCATGGTGTCATGCATATCTTTCATAAATCTGTGGAGACAAAAATAGAATTTTCTCTAGGGTCACCTCTTGGATCCCAGTTATAAAAATTCCCATGATGAATGCAAGCTTGATTACAGTATGAGTGTCCAAAAAAAAATAAAAAAAAAGGAGGGTTCACACTGGTGGTCCCTTGCCTTTATTTCCCTTACCTTGCCTTGAATCCACTTCACTCCCCTCTCCTCCCCTCCCTTTCCTTTTGCCTCTTAAGAATTTTGAGAACAAACTATTGACTTACCTGCAAAACCCATTAAGCCTTCAACTCTAAGATGTTATGACAGAGTTTGTAGGCAATTTATCCCTTGGGAAAAGCAGAGATCAAAATTCCTCTAAGGAAATTATGGGTTTACTGGTTAAGAAAATCTCATAAGGCTTCATCTCATCCGCTGTTAAATAAATTTGAAGGCTTCGCTTTAGGTTCAGCTTTTTGTCTCTAATGCATTCCAATCCTACATCCAGAAAAGAGCCCCAGATGTTTGGATGGGGCTCTTGAGTAGTTAAATAAGGATTGAAGTTATCTGTGGTTTCATCCAACTGACAAAACTAAATGGAAGGAAACCAAAGCCAGCAATATGGCCTTCTGAGACATATAGGACATTCAAAATCTGTCCAATAAGAATGCTGATCTTAATGCAATTTTCAGTCCGTGCAAAGCCAAAATGGAAAACAAAGCAGTCCAGCAGCAAGAAGTTGAAGATCTGCTGAAGATATTAATTGTAAAATGCCTTTGAGAAAGATAGAAACTGTAAAGGTGTATTGGGTCTCACTGAGCTGAAGTCCATTTTCCCCAGAGCAGCCCACACAGTGCTGCGCTCTGCACTGATAGCCAGAAAGGTTTTGGTAACTCATCAGTGTTTTGGCTACCTCTGAGCAGAACTGTCACAGGATCAGCACTGTCCCTCTAAAATCCTCTGGGATTTTAGGACTGGGATTTAGGACTGGGAGTGGGCAAGATACTGGATACACAACTCGGCCAGCCAACCCAAATTAACGAAAGAGATGTTCTATACTATATGACATCAGCTCAGATATAAAAGCTAAGGAAAGTAGAAGGAAAAGAGGGCATTGTTATTGACAATGTTTGCTTTCCTGAGCAACTGTTTCCAGCTATGCCTGCTAAAACTCTTCTTCCCAGGAAGTGGCTCCCATTGCTTGCCAATGGGAAGTAAACAATAAATCTTTTTTTTTTAATCTTTGCTTGTATGCATGCAAATGCTCACTTTTCCTTTAGTAAGCTGTCTTATCTATACCTGTGAGTCCTTTCCATCTTATTTTCCCTTCCCCGTTGAGCTGGGAAGGAGAGGGATGGAGTGGCTTGGTAGGCACCTGGCATCCAGCTAAGGTCAACCCACCACAGATGGAAACAGGGTTAATTAACCAAAGTCCAAAATTCAGGAGATACAGCAATAAAGACAACATTTCCCATGATGGAAAAGGTATTTTCCCTGATATGCCATTTGGGAGGTAGCACCACAGAGACGATGTTCAGCTGTACTCAGAGGGTGGCTATCTGACAACAACCCTTTATCTAATACACTCGGAAATTATGTGTATGTGAAAGTACTTAAATGACAGTTTTAAACAAATAAACAAAATAATAAAAGAAGTGCAATGAAAGCAAACAAACAAATGAAAAAACCCAGATACTTAACTGATAGGTTTTGTGTCATGTGAAGGGAAATCTGCTGTTTGTTAGGCTGGAACCTTTTACCAAACCAGCGCTTGCAAACCAGAGAAAGGCTCCCAGCTCTAGACATTGCCCATGTAGGGTGCCCACAGCCTCAAAACAAACCAAACTATCCATCAAGAAAACATTCTTGACTTTTCTACTTGACAGCTCCATGCACATATTGATCTGATAGTTTCCTTGCTTTGTCTTTTTTTTTTTAAAAAGCACCACAAACATCTCTACCAGAATAACTTTTCTAGAGTGTAATGTTTGTGGATGCATTTGTGCATGCATGCAGACTTAGAGCATGTCTAGCATACGGCCACCTTTAGTTTTGGTCACACTTTCTTCTTTTGCCTTCTGTTATCCAAAATTAAACATTCTTTAAGTTTATCAAGTCTTCCTCTCCCGTAAGTCCACTCAAGCATTGTATTGCTGCCCTTGTGATGTGCCTACTCACCACAGCATCAAGATTACAGACCAAACATTTGCAAAAAATCAATTCATAGCAGTGAGATTTTCTATGGAAGGCCAGGGATTCCATGAAACAGAGTTCCCTAACATGAAAATTGACATTACAAGACCATTGCCATATATTAGATATGGTCTTAAGACTGAAATAAATTATTAGTGTTATTATTAATTTATAAATATATTTTTTAAAAATTAATACCTTTAAAGATACCATAACAAGGTGATTTTTAATCAGAAGCTTGATTTGGTAGAAACCATTTATCATGAACAGGCTGGCTCAGTCCCTCATGAGACTTACTCACTTCTGCTCCAGTATCCACAACTCTGAGGGACATTCCATGACAGCTACATTGTGCCAGATGAAAAAACCTCAACATGCCTAAATTCAGCCTGGATGTGGCCCCAAATATAGTGGCAGGATTAAAAATTTATGCTTTTAGTAAAATTATGCTAAATTACAATGGCCTTCCCATAGAATCTTGCATTATACGTTCCTGATTACCAAAAGAATTAATCATGATATAAATTATTACAAGAAATACCAAGGGAAGTAAGAATTATTTGCCATTTATTATAAAGTGTTGCCCATTTTGCAATAAGACACCAATCATTATTAATTCATATGATATTTTTTTATAACATTAATCATGACTAATTCATTTAGTATTATTAATGTAGATATAACATGAAGCTCCATTGCAATTTAGGTATTTATTTAAATGTATCATTAATTTAAAGAGTTATCAATCCAAAGTGTCAGCAGTTTTACTCAAAGGCTGTAGATAAGGCACCTTCCTTTATTTTTACTTAGGAATTCCCTCCTCTTAGTTTTTTAACTTTGTTTTTTTTTTTTTGTACCAAATTATATGGCATGGATTAGATTTATTTCTATTACCTGAAAAATGCAGAACAGAGTTATCAAGAGTCTAGAACTTGAGCCTTTCACCAGAGCTACATATGAAACATCCTGCTTCAAACGACCTGCTGACATATCTAAGGAGGACATGTTTAAGGACTTCTTTCTGATAAAAGGTTTATTTCATCTCCATCTGGGAAATCTTTAGTCTGCCCAAGTAGCTTTCATATTTGTAAAAATTGTAAGAAAAGAGACCATTTTGCCAGCCTGAAGAGTTTATACGTCCTAAGGAACTTCTCACAAGTTTGGATGTTTTAGACAGCACCAATGCCTAAAAAGAATCCCTTAAAAACTATATTTTGCCTGCTGGAAGAATTTGCTGTCATGTTTCCATTAGCTAAAATATTCACCTCTTCATTTGTCGAGCAGCACTGCTTTGCTCTGTCAAGCAGTGAGACACCTTCTATGTTTTTATACGGAAGGAATTATTTTCTTTTCCATGCATGTACAAATAGAGGAAATCAAGCGCTAACAAGAAGTCGAGGAATGTTTACAGGACAGCTCAAACTGGCTTTAAAAACTTCACTGAGGTATAAAAGCTGAGGTTCAAGCCACTCATGGAGCAGCAGGAGCCCCCGGTACTGCAGAGCACTGAGCAGAAGAGCAGGTTATTCATCACAGCACAGCAATGGAAGACCAAACACAGATCCACAGACAAAAGTTCTCATGGGACAAACAAGAAGAGAAAAGTATACATAAGGAGAAGAGAAACAAAAGACCAACTAACAATGTAAAAAAGAAAAAAAAAAAGAAAAGAAGAAAAGTGAAAATTAATCTGCAGCCCCTCAGATTACTGTTGGGAAAATTGTGAAGATTTTGATGGTTTAGGCAGCATTAGTCTACTACACATTATCTAGTTTTCTTTTATGAGATTTTTTTTATATTTCTGGCGTCCTTGTAACAAACCTACAGAGCTCATATGACTGGAAAAGCCTTATATAAGTTCTCTGTCTCTAAAAACACTCTAAACGCAGCACCAAAAGTCAGATACTCATGGATATCTGGGACCATAAATGCTAATGGGTGAAGTGCAAAGGATTAGCTAAACCTCATACCTGTGCTAAAATTCCTCATTTATGCAATCTTTAGATGCTTTTCTTATTTTCAGCCACTGAAACCATCAGCCAGAACTTGGCACTACAGCCATGTAACTCACCAGTGATGCATTTCTTACTCTCACAATGTGCTTTCATAGGTTTTGCTTTGAATATTTGATGACTGCAAAGGAAAGCTGTTGTCTCCAAATCATTAGCAGGAATTTTGTCCAGAATCTGAATCCCTGTAGAGAGAAAAGGTAGTATAGGTGGACTACAATCTGTCTTCTCTAAGTCCACTCCAATGACTCTTCTGGTAACCCCTGCCAGCGCACAGATGATGTACACAGAAGATGTAATTTTACATCAGGCTTGAGGCTTTCCTTAGGGAAGGTTGTCCCACTTCAGTAGTGGAAATACTTCTGTAATTATAACAGTATTTATCACTGCCATCTTAATTTCAAAATCTGTAGCTGATATTATTTAACAAATCTGGACAAGACTGAAAAAAAATTTGGACAATTTTCAAGTTGTGGTTCAATGCACTTCTGTGAGGGAGAAATTCTTCTGTGGGTGCCTGCTTACCACAATGTGATATGAAAAAGAAATATATATAAAAGTGACATCCGCTTCAACTTTCCTATAGAATATTCAACACCTTCCACTTTCATTTGTATATTCAACGATAACATTTAAAATTACTGTGGTCACCCTAAAGGATGTTAATTACAATGCGACTCAGCAGCCTTTATACAACATAATTGCAGGTTACTAATGTTCATAGTATCCATTGAGGTTGTAATGGGGAGCAGAATTTAGCTCATGGATTTTGTGATGAAGGTCTTACAGCCATTTCTTGTTATTAATCCTCTTTAACACTCCCTATGCATCATCTTTTGTTTGTTCCCTTAATTCAGAGTTTTATTTTTTATACATAAAGGATATCTTTCTTATAGGCCTGTCAGGTTCAGATTTGCATATTATAGATTTAATTGCTTCACATTTCACTTTTTGATAAGGTTCTCAGATGTTAGGCTATATTAAGAAGGGGATGGAGACAAATACAGGAATTATTATAATGTCATTCTATAAATGGAGGTTTCATACTCATGTTGAATACTCTACTGGGTTTCAGTCACATTTCAGAACGATACAGTAGAAAAAGAAAGGTCTGAAAAAGGGCAGAAAATACATATTAGTTGGATAGGGAGTATTCATATGAAAAGAAATTGAAAAGATTATTTAGTGCGAAGCAAAAAGAATAGGAGATGACATATATAATAATGAGTGGTACAGAGAGAAGCAGTGAGTAGTCCTCACTACTCTGTTCTACAGTAAGACACAGAGGGCATTGAGTGAAAGGAAAAGGCAACAAATGTACAAGTGATAAAATGAAATACTTTTTATGGCATTGCATCTTATAATTAGCCTGTTGAACTGACCACTGCATGTTATTATTGAATAATAATTGAGGGCTGCTTGGAAAGTTTCAGGAAGGATAAAGCAATTACATTAATAAAAATAGCATCTGCAACAGAAGTAGGTAGAGCAAGTTGGCAAAGGATATGAGCTCTTGCAAAGCAGAGGACAGTGTGATCAGGGCCAGAGGCTGTTCATGCTACTCGCTATTGTTGTACTAGGAACTATACAACTGCAGAAGGCCTACCCTTCATGTTTTACACCTAAATCCCTGATTTGAAAGAGCAACAATCCTAAAAGGCACTGGATCACAACTGGGTCCCATAAACTCTATAAATAATTACTTTGTTGGATTTATTGATGTACAGGAGACAACATGAACGAGTGGACACGTTGCTTGAGGTGGACACAGCAATGAACATGCAGTGTGTCATGATGCTTGTGTGTTACAGGTAACAACATCAAAGAGATACAAATGGAATTTAATTTAACGGTGGAGAAGGCTGTGTGGAGCCATTAAATACAGGTTGCAAATGCAATTTCTGGGTCAGGAGATGCCCATAACACAAGCTGCTGTATGCATGAAGATTTAGGAACAGAAGTGTCATTTGCAGAGTTTTCCTGTTGGATCTGCTACTGGCCACAGCCAAGGTAGGACTACACAGAATATTCATGTAACCAAAAACCTTAAATCTCTTCTTCTGTGTGGTTTATGCATTGATATATTCTGCTTGTCTTCAGCAGGAGTAGAAAAAAATACAATTCCTTTATATTCCTGAAGCTCATGTCATTACATGCCAGGGGCAAGTCCATAGCTGGCAACCAAGAGCCACATCTGTTTTACAACAGACAGCCTTGCTCTCTTTCAGTGTTGACAGAGGGTAAAATCTGTGAAGTTTGTAGGTGATTTTCAGTTTCAGGGAGATCATCTTTAAATAGGAACCTCTGATGAAGCTAAACAGAATATCCTGTTGATAGATTGTGGAGGATATTGAGTTTTCATTCAAAAAAATGATGGACTGACCATAAGTACATTCGTTTCTTTTGCAAATGTTAACAGTCATATGACAGCTTTGGGTTAATTTTACAGGGTGTTCAGTATCCATCAATATTGATGAAAGCTTTGCAATTCATGCAATGCCTTCATTGTCCAGTAACTTGTCTTGGAAATTTTCCATTTCATATTCAATATAATATTAAATACAGTTCTTGATCTTAACTAGTTTGTTTTTTTCAATACAATCAATTCATTCTGAACAGATAATGCAGTATTAATACTGAGTTCTGAATTTTCATTTGTTAGAAATATGTCTTTCACTCTTCTTTGCTGTGAATGCATGAGTGGCATAAAGCTGTGTTATTGTGTTAATTTGATTTTGGTTGTTTTCTTTAAAATATTTCCCTTATTGTCAGAGACATATGAGAAGTTCGAAAATAAAATGTTTTTTACTTTAAATAACAAAAAGCAACCTGCAGTTCCAACAACAAGCAATTTTTCATGGCAAGGCAGCTGATGCTTTGTCATTAAGGATTTGGACTTGTTGTTCTCATATGACATACGGACTCATTTAAGTTTCAATGTACATTTCCTGTTGTGTGGGATGATCCCTACTCCTCTACTTCAGAATTGAAAAAAAAAAAAGTATGTAGGAACACAAAGAAAGACACAAGGTTAGGTGCCTTTCAGCACAGTTCTATTTTTTCTTCTAATTTTTCTCCTAAGAAAAAAAAGGACTTGTTAAAGTTTACATTTTTTGGTTTTATTTTAGTAAGCTAAAAGAAAAAAGAAAAAAGAAAAAAAAGAAATGATGAATATAAAAATGTCCTGAGAACTGGGATAAAAGCAAAAAGTTTTATGGCAAAATATTTGTCTGAATCTTTATGATATTCATCTAGCACCTTAAAAAGTTTTTTCTGGTGTGAGGAACACTTCTTGTCTGCCTCATGACTACTCCCAATGCACATTTCTACCAGCCCACATCCAACAGTCTTGCCAATCTGTACCACCTGCCCTCCACCCCTTCAACAGGCTCTCTGTACATTCCTAGCTACAGACTTCATCCACACACCCTGCTTCAGCTATTCAATCTGTTTTTCAGTTAGGGAAATGCTCTGTCTTGCATTTGAAATTCTGTTTTCATCATAAAAAGAAGTGTCCTTCAGAAAATGCCCCGGTGTCATTCCCAACAGAATTTTCTTTGTAAAGATTTTGTTTAAGATTCCCTATTTTGCTACAGAATACTTCAGGTACTTATCACAAAAAGCAAAGCAAAAGGACACATTTCCTGAACATTACAAAGGTAAAGAAAATAACAGACTACCTTTCATTTTTGGTTATAACTGTACTTCAAATTTTTCAGTTGGAGTGATTTTGAAGGAATCCTTACATTAATTTTCATTTATATTTAGTCTATCATATGTTTTGTTTGCTGGCATTAGAAAAGACATGCATTTCTACCTTGGTCTAAATTACTGATGTAATCTGGGAGAACATATATATCTGCTGAGAGAACACAGATGGGTGCAGGGTCTGCATGGAGAATGGGGAAGAAGAGCATTCAGTATCCTCCAGCAAACTGGAGAAGCAGGTCACCATAGACCAAGGAAATCCTAAAACATCCTGTCATGTTTACAGTGTTATTGCTTCAAAAGTTTCCTGTATTCTTCATTACCACCCAAGCCTAATGGGCCTATGTATTGCTTGCTTTTTATTGCAATGTCATTAATTGCTCCTCATAACATCAAGTGCAGCCCCTGACCCAGTGACAATCTGCAAGAGAGAGGAGCCAAGTTTCTCCTCTTTACATATCCCATAACTTGTCAAGGGGTGCACAGTTATTCCAGCTGCGGGGGATGTTCAGCAGAAAGCACTTGCTTCTCACCCCTGCCCAGCACCCATGCTTTCTCTGGGAAGTGATAATAACGATGTGAATATTACTGCAGGCGCTGCACTCACTGCCAGATGCTGTGAGTGCTGCACTTGGGAAGCTGGGCTAGCAGAGGCACAGAGACACCCTGGTGTGGTCTGTGCCCAGTCTTACAGGCAAACCCTAGTAAATGCAAAGGAATTTAAAACATAGCAGTTTGGTACTTAGAGGGGCAAAAGGCACCTATCTCTAAGTCACCAGTCCTAGCCTCAAATCAATGAATAATCAGGAGTAGAAATATTAAAGTAGAAGTGGATTAGGTAGTAAATATTTTTAAATATGAATAGTTGTATGCTAAAATTCTTACATTATAGCAAGTACACTAAAAATGTGAATATTCTAGAAATATTCATTGCCGGTGAGTGGAGGAAAATTATTCTTTCAACTGTAGTCTCTTTGCAGGTGAAAGTGAGACTTATTCCAGCTCCAGTAACATCGGACTCCCTAACTGCTTTCCTGCAGCCCCCTGGAAATGTTCAATGGTCTCCCTTTTCCAGGGTGAGTCTTAAGAAAAAATGAGATTACTGTTAAAGAGTCCATGTAACTTTTAGAGACCTCTTCACAAAGTCCTGATGATTTTTGATTGATGTCACTTTGTGTCACAGAAGAAAAGTGCATGTATGGCAGCCTGGGTGGAAAAAGTGTTCACAGTATTCACTTGTGTTATAACATTGCAGAGAAACAGAAATCACTCAATGCCCTTGAAATGAGGTCATTTTCACATTCGCTAATCAACAATAAAAGAATGCCCAAATTGTCTCATTGATCTAGGAGAGTGTGCATCTCCTCCATCGAAGTTATTAACTGAGGAATTAAAATGAGCTTCCCTGCATATTTATTCCTCCTGCTATGTTTTATGGATGCAATATTATGTGGGTAATATTTTTTTAAAATATATCAGCTTCATTGCAATAATAGTTGTTTTAAATTTTTTTTGTTTATTTGGTACCTGCTGTTGGGGAAATTTTGTGGGTTTCTTTAAAGTCTAAATGTATTGCATTAAATAGCTTTGAAAAAAAAAATGCTTCTAGCCTGCTGAGTAAACATAAATTTCACAGTTAAATACATAAAATAATGATTACATCCAATGGTCATGAGGGACATGTTTTTAGGAGTATACTAATTAAACTACATCCTTCAGACAACATGTTTCTACACTTAGTAGCAATGAACCATATCTGATTTGTCATTAAGTAATTATGAATGCTAATGCAAATAAAGCACCTTTCAAACAAGGCTTCAGAATAGAAATTAATCATATATTATTCTTTCTTATCCTACCACACAAGGGTCATTTAAACAAAAACAGCCACGGCTATGAGACACACAAAACAACAGAAGTTGCTAGATTTGCTCAGGCTTCAGTTCATACCTTTGTCTTTGTGGAGTTGTTTATGTATGCATGCATATACTTCTAAACTGAGAGGGAGTGAAAAAAATCCTTTAAAGTACACTCAGTAATTCAAGCCTTGATCCAGAAACTGCTAAAGCTTATTGCAATCTTCCATCAGTAACAATAATAATTAGCAGTTCTTGCTCCTTTTGCAGATCTCAAAGAAATGTACTAAAGCCCAGGATAAAAAAGCCCACAAACACAAGGGACTAAGTGGGATGAAATTAATAAGCACACTCAGTGTGCTTACTCCAGAACATATCAATGTGCTCTACAATTTCTCATACTTTTTTTCAGCTGGGACACCTCAGAAATGTTCTGATGGTAAAACCAACACTCTTTTTGACTGGACAAGGATGATTTCCAGAACCTAGGCTATCACTTCAAACCTTCTTCGCCATCCTGGATATACCCACAGAAAGTTGGTACTGTTTCCTCTCTCTTCCATTAGGAAACTAGGATCCAAAACTGTTAGATGCATAACTCCAGGGTACATTAGCAGATGGTCTGAACAGTTTTTCAAGCTCCAAACTAAGTTTCTAGTGATGGAGACTTCTGCAGCTCTGGGGAGGAATTCTAATGAGGTTCATTTTCTACACTATTTTTTTTTTCAACTTCTAACATTTGTCCAAAGATAAAGAGAGGTATGCAAAGTCTGGGCACCTCAACCTAAATGAAAAAAAATATGTTAAGTTCTGTATTATACTTTATAAAGGACCAATAGAAGCACTTCATCTTCTCAGCTAGAAGGGAACATCATTGGTATTTTCGATCAATATATTTGCAGCAAATATGACGTGATCTGCCTTCTCATTGTGTTGTAAATATTTTCCTTCTTCTTGACTTGTCTTTATCCTCCTTTTTGTACAGTGTGAAGTCATTAGTCCATTGAAACAACTACCTTCAAATTACAATGCTTCACTGCATAAAGAAGTAAAAGGTTGTGAAGAACAAAGTTTTCATTGCACAAACTTCTATAATCCTTGATTCTGAGAAAGAAAACTGCCAATAATTTGTGAAAGGTACTGTGAATAGATGTGTTTATGGCAGAATAATATGCTCTTAAATTGTCACTGGACATTTAGGACCCTTTTTAAGGCAAGGGGCCATGAATAACTGATAATCTATTTGAGGTCGATTATTGAGTAAGGTTGCACTGAAAAATCATGCAGCATATCTTGTTCATATAACTTATATTAAGAGGTGCTATGTAAACCCAAAGATTGTAAATGAGAAACTTCTCTGTTGCATGGAAGAGAGAAAATGCAAACAAGACAATGACAAAATAACATGTAAAAATAGTACAAATGAGGAAAGCATGAAAACAGAATTGTGAAGAAATGCAATGACCACTAGATCCTTCTGATTTGAGATGATTAGGTTAAGCTGACTTTTTTACCACTACTTACATGTGTTACACATGTTAATAATAAACCTTGATCAGGGTTATATTTTAATGAAAATTGTGAGCTTTGTACACAGTAGGGTAAAAAAAATATTTTTTTCAGCACGCAGTGCCTCATTTTATATGAGAAAATAACTCCAGGGCAAAAAATCATTTTCTATGGGAATCCTTTGTCTTCCTAGGATTTTTGAGAGGTCATCAGCATTTCTGGGGTGGGATTCATCCTCCCTGACACTGGCCTCTGATTTGTGGCCAGCTGCAGGCACCAGCTGAAGTGACTATCCAAGCCCCTTTACCATCAGTGACACGAAGGCAATTCATCCCATATCAAGGTGGTTTTCTGGGATAACAAATCAAGCACTAAATGTCTCTTTATAGATGAAGAAGGATAGAGTTGCTACACACTGAGTCTGTGTACACTCTAGATGGCCACAGATGGGCATATGAATCCTACCTGAAATGCCTAAGATGTACTAGTCTAAAACAGGGAGATTTAATTCACTCTGGCTGAATACAGGCATTGTTACCAGGTGTAACTAGAGTCACTGGACACTCATTAAGCAGAACCTGACCCTTAAGACTCTGAAATCATCACTAGTCAGCCAGCAGTTTTCGGGAGTGTTGCCAACACTACTAGTTATTTCCTAGCCTGTGGGTCTAAGAAAGGCAATAAAAGACACAGATCTGGAAATTTTAAACTTTCTATTACTGATTGTTCCCAAGGTAACATATTCTTTAAACCTCATATGTGCTCCTTCCTCTTTTAGCTTCCTGTTGGGAGTTCCCTGCCATGCACAAGGTTCTCCTGGTACCTGCTGCACTGAGGATGTTTGACCATAAATGGTGATTACAGTAATTTCACGATTATAAGCCGCACCTTCTACATTGAAGAATCCAGCCTACCTCAGTAGTGCTGCTTATATTCAGGTGCGGCTTATCTATGGACAAATCCCAGTGAAATGCCAACCTGGAAGTGAGAGCAGGCCAGGGAGGGTGCCTGGGGCTGCCTTTAAAGGCTTCACTGGTCTATGAAAACTGTTGCAACTTGAGCACCTGACACCAAACCCAGCTGGCAGCAATTCTGTTACTAATTTGTTACTTTGTTACACACGGATCCTCACTTTTAAAAAAAAATAAAAAATGCGGCTTATATTCAGGTGCGGCTTATATATGGACAAATCCCATAGTCTACCCAGCTACCGGGAGGTGCGGCTTATAATCAGGTGTGGCTTATAATTATGAAATTACTGTAGATATTTGAAGTGCAGGTGTATAGAAATTGTAGAGTGATGAAGGGAGAAAAATGTAGAGGTCATTATTGATACTGTAGGCTGATTTGCACTCTGGTGAGCCCCCATGGACATGGCAGTTCTCCATGTCCATGTACACCAAATGTTTGCACCTGTTAATCATTTGGGGCAGAAATCCTTGTTGAATTGATCTGGCTGCTCAGACTACAGTTGGGTGTGGTGAGTCATCTGACCTGTTGAAGATGTCTGCCTTGGGATCAGGGCTTTTTTAACTTGCTTTTAAACCTTTTCTAATAATTAGCAGCCTGGTGTTGTGACATAGTTTTTTAGTCCTCCATACCTTGAGTATGCTCTGATAAATGGCCTGCATAATTGCCATAAAATTTTGTCCTCATACCCTGGCAGCAATCATGAAATTTGTTCCTGTGCAAAGCCATAATACTGAATGTGACACTTATAAAGGAATCCAGTGTGAAACATTTAGTATGGAGGTATTATTGAGCTGCTACATTTCCGGATCATTTTCTAACTTCCTTTGATTTGAAAGCACTATATCACTTTCAGAATTAATATGCTGCAGTGAACAGCGAGACAGTTACCAGAGAGAGCACACAAAGCAGGGTTAAGAACTGGGCTTCTACAGCTTCTAAATCATGGATCTCTATCCACAGCAGCATTTGTATTTTGGGGATGGTTTAAAACCAAACCATCTGTTTCTGGCCACCTCAAGTGAAATCTATATTATTCAATTATGAACACAATTGTACAGAATATTTAACAGAAGTTCGTAACACACCTAAGGTACTGAAGATGATTAAATTGCTTTTCATACAATTACAGCAGCAGTTAAAAGAAAACAATCTACACTGTGCTAAGGAATTTGGGGATAAAGTTTGAGGTGGAAAATAAAGGGAGATGGTGAGTTGTGAAGAAACTGTCCATACATGTGGGAGCCCTTGAGAAAACACAGCCTTCTTACTAGAGGACTCAGAGATTTTTTCTATTCCCTGAAGTGTTTGCAAGGTCCAACCATGCTTCAATCTTTCATAAACTCCAGGTTCCTCATGCAGATTTGCAGTGCTCAGCTTCAGGGCTGGACTTCATTTTAGACTCCATTAACAACAAGAGGTACATTTGTTTATATCAGCTTTTACTCACTTGTATTTTTCAAATGTGAGGACTGCACATCAGACAACACATTGCATATTGTAAATAGACTGAAGAACCATTTCTTTGTTGATTCGAGCAACTTGTGGAAAACAATAGCAAGGAAATTGCTAAGACAAATTGTGAGTGGAAGAGGAGACGTTTGAAACATGTAGTTTATTTGTTCCTCTCTCCCTCCTGGTGAAGTGAAAAGCACATCATACATTACATTTTTGGATGTGGCATGCCTTTCACTTCACTGACAGGTATGTTATTTGCCACAAAACTCAACAACCCTTCTTTTCTATTACTCATCCAAGTCATGACAGTAATCATGGCTTGATAGGGGGTCCAGCACAGGAGAAGTTGTATATATTTGGGCTGTAACTGTAATTTCTGACATTTTCAGTGTATGAAGCTAGGATGATCCAACATGAAATATGTCAGCTTAGCCAGAGGGATTCTTACTTTTCTCTAAAAACACACTTGTATTTCAGTTTATGTTGTTTCTGGCTACTGAGATGAACAAGATGGGTCCAGCAGTAGATGAGAAAGCAATTTAAGATTGCTGTCTAGAGTGAAAAAACTTAAACTAAACAAGCTGTATACCACACAAAAGAGATACTTTTGGGATCTGTACAAGCCAAAGGGATGGTTAATATCCGGGAAAAAGTTCTGAGATAAGGGTCAGCTTGAAAGCACACACACACTTAAGAGTCAAATGCTGTTACTAGATGACATGATAGGCTGTTTATACAGAACATGCATAATGGTTTCACTCCAGTTAACATCTGCATAATGGATGGGCCAGATGTTCACATTAAATAGGGCTTTTAGAGTTGACATTAACTATGTTGGTGGTGTCAGCAAAGATACCAATATTTATCTAAGTTAGACTGCCTTCAAATATTTTCAGAGATCCTTAAGTTCATTTTAGGTCTGTATATGGGCAACTAGAGGACCTGTCCACAAGGTCTAACGCAGAAATATTAACTAACCTCTGGTGAATGCAGCTCCCATACATTGACAGGTTTACAGTTCAGCTCAATGGTCTCACAGGTCCTTTCTACCCTGAATGATTCTATGACTCCAAAGGCCAGGGTGCATGTTCCTCCTTTCTCCTCTCCAGGCTGAGAGCTGTGGGGAAAAAGCCATAAGATAACAATCAGAGAGGCTCTTTGCCCAGGAGGGTTTGGCTTGACCACTATGATTTGGCCAAGTAGGAAAGATAGTGCATTCTATATGTAACTACAAGCTCTGGACTACATCAATAAAAATCTTTAGGGTCAGGAATCAATCAGACAGCCTGGAAAGAGTTCTGCTTTGTTCAAGGGTCAGGTCTAAACAGGTTGCCTCTCCTACACAGCCTGTCTTCATGGACTAGCAACCTTATTTCCTCTGTTCTTGGATGGTGAATAGTGACAGCACTCAGTGATGCCTTTTTCTTGCAAGAACAACTCCCCCTTAGACTGCTTCCAGACTCAGACAGTTAGAACACTGCTTTTTTCTTTGCCATCTTGCATGAGATTGTAAAATGTATGTGCAAACAGAGACTAAATGTTTTTTTTTAGTTTTCCCTCTGACAGATTCTATTGTATTTTATATCCAAAACTTGTTCCTGCCTATTTGTGAGAGATGGTTATAACAGTAGCCTGTTTCCTCACAGGTCTTTCAGTTCAACTCCTTACTAGCTGCCCATACAAAGATGCTCTAAAAGGGCAGAGAAAGGTCTTGGGTCATACTATCCTGATATAAACATGATTTTTTTTGTTCACTTTCTTTTTTAGCACTGTCACAGTTATAGCAGTTCGAATGCTAATGTTTGCAATTTCCCTGCTGTTTCAAATCAGGAGAATCTGTCTTTTATAAAATGTTAAATTTTGTGAAAGTGCTGGGCATTTTCATTTTGCCTTATATGCTTATTTTTTAGGTTTTTTTTTTTTCCTTTCTTTGTCCCCCAAATATCTTTTCACAGCATCCCTAGGAAGTAAATCAATGAAGTACCATTGGTTTCATGGACTTATGCCAATCTTCAGCTGTTAGATAACTGGCCAAAGTTATTCTTAATCTAGGAATCAATTTTATATTTTCAATGCTTTTCGGTTTGGGATACTAAATTTATTTGGTTTAGTCTACAGTTTGTTGATAAAAGTGCTAAAAAAATATTAAAAAATAAAATACAAAAAAAAGCATTGATCAAGGTCTGGATCCATCTTAAGCACATTTTCTTAGGTAAAATAAACAAAATGAAGAAAAAGTATGATATGCATTGCAATACTTCAGTTTTTCTGAAGCACTGTGACATGACACATGATGTTCTAAAGTGGTTTTTAACTCTTTCAGTGTAACTTTGCCTCAGGATAAAACATCCTTTTAACAGCATGTGCGAGGGAAACGTGAATGGCCTGTAGACGTGCCTGTAGGCGATGTGCTCTCTGTCACCTGCTGTATTACCCTGGCTTTGAGAAACCTTTACTTCCTCACACTTTAAGGAATAGAACATTTCTCTTTTACTTTGTCCACTAAGGAAAGCTGACTAGCCTTATTCTGATGCCCTGGGTTTTAAAAGAGACTTTTTTTTCTTTTTTTTCCTTTTTCTTTTGTCAGTTTCTTTGTTCTCAGATTATTGTGAGTAGATGAAAAATAAAAGGCAGCATCAATAAAATTTTTTTTAAATCCACAACAAAACACTGTGTTTTGCTTTGGTTGGATTAAACTATGCTACCTTTTAGCTCTGCCTTAGGTTTGAAACCAATACCAATAACACTACCCTCACAGGCCTGTTCAGATGGTGTTCTGATGCATCCCTGCCCAGCTCTCTATGTGTCAACTAAAATAAATGCTAAATTAGTGAAGCTTATCATTTCCAAAAAAAAGGATTTTTCAGATGTTAGTGTCTCCTAAAAGTTGTTATACTTACAGCTTCCAATTGACCCGATTAATCAAAATTAGCATGTCTTATTTATTAGTAGGTTTCTAAAGACAGCACTGTTTTGTCATAATATTCTTTCATTTATTCACTGCTTAAGAAGCTGTTCCCAAAGCACTTATCACTGGCTTAATTGTGATCGCAGAGAAGTAAGGAGAGGCTTGCCAATTGTTTGCAAGAAAACCCCACTGTATTATTAAAGACTGAATATGTTTCCCATTTGATATTGGCAATAAGCTAGTAAATATAGACTGCACAAATATGTGTGTTTATATACAAATAAATGCATATATATGTTTATGTGTGTATTTAGAGAAGGTCATTTTATATACAAAACAGAGAGAGAGGGAGGGAAGGAGGGAGGGAGAAAATCACTGTATGTCTTTTAAAACTATCACAGATTATGTGAGTTAGTTTACAACAGATAAAATACTGAAAAGAAAAATATAGGAATAAGATCTACTCTCTCTCAAGGATTCCATATGAAAACCACCTTTCCCAGAGAAGCAGGTTAGTAAACTCCACTAATTAATTTGACGTTTTTGTACCATCTAAGATAACAAAGTAAGGTAACATTCTTACATTACCCTTCTGTTGCTGTTGCAGTACATACTCTATAATGTCTCTGTATACTGAGCTGCTGACTCTTTCTACTTGTATACCATTTTTTACATGCAATCTTATTCGCTTGTCCTCATGTATCTGTGCAAAAACCTCCAGTTAAATTATAAATTCTTTGGAATGTGAGATGCTTGCCTTTTACTGTCATCTCACTCTTGAGAAAGAATTGCTTCCAAAAAATTCTGTGAAATTTCTGGGTTTAGGCATAAAAACATAGCTAATTTCAGCTGGATAAATTTCACTCAAACACAACAGAAATCACGGAAAGAGTTTGTTTTCAAAACACACTTCACAGAAATGCTGTGCTCTCTCTTCTCTAGAGTTAATTTTTCTGTCAAAACCAGTAGATTGAAAATCTACTTTCAAGACTCCTGCTTTTTTCTTGAAGAGAAAATCTCTTAAATCCTTATGCCTAGTGATTAATGCCACATGAACATTTTTAATGAAATACCCTCCTCTACCCTTTTTGAAAAATCTTATATAATCTCCTATTGATACACTTTCTCCTCTGCAGAGAAGTAGCCACTGAAGTGATGTCATTTGCTAGATGTTTCCTTCAAACTATTAACACACCAGTGTGCAAATGATCAGAGGGGAAATGGAAGGCTGAAATTGCACAGCAGAAGAAGAGAAAGAAATCTGAAAAGGACTGAGCAATAATTTTATTTCACATCTTCATTGCTCAGGAATTACCTCCATCAGAAAAATACAAATAAGTAAACCCTTCAATGGTGATTTGGTAGTCATCTGCACATTCCATTATTATTTAAAATCGCTCCAGCTATAGTGCTTTGTTTAAGGTAATACATAATGTTTTATCTAAAACTGCTAAGGCACCACCAGATATATGAGCTAACTGCAACTGAGCTTTAAAAACCAAAGATTTGCCTGGTGAATTTACTTCTACACAATAACTGATGGAAAAATCTTTGAGGACAGAAAGAATAAAGGACTTGAGCACAAGTCAGCTCAACTTGTAAAATCTGTCTATAAATCACTTCACTCAAAAACATTAGACCTTCAACTGCACATTAAATTTCACAGATACATCGCATCTGAAACCCACAGAACAACCCAGTAATTTAGAAGTTCAATTTTGATTTTTGGTGTTCTCCACCACTGTCAGCCCTAAATATATCAGCTGTAAACATGGGTCATAACATGACTAAAATTATCAGGAATGAAACATGTCGAAAGTGCTGTAGCTTCATATTGATTCTAGATCTCAGCTCCCAAACGTGTAAAAGTATTCCTTTCTAGGTTCTACCATTATCTTACTGGAGACATAGGAAGAAGGCATGAAATTTTTCTTTGGAAATTATAGTTTTCAGTGTTAGGAGAGATCTGTGTTCAAATCTAGGTTGAAATTAGATTCTCTTGCGTCCTTGCCAACACTAATAACGCTGCCTCTTTAGGAGCTCCTCACTGCAGGTACTATTGTTGCACTCACAAAAACTATTCATACCTGCATAAGTATTTCAAATATTGAAAGCATTTTACAAACACGTACTGAGTTAGAATCATAGACTGAGCCTTGTAAGGCTTATCATCCTCATTTTAGAGTAGCAGAGGTGAAATGACTTGCTCAAGGCCATGACATAATTTGGCAGGCAGAGCTGGGATTAGAGCGCAGGCTTTCATGCCTTCACCTCATTACTGCACATCGCTCTGTCTCAGCTTGAGAAACCAGGAAGGTTTTGGTAATAGATTTCCCATGTACTTCGTGTTGGTTTGTTTAGATGAGGTGTCAGAATGAAAGCTGGTCCACACTGTGTGAGCATTATTGATGCCTGTTCACTCCGCAGCAGAGCTTGAACTCAGCTCCAGATTTCCCCTTCTTTGGCTGTCTTCCCTGTCTCAGCAATAGCCACACTTGTACTGATGCCACTACATTAGGGGTTGATGAAGATCTTCAGGATTCTTAGCCACCAGAGATGCTGTATAAATCTAAAAATAATGCCACTTTTAGTGCTGATTCCTTTTCATTCTGGACTCTTTGCTATTACTATGATTGTAATGATTATTATTATTATTATTGGTGTTGCCATTAACATTTTCTTTTGTTACCAGTTCTACTCTCTGTCAAATAGATTGCTTACTAAATGGACCTATCTCTACAGAAAGACAAAACAGAAATAAATCCATCCTGCTGCTGTTATTAATATGCTATTGAAAACGTATTTGAATCAATGTTACCTGTTTGCTGCAAATCTCCACACAGGAACATAAAATGTTTGCAGAATCTTAAGGCATGTGGGAGATGCACCTGTGTTTCTAATTCCCAAGCAGTCAAATTGCTCAGTAATAAAATGTTTCTGTAATGCAGCCTTTTTTTTTTTAATGGTGATTTTGAACAAACACATTTTCATTATGTCTGAATTTCATTTAATGTGTTTTTACAATACATGTTTGTGGTGTATCATTCCAGAAAGAAAGTAAGCTCCATCTAAAATCGCATTTGATTATGAGTGTACCCTCATACATATCTAATAAACAAATAAACAAATCAGTTTGATCTGTTATGCAGATAACACTGATATGTAAAATATGTTCAGGAACTAAAAATGCCTTTTCTGTGCGGAAGTTTTCCTTGTAGAATGCACTGTGAATTTATGTGAACTGTATACAGCGCTGAGACTCTTTTATGTAGCCTGTTTCCCTGGCTGATAGCTAAAAGAGGTTAGGCTGAATCTCAGTGGATCAATTAACAGAGGGACCTGTCCTTCAACAGAAGAAGATCTATTTCAGGATTTGCATATCACTGAAAAAAATTACAAAGCTGAGATAAATACAAGCCCGATAATAACTCACTGCAGGCTTGGCTTCATTCCTAGATTTCCTTGGCTGTTTGTCCTAATAAAGTGTCTCCATGGCACTTAGGGCAGGAAGGTTATTAGTAGCTGTCAATCAAAAGAAGGAGTATGCATCGACAGGAGGAGAAAGAGAAGAGAGGTGACATTCATCCTCTTTTCTCACTTATATTGGGTATAAAAGTCATTCAGAGCAAGTGGTTAAAAAGGGACAGGTCCCTCTTCATCCCCCATGGAAAAGAAGAAGAAGGTGGCAAAAAACCCTAACCAACATACCTGCCTTGGTTACCAACAATTTAATAATAGTGTGGAATACATCAGTCACTTCTCTTTAGCTTATTAATTCTGGACTGTTTATTAATACCAAGGGATGTGAAGGACATACACACAAAGAGCAGGATAAATACTCCTGACAAAACACTTCTGGTTGATATTTTAATATGAAAAAATGATAACTTTAAGCAGCTCTCGTTTATGATAAAATTTAAATACTGTATTAGTATTTAAGTATTTAAGCTAACATGGCTGTGGCAATAAGACCTTTAAAAAGCTAGTAACAACACAGAATGCACATTTATTTCTTATGTCATTTAAATCGCATACAGGGATCTAACTTTACCAAGTTGAAACTCAGAACTGATCTATACACCAATTAATTAATACTTTAAAGGTCTTTAATTTACTGTACCACTTTCTTAATTAAAGTATATCTGCTGCTGGAGCACATCATGTCTATATATGCATATTTTCATAAGTAACAGAGTCCACAGAGTGCTAATTGATATCCTGGTCTCCCGACAATACTTTACTAAATGAAATGACAATTATAACCAATTAAAATTCACTTTACATACCACTTCACCTATTTTGTATGTATTATGCATGAAGACCGAGAGTACATTGCCTCACTGCTCAGGATTTGTGTGCGTCTGTGCAACTGATGGACAGCTCCAAGGTATTCCTTTTAGCAAGCTCTTTACCAAGGGTCATTTTTCAGGCTCATCTAAAACCTATATTTTGCTGTTTCAGAGATACATCCGTTAATAAAAGCTATTAATTTCTTTGTGAGAATAATATTGGTATTAGTATAAGTATTAGTATTTATTAGTATTTCCTTTGACAAATGTGTGTCATTTTTTGCACTTACACCTTCAACTTGCTATCAAAAAAAAGAGGTTTTTAAAATAGCATGGTGCCTAAGTAGAAAAGCTAAACTTCTCTCAGACACATTGTATGCAACATATAAATGGCACAGCACTGCGCACCTACTGAGGGGAGTGTGGGAGTAAGACAGAGGAATGAAGTCAGTGGGAGATGAGAGTGTTTGGAACAAGCACCTCAAGCTTGAGAGCACACGGCTAAAAAGAGATATTACACATTTCATGCAAGAAGGAGCTGCTCCCAGTTTTCCACTGAAGACTGAAAGTCTTGGTTTTTCAACCTGCCGCAGCAGAGCGAGGACGGTCTCAGCTGGGGCTGCCACTCTCTGACCTCATTTCATGCCTGTGGTGGGGAGCAGACATTTCTCCCCTAGTGTGGTGGGACCTGTCCTTTGATGTGCACCTTCTGCAGCAGGGGCAGGTCCCAGTAGCGCTTAGATGGAACCTGCTGCGCAGCGAGGTCTGGCAGAGCTGCCCTCCAGGCAGTGCAGCTCCAGTGCAGCCCCACTGCTCCAAGCCGGTCCTGGAGCAGCACATGGAACTCACTGCATTGGTGCCACTGCAAGGCTTTTGTAAGCAAGGACTAAATTGACACTTCAGGAGTTTCTTAAGTAAAATTCATAAGGCGTATAATAAGTGGTGAACAACATCAAAGCTTATAAACTCCACAAGTTTCTTACCTTTCTATTCCCTTTATTCCACTTCTTTGCCCAGATCACTAGGGAGAAGCCAGGCTCTTGGTGTGGGAAGGGGAAAAGCAAAATAAATGGAGACATGGGCCTTAAAAAAATCAAAACATTTCTAAATAGAGTATGGACATTTTTCTTTAGGTAGTTTCCAAAAAACCTCAAACCCTTAATTTGTCTTCCAGCCCTCTAGATCGGTCATGTGAGCCTACAGGTACTTTCCTAGGCTGACTTGTGTTATCTCACCCAATCTAACCAGCTGAGTAAATATCTACATTTTTATGCAGTGCATACCACCAAGTAAAGAAACCTTTATCCTACCTTTTAAATCTTCCGTGTTCGCTCAATGAATCATTCTGAATGCTGGATGAAGTAAAAACCACAGAGCCAGATCACCTCCTCCTGTTATCACAAGCAGAGGAAAAGGCTTAAGGAACATACATTTTTTTGAAGACGTATGTGATTGCTACCCTGTCACAGGGATTTGTTTTCTGAGGGGGAGGTCATGAAGCCTTTTAAGCATGTTATTTGTGCAAAAAGAAGTATCCAATGTGTAACTAGCAACTTCAAGCACAGACTCCCCAAAAGTGTTGATCAAGAAGCTGTGCATCTGGGCAATGCTTTCTAAGCTACTCAGGACCAAGAAGGAAAATACGACTTGCCCTTCTCCCTTCTTCTCTGTTCTCTTTACCCAGTCAACCTCATTCCCCTTCAAATTACTACAACTCCACATCAATTTTCTCCCATGACAAATCGCTCATGGGAAACACTCCTAGGCTCAGAACCAGAGCAGGAGTGGTGCTGCAGGACTTAGTGAAACATTGCTCTCTAACAGCCAGGGCAAATTAATTCATGGAGAAGGATCCTTCTGGATTGATGTTCAAGATGTTTGAAGAGGAAACAAAATACAAGAGAAAAAAACTTGTGGGAAAGGGGCTTGGGGTGTTGGGACTTTTTTTCTTTTTTGAGGGGTGGAAGATTGGGGGGGTTTGTTTGCTTATTGGTTTGGTTTTCTGCGGGTCTGTTTTGTGCTTATCTATGGAATTGCAATAACTTACATTAGGGTATTGAGATTATCTTGAACTACCTTCTTTTTTGTCACAGGGCAGGCTAAAGTTAACAAAAGTTTGAAATACGACTGCAAGTGTTTTTCACAAGAACAGTTTTGTGGCAATAGGACAAATCTAAGCATATCTACAATAGGTGACATTTAAGGGTTGAGGCACACTGTCTTCATACTGAATGTTCAATGTATTCCCTGCCAGTATTTGCTTTCATTCTTGCAATAGATTAAAATAAAGCAATAAGTAACAGTTTCTCATTTTAATATATTACCCCAATTTATAAAAACTCTAAGTTACAGCTGAACACAAAGTGGAGGAGACGGGATGTGAATTTACCACTGTTTTTATTTTTATTTAATATTTTACAAAATATACTTAGTTTTTTAGATGGACAAAGGATTATTGCTGGTTTGGGAAATTAAAAGAAAATATGCAGTTCACTGCTGTCTGAGTGCCTTAGAATGGTGTTTCTCTATTGAATTTCTAGTATTCTTGTGCCAGCTGGGGAGGTAGCCTATCAACTGCAGGGGCAGCACATCAAAACTCAGTTTATTTCATCCACTACTAGGCCAAACTTTGTTATGGTATTTGTAAATAAAAATTTTCCTTTTCTTTAGAATCAAATTTAAAATTAGGTTTAAAAAATATTCAGATTATGGATCGGGGTGATTCAAATATTTTATTCAGTATGGAGTACTGAAATATATGAAAGCTGCATTCAATTCACTACATTGTGAATGTATGATTTTACGAAAGCTGAAAGTGTCTTTGACTTTCTATTCTAAATGGAAGAAAGATATTCATGTAAAAATATATGAACTGTTAAGGGAGAGTCAATCTACAAATATTCATGGCAGAATTTTTTCTCATCTATTTAAGCATAGTTTAGGGGAAGAACAATTTTTTAAAGACTGTTTAATGTGATTCACTTGGAGACAGGAATCTTTCATTTAAAGAAAGGAGGAGGGGAAGACAGAAATGACAGCCAAGGGCTCAGGTTCTCATTTTAGCATTGGCAAAAATTTGAATAATGTTACTGTTTCAGAATTACCTCAGACACTGGCTTTACACCCATATATTCTCTTTGAAAGCATCTCCTTTATGTTTCTCTATAAAAAATATAAATGTTATAATTTTTTTGTTAATATTAAATGTAATGTTGATCTAGATTGAAACATTAAACAGGATGAGATTTGTGTTTCCTCATAGAAGTAATTTTCAGATCCTATTTCTGATTTTCAAGAGTGTCTACTTTTTAAATTTGTGTCACATGAAATATGGTGGACATTTCTCAGATGCAAAAAATAATTCCTGTATAACTTTATTTTGCAATTACCAAGATTGATTTTTCATTAAGTGCTTTTTTGTTGTTGGGGTTTTTTTATTTTTTCATTTACAAAAGTTGTTTTGTGCAGTAAATGAAGTGCCAACGCAGACAAATGTAACCAACATTAAGCTAGCCAATAGAGTTCAACAAACTGCTCAGGTCATTAATATAATTTGTTTTGGCACTGTTACATTTCCTAGTGCTACTCTGTGTAGTTTGCTGGGCACATCAATTTGTTTTCAGCTATTGTGAAATTGGATATCCTGGCTTTCATCCAAAGCACCCTCTCAATTTGCATATCTTTGTTATCATTTCAGGTTCTCAGAACATACTGTGGACTATCACACCATCTGCACCAAGATCCTCACATCCAAACACAAATTAAAAATGAAACTGTAAAATTTGCAAGGAAACAATACAGACCTTTTATCTCATTCTCCCTCTGTTCATTTTCAAAAGAGAAACTTGCTTGTAGCCAAGCATAGCAAAAAAGGCTTTTATTAATTGGACTGGCATCAAGCATGCATACATAAAATTGTTTATTTTTTCCCTATAAAGGGGTTGCCTGACATAAAAGGGTCTTTGAAGATGACATTCAGATTTTGACATTTGCATGATATTGTATAAATATCAGAGGTAGGAGACTTTTCTGACAAACCAGATGGGTCAAAAAAAGCACTTCCAGAGATAGATATTAGTCTTTTACTTAAAGGATATTAGCTTCTCTTCAAAGCTGTGAATTATTAGGCAGCAAAAACAAACATATTTTTCCCAAACCATGGCTTATTTAATTCTTTTCAATCCAAGTAAACTGGGCTTGGGGAAAATATAAAATAATGTCATTACTTTTGAGGGGGGTTTGTAATTCAATTAAGATCACAGAATATAATTGAATCTTGTCTTTTGAGTGTCACAGAGATTAAATCTTATTGCTGAATTTACTGCTTCTTGACAGAGCTAATCTCAATTTTAAGCATAGACTCTGAGTGTTTTTTGAAATGCAAAAAGGCACTTTAGACCTTAATTCATCAATATTGGAATTATGCAGGGAAAGATTCTTCCTTTTAGCTTCACTCCTTCATGAGCTTTGATAGAAACCCACAATTTCAGTTTTTATCAAGGGTGGCAGAGGTGAGTGAGGAAAGAAAAAATTCTGCAAACCTATAATAATTGCAGAGGCACTTAGTAGGGAGGTTTGCTGACTGTGTACTTCAGCAAAGATTTCAAATGAGGGAAGATGGAACCTCCTCCTTTTGATCATGGGAAGGAATAGCACAAATCTGATTATATATGTTGACCCTTCTTTATCAACAAAGAATCAGCTACTGTCAGCAAGCAGTGCACAGGAGCTAGATGGTTTCATGGCAGGTTGGGAGAATGACCTGAGTACTGTCTCTGAGCTTGCTGCTTTTGATGATATATTGCCATGCTGTTCAAAACCTCCACGGTGTGAACCTACAGTGAGAGGAAGCAAAAGGAAACAAGGAAGACAAGGAGGGAAGAGGGAGGAAGGGGGAGAGAAGGAAGAATGGAGATGAAGAGCGAGGGGAGGAAAGGAAGCAGAAAGCAACCACTTAAACCCAGCTTCCACTTGACATCTTCAGAGGGTCATCTTGCCCATATATTCTTAAAATTCTCATATGTGGCTCATGATTGGCAGGTGAAAAAGAAGAAGCAGATACTCAGAAAATAGATCCAATCCTCAGAAACTCCTTTTCTTTCATCATTTCTTCTTTTTCACTGATATAAACTCCTCCTCTGAAATGAATGCATTGCCTTCATTCAGACATTTAGGTATTTTGTCTTGAAACATAACACTGTGCTGGTGTAAAGAGCAAGCTATAGCTGACGTATCTTTATGTGCCTTTTTCTTTTAATTCCACCAATCTTTCATAAGTCCAAAACATATGGCTAGGTACTTCTTTCCTTCTCTGATGGTTCCCCATGTCCCCTTTAGTTATATAAATCAGTACTGGCTTTCCTCTTCCTTAAAATTCTAAATTGGTCACTTGTTCTTTCCATCTCTCAGTCTTCTGCACCTGTCCTTCAGCCAGTAGCCTTAATAACAATGCAGTATCTGGTTTTACACACTCCTTTTGCCTTCAGGCCCCAGCAAATTCCAGACATGCTCCATTCAATTCTTTAATTTCCACATTTCATTAGACTCTCGTTCAAATTCCTGATAGATACCTGGCTATAGTTAGTGACTATGGTAAAGCTGTCTCACAGCTCCTGTGCGATCCTTACTCGACATTTCCTTTTCTGTCTGTCTTTCGGTTTGTTCAGATTTTTGCAGACAAATTCATCCTGCTGTAGATGGTTGTTTTCAGAAGACTTAAATAATATAGCAATAATTAGTTCACAGCTAGATTAATCTGATCAATCAAGAGAACTGGTGAGAATTCTTACATTTGAATATTATCAGTAGTGGTGTGCAATAGTGGTAATGCATGTACACTGTTTACTCTAGGAAATAATAAGGATTTTCATTCCAGATGTTGATGAAACTTATTTGTATCTTGAGCTCCTAGGGGCAGAGGAGTGGGGATGGAGCATTTGTGCATTCCTTGGGATGGGCTTTTTCAGTCATTCAGAAAGTTCATGAGAGTAAAAGCATCACTGAGCTTTGAATTAGGTCCATGAAAAGCCAGAGGATGGTAGGGTTCCTGAGGCTGTTGAAACATTGGGATATAAAGTAGTAGTTGTAAAAACACAGGCATTGAGGTTTTTTCTCCCCAGACTGGTTGCTTTAGAAGCCTAGAGAAGAGGTCAACTTCAGTCCAGCTCAAAGTTACCAACTGCACTTCTAATACCTAAGGCATTCCAACCTATCTAGCCACTGACATACAAAGAAAAGAAGCAAGCAGCAACACTTAATCCTAGTCTCAGTAAAGTGCTGCTCATTTCTACATCACTGGACTGGTGGGCATTCTGCACAAACCTAAAGCAAAGCAAAGCCTGGTGCCTGAGCCCATGGGAAGACTAAGCACTGCACCACTACACCCTACGAGTAGAAAGTTCACCATCCCTCAATGCATCTGAAGCGCTCTATAATAATGGCTTATCCTAATGAAAACAAGATACTGGTCGGCATCAGCTCATATTATTTGTCTTGTAAGTACCAGTTGCATGAGGTAAAACAGCCTGGGCTTAATTGAAGCACGACAGAACACTGTATCAATACATTTTTAGGTGTTTTACTTCAGATTAGAACTCTTTACTGTTGCTCTCTGTTTTCACTTCCCCACCTCCTTCTCTGAAAATACACTCAATCTTTGATTGTGGCCTGCTACTTTAAATAAACAAATCTTCGTTAGAGGAGGGGTCAAACCATGTGTATTGGACAAATGTCAATTCAGAAAACTACATTCTGCTTAATTAAATAACCCTAACAGTTTCAACTGTGGGTAAAAAACAGATAGAATGTGCTCTTCACTTTTGGTCAAGAGCTATGACATAGAAGCTGTGTATCTAGTCACACCTAAGCAAACTAGGTCAAAATCCCATCAATCTATACTCAAAATATGTGGTTTCTGAATTTTTGTCAGAAAAGTAAGTATTTTAGAATAGTGAATATAAATACACAAACATTAAAATCCAAAGTTTTTCCAATTTTGTTTTTTTTGCTACAACTTATTATCTGATCTATATACTAAAGCACATATTTCTAAAGCACTCAGTCTAGGAAATTCTTAGAGAAGATTTATTCCATCCACCTGATACGAAGAATTTCATAGAACAACATCAAATAGAGACTTGAAGTCTGAGATTAAAATGCAGCAAGTATCATAGGATATGATGAAACCACACATATTCAGGCTGAAAAATACTTTCCGTTACATGCATTTTTCTGTCTGTTTCTGAAGATATTTCTAGACCATCCATAATACATTGAAGGGAGATTTTCCTACATTTGTCTACATTTATTGGAGAAATTTATTGTGCTACAAGAAGCAATCTGCTCAGATTTAAAACATCTTGTAAGTTGCTAACAATTATTTTTCCTGAATAAGTTTTGGTTACTAGAGCTCACTCCTGATAAAGGCCTTGAATTTATTGGTATGGTGTCCTCCTGTTAACAAGGACTGTCTGGATATGATAGAAGCTCAACTGGAATATAGGTCACACTCTGATCGTTATTAAAATATTCTCTATTTCCCCATAATATTCCTTTGTCTAAGGGTTGGGAACCAGGGTATCATTAATTTTAGACTTATTCCTACTAAAGTACTAGTGCTAGAGATTAAGTAATTTTTAACATAATGATTAATAATCTGTCTTATAAACCCTGTTTTGTGCTGCAATGGGAAATTATCCACTGTGAATAAACTTGGCCTTCAGTACAATAACCCAAAATCTGAGGCAACTGAGACTATCTTTTAAAAAGGAATTGCAAATATAAGCATATAAATATTTTGTCCATAAAAAGGAGACATTCATTATTTCAGGATCTTCTCCATCCTTCATATTGGATGAGACATACAATATAAGAATCTAACAACATCACACATACCATTGGTAATAGTTGATGCTGTTGATAATTTGGGAGTTGAGAGGCCTGAAGTGTTCTGAACTCTTTGAAAACAAATTGATCCATGACAGGGTTTTTTTTGTTAAAAACAATTTTTCAAAAGCATGAAAATCAAAATGGCAACATAGCTCCTTATATCTAGCTGTCTTTTACCACGTTTTCTTATAAAAACATCTGATGGCAGAATCTGGTGCACAGCTGCAAACTTTTCCAGGGAAAGTCTTCCCTCCAGCTATTGCAGGCAGCAAAGTTTCTCCTACTAGTATTAAAGACAAATTTTAGTTGCTTATTATAGTGAGGGACTGGTCTATAAGTCTGCACAGTGGCATGCACACCTATGGTGCTATATAAGTACATAAATAATAATTGTAATTAATGTGTCTCAGCTTCCTGATCTGGAAAGGATTAATTAGTTGAGGAGGATTAATTAGATATTGTTAGCACAGTACTTTGAAGATGTAAAGTGCTATATATAAGTGCTAAGTACTACTGCATCGTGATTTTCATGTTCTTTGTGCTATACTTAGTAGATTACAAGTTCCAAGATTTCATTTGCTGGAATATTTGTGAAAATTGATGTGTCTGTCTTAGAGACTCTGAGTCCACATAGTTATGTTTGCATATAGTTTAACACTAGAGTTGTATAAACAGACCGCTTCAGTTTGCAATTGTTGAAACCATCAGGGTCACATTGGCAACAAAATGCTTTATAGACTTTGTGGTTGCAGACAACTGGTATAGAGTTTTATACAAATAAATAAATACTACTTTGATGAAACTTGAACTTCTATGGACTAAATAAAATGGCGTAAAGAGAATTCCCAAGGGGAGGAAAAAGTGTTTTTGAGTTGCAAGAAGCTTCAGAGACTACCAGGTGTTGTCCCAATGCATACTAGGTGACATTTCTTGGCCACCTTAATAAAAAGCCCATTTTTTTTTTACTTGCATGGCATTCGCTACATCAAAATATATGACACCAAGACAGTAAATGGACAAGTGAAGAGAAATCTGAAATTCTAGAAGTAAAAGTAGGAAGTTCAGCTAAGTGTTCTGTAAAATATGGATTAGTTTTTGAAGCAAGAAGACTTTTTAGTCCTGTTAGACTAAAGGATAAGGATAGAAGGTCCTTATGTAACTTCCTATTTCCTCAAGTAAAATTAAATTAAATTTGGTCAGATATACAACTATTAAATCATCCAATGCTTCCTTCTACAGTTGAATGCAGTCCCACAAAGCAACACGTTCAATCCTCTTCTAAAGAATGTTTGGAGCAAGAGAGAACAGAAATAATTTTCATTAAGTTCTATATGTGCAACCCAAAACTGGACGCTTGGTACATTTCTCTTATCCTGCTACTTATGTTGATGTGGAAAGTCAGCCAGAAAAAGAATTGCTGAATGGTTGACTAAGTCAATGGGAATCAGTGATGCCAAAATGTTTCCTTGGAATCATCAGAACAGCAAAGAAGATAGTAGAACTCTATTCATATCAGTGAACGTTAAAGGCAAGGCCACTGAAAAATAGCATTTTACTTCCATTTTGCAACCTAGAAATGTCATGCATATCTCAAATCAAGGCTATTGACACCCTTTATTAAAGTCTTTCTGCAGTTTCTGAAAGCATAGGTATAATAGTCTAGTCTCAAATACCTATCGAGAAGCTCTTTGTGACCAATAGGACAATTTTTAAATCTTTCCATCACTTGGCCATACAGGTTGCTGACATTTGGTGTAGACCAACTCTGCTGGTTGCCCTAGATGGGTAAAGAATCATTCAGATTCTTCAGTCAGCACAACATACAGCAATTTCACGAATATAAGCCGCATCTTTTTCACTGAAGAATACAGCCTACCCCAGTAGTGCGGCTTATATTCAGGTGCAGCTTATCTATGGACAAATCCCAGTGAAATGCCAACCCAGAAGTGAGAGCTGGCAGGGGAGGGCACCTGGGGCTGCCTTTAAAGGCTTCGCTGCTCTATGAAAACTGTTTGCAACTTGAGCACCTGACACCAAACCCCACGCTGGCGTGATTCTGTTACTAATTCATTACTTTTTCGCACATGGATCCTCACTTAAAAAAAAAATAAAAAAAAAAAATGCGGCTTATATTCAGGTGCGGCTTATATATGGACAAATCCCGTAGTCTACCCAGCTACCCGGCTGTGCGGCTTATAATCAGGTGTGGCTTCTAATTATGAAATTACTGTAATTTTCTCAGTCTTCCTATGCCACAGCCTTGGTTTGAGCGATATCAGTTTATGGATGGATGAACTGCTTCTATTACAAAAGCAGAAGGAAGCATGGCTGCATTCAAAACATTTCAGCCAGGCCCTGTGGTTATCTGTGTAATATGGTGCAATAAACCACTCTATGAACAAGGTACAGTATGCCTAATGGCGTAAAATACTGATCTAGTCTACTCACCACTGCTAGCTGGTGCACCCTCTCTAATTGATTTTTTTAATTTATTGTTGTAAATATGCTCCATACTGAAAAGGATTCATGAAAATAATGAAAAAGCAACTAATTGAAATGTCCCACTCAAAAGTTGGAATCAAATCACAGTTAACTAAACAATTATTCCTTCTGTTTCTTGCTCCATTGGACACTCAGAGTATGCTGATTATATAGAATCACAAAACAGGTAAGTTAGGAAGGGAGCACTGGAGAACCATGTAGTCCAACCTCTCTGTTCAAGCAGGATCCCCCAGAGAATGTTGCATAGGCTTGTGTCCAGACAGCTTTTAAATATCTCTAGGGAGGGAGACTCCAAAACCCCTCTGGTGAACTTGTCCCAGTAATTTCTTAAAGGCCAAAAAAAAAAAAAATAATCTATTTCTACTTGTCAGTACTATTCTGTTATCCATGAAATAAAACACCAACAAAGTTTTGGTCTTTTCTGGCAGGAATTAGGTCGCTTTTTTTTTTTTTTAAAGATCTGGGAAAAGGGAATTGAATTCTTTGGTGTCTGATGGGGTATGCCAAATGTATTTTCTGTGGATGAAACAGAGTAATTGTCTGCATATTTTTTTCTATGTTCATTGAGAACTGAACTCAAAGTCTAAGTCACTAACTTTTGGCATACAGTAGAAATGTTTGAGGAGACATGTAACACACTATCATTATTATTACCTTGGAAAAATACTAAGGAAGTTAAAATGAGACCTTCTCTCTGAAGCATAAATTAGCAGGTCTTTTCTCTATGACAGTGTTTACCATGAATTTAACAGGGTTTGGATATTTTTCCTTATTTCTTTTTCTCTCACATGGGCAAGAGTCTTCTCAGAAGGCCTGAATGCTGCATTTGCTGGCCTTGTGGCTGGCTTTGGTTGATCTCAGTTGGTCAAGCAGTGCAGGACACCAATGCCAGCTCTCTTGAAACTTTTAAGTCTGCAAATAAATTGCATTAAATAAACTACAGCTGGTTTTAAACTCCTTGCATTGGGGAACATCCATTTAAATAATTACCTTCTTACAAACATAATTTTATCACATCTGTTATCTCAACAGTTGTTTTGCTATTTTGCTTTAGATAATTTCTAGGCCTCCCTCTGTCAAGAGAGCCAAAGGTACCTCCCCAGTCAAGTCTAGAAGCTTTTCCTTCGTCTCTTTCTGGAGCTTTCCAGTTTCCACTTTATTTAGTTTTAATATTTATAGTTCTTTCAACTACTCATGCGTGCTCATCCCTTGTACAGCTGTGTTGACATGCTCTTTGCTTTGAAACATCAATAAGTTAATTAGGGTGATGAAAATACTGTTCAGCCTGGTCTCAGTATGACACACTTAGGTTTCAAAGAGTCATGTGAAAATTATCTTAGCTTTCACTATATGATTATTGTGATTTGAGTTTTCCCTGTTGGCTGCTGTATTTGTGGGCGGTTATACAGCTCAGACTAACTTCTTGGAAAGACTTTTAGGTGCATAAAGAATATTCATGTCCTGGAATTAAATGAAGAAGAACAAGACTCTAAACAGCATGAAAAAGTTCTCTTTCTATATGGGTATGCTGCTGCATCCTTCATGTAGTCCAGCTGACACTGAAGCCCTCATTGATTGCCAGTCCGTAACTGTAATAACAATAATTATCTAATTGGTAAGAGCATCATTTTCTCTTTAAAGATGTGCACAGCTTTTAAGTTCCTATGTGGGCTGTGTTTAAAAATCAGCCATGAAATATGCAGATTCTCAGGACTTTTTCTTCAGTAAGTCTTGAAGTAAATTTGCAAAGTTGTAAAACTCCATTCTCAAACAAATGCATGGTAACAATAAAAGGCAGCCTTTAATGAAATAGTGTTTGACATTTTCTTTGTCAGCATATTCTAGAGTTGTGGACCAACTGCCCGCCTGAGGACAGGGTCAAAGTGAATATCTGTCTAGCATAGGAGAGCGTGGTCACTTCATCAGTGTCAGCTTGTAACAAAATTTGGCTTGTGCAGTGAAGGGGGAAAATAGCTCTCATCATCTCAAACCAGATATTTATGCAGGCCCTTCCTGCCAACAATAGCCACCCTGCTCAAGTCATACTTTCAACTTGATTTCCAATCAATTTTGAACTCATGACAGATATAAACCAAATTTGAAAGATGGATAGGATCAAATGTCAACAAATGTCATGAACATAGGCAGCTGAACTGGAGGAGACCTTATAAATAATACCACCATAAAACAGACCTTAGTATGAATTCAACTTTTATGAAAATGAAACATTCTTTATAGAGGAGCAGTACTGTTGGTGTCCTAACTGTCAAAAATTTTGTTTGGAGAAGTACAAAGCACAGATCTATGAGAAAATGGATTTTCTTTGTACCACGGCACGTGAAACAGCCTTTATTCCTCCCTTTTCAGCAACTGGTCACAACAAAGGTAACCAGCTACCCTGTTTTGAGGAAGGCAAACCTCCTCTAAGAGAAACAGATGTGGAATAAGAGAGAGGATATTGCTTTGTAGTGACATAAGAAAAACATCCCGAACACTAGATTATGACTGAGATGGTCTCCAGGTATTGGGCAAGTTGTTTTTATTGGCAGTGCTAAAACAGGCAGATTGCTGTAATTATCTGCCCTCTTCATTCCCCGCTCAGCATTACATTTGCCGACATCTTGAGAAGACACTTCTCTTTCTGTACTGAGAAACTGAAGAACTGGGACATTATTTAGTGATATCCAAAAAAACACTCACAACCACTCATCTCCGTTTTGCACCTGAAGTCCTACAAACATATCCAAAATCTACCTTCATGACAGTAAGATAACTGAAATTATTAATTATGCTATAGTGGCTGGAAAATGCTGTGGCATCACTACAAGCCAACATTTACTTACCACTATACAGCCCTTACATTGAGATCCACCTCTCCAACCACAGGCCCTAAAAGCCTTAAGTCTGGAGTAATCCTCTCTGCTGCCTGTGCCATCAGTGCAAAGAGACAGACATTTTGAAAGGTGATTCAATCTCATCACCTTAGGAAGAGATGAGTTTTACTATCTCAGAAGTTATCATACCTATTCACTGAGTGGAAGAAAACAGGCAGATTGGCTTAGATGGACATCTAACTCTCTGGTTGATTATGAAACATGCTGTGTTTATAATTAAATCAGCAATGGTTTTGCTATTTTTCTAAGCAGTTCTATAAGAAGGAATATTGTGCTAAGTGCCACAGTCTCCAAAAAGCAGAATGAATAAGGGATCTCTCTCTGGAGGTAACCTCTGCTTGTGATCCAGAAGAAGAATAGTCTGAATTTCCCAGTCTGATCTTCCCTAAGGGCTAGGAAGGAGGTGCAGAAATAGTTACACTGTCTTTATAATGCAGAAAATAGAATCCAATGCCTTCCCTTTGCCCAGTATGGAAGCCATTCACATTTTTGTCAGTTCTAATAAGATAAGGTTTTCCCAAACACAAACATTTTCTTCAAAAATAATAAGGTCTCAAGAGATAACAAAAGAATATGCTGTTCCTTTTTTATTTTGCCATGTAGGTTCCAGAGTGAGAGCAAAAATTTCAGTGTTTTCCCTCACAATAAAATACTTTGTGTGCCCATATCCCCTTAAGATTTAGGACCCTATTTCAAATTGTTAAATTGCCCAGGAAGGTGATACCACACACAGAAACTTTAATTTTTTCTATAATGAAGAAAGGGAACTAGTGTATTTAATTTTGGAATAATATTTTAGTGAGAGCAACAAGGTTTCTATTGACCTAGTAGATTCTTGTCATATCTAATTTACTGATCCAGAGTTTTGTAAAAGCAAACATATATAAATGTATAAGCTTCATCTATAATTGGGAAGCATAGATAAAAATAATTTGACATTGAAATTTACACTTAAGAAGTAGTGCACTTCATTGCAATCAATTTTTCATTATGTTGTTGAGATCAATAGCTACAAATAAGATATAAAAACTGTATTATTGATGTGGCACATGTCAGTATAAAATGCGCAATTTTCTGTAGCATTTCAGAGGAGGAAAATTGTATTATACCATTTCCAACATTATACATATTGGTCTGTAGAGAATGCTTATTAAAATCAATGTACAGTAAACTACTCTAAGGGATATTTTACAAAATAGAGAAAGTTCAGAGAATTTATGAATGTTTCAAAAAAGACAAAGCCACCCTGGTGTGTAAGCATTGTTCTAGAAGCCTTTTTGGTATGGGGACCATCCAGCTTGTAGGATTAGAAAAAGAATGCATGGTCTCTGATTTCTTGGCCAGAGTATCAGCCAAGACTAAGCTGCTGGGGATTCAGGCTCTACTTGAGGGCACTGCTTTTGCCTGAAAACTGACTCAGGTCAGACAGAGCATGATAAAATGCCACCTCGGAATGCCAAGAGGAATTGGTGAAACAGTACAACAGTATGCTCACCCACCTACCACCCTGCTATCACTCTTGGGCTAAAATGAGTGTTTGGAAAATGGTCTAGAAGTACAATGGTAAGGTACATGTGGCAGGGGAGTGCTGACAAAGCCTGGGACAGGGCATAGTCATGGAACAATCCACATGAAATCACAGTAAAGGACAGAACATCTACTGTCTCTGGTTTTCTTTAATTGAAACCTTAATCAGTTTGTTTTTGAGAATGAAAAGAACTATGGAAAAGATTGGTGGATCTTTTCAAGGAAAATGATTATGGATGTGTGGCTGGGAAATTTGGAATTATTATTGATAGATGAACCATAGGGGTTTTGAAAGGTAAGGTATAGAATGAACAATAAAATCTATAGAAGAACATTTGACCTGAGATCACATTATGAAGAATCATTTCTGATTAGGCAAATAATGTAAAAACACAACTTTCACATGTACGTGGTTTCCAGTGAAAATATTATTTAGGATTAAAATGTTTTGGAGAGGCAGTTATATTAACCTTTGTTATTTCTTTCTTGTCTTTCCCTTCTCTCAGACATATTCCAGAGTACACAACAAATATTATGATGAACAATTAATGAACAGCTTCAGCATTTACTGAATCAACAAATTTAGTAGTAAATAAGTAGACTGCTTTTCTCTGGCAGTTCACCATGTTATAACCATAATTGTGTTGACTTAACTGATATAATACTTGATGACATTGTAAATACAGTTCTGTTTCTTTTCCTAATAGACTGTTTTCTACTGACATTGTAATGAAGGATACTACAAAACAGAGCAATTGAGGAAAAAAAAGAAATTACAGTAATTTCACAATTAGAAGCCGCACCTTTTTCATTGAAGAATCCAGCCTGCCCCAGTAGTGCAGCTTATATTCAGGTGCGGCTTATCTATGGACAAATCCCAGTGAAATGTCAACCCAGAAGTGAGAGCCGGCTGGGGAGGGCACCTGGGGCTGCCTTTAAAGGCTTGCTGGTCTATGAAAACTGTTGCAACTTGAGCACCTGACACCAAACCCAGCTGGCAGCGATTCTGTTACTAATTTGTTACTTTGTTACACATGGAGCCTTGCTTTAAAAAAAAAAAAAATAAATGAGTGCGGCTTATATTCAGGTGCGGCTTATATATGGACAAATCCCGTGGTCTACCCGGCTACCGGGAGGTGCAGCTTATAATCAGGTGCGGCTTATAATCGTGAAATTGCTGTATGTTAAAAATAGATTATTCTGGTAGACCTCAGACCTCACTAATTTCCCCAACATATTCCTCAAGAGCAGATAAATTAAGCACAAAATGTGTGGGTTAAGACAACAGCTCTTCGTGGAGATGAAGATTTAGGATTTAGGAAGAGATTATCCATGTCTGTTTCCTTCCACTTCTAGTGCCTCATGGTGATACCGAACATCTCTCTTATTTTCAATTCAGTGGAAATAAATGAAAGGACTAATTATTTGGTTGATCAGTATAAAGTCTTCTGTGTGCTAGCAAAATTGAGTACTACATGTCCTGTGAATCTTGTGGTTCAATGTTTCTATAGAGTCAGCTGTACCTTCTTGTGAAATTCTGATATGAAATGAGGTTAAACTGTTCAATGACAACACACACACATAACGATAAAAAAAAAACAACCCATACTTCAGTTCGACTTGAGCCATAGTTGGGCCCCAGTTTAGGCTTAAAGGAAAATCTAAAGGAGATGGCATACAATATGGAACCCTATTAATAAAATTGCTACAAACGTTTTTAGAAATGTCACTGTGATGACCAATTTAGATAAACTGGATAAATATTTGTTAGGAATTACAGAGCTATCATTATCATAACAGTGGTAAACAGCATCATTTTAATGCACTTGAAAACGTTGCCTTGTACATTGATTGAGGAACTAACAAGAATATTTGAAACAAAGCACAGATCGACATCACAGTGATTTTCATTAAAAGTGTGATGATTTGTTTAGATGTGCCACTGTGAATGCTAAAAAGCTGCTCAGAGCAGTTGAACATAAACTTTACTATCATTTACATTTACATTTACTATCATAGCTTTACCTGCTAAAGTGGTAGAATTTTTAAATGCTCAGCCTACACACAGCATGAGAACTGAATGCTCAACTAACTCCCATCCATCCATCCATCCATCCCTGCCTGCTTTCAAGGATTGCTTAGAGCCCCTTTCCTTCTTCCAGGGTTCAGTCTACTCTCTCCTGTTACCATGACATCTCCCTTTTTAAATTTCCTTATTCTTGTCTCATGCACCTTTTTACCAAAGATTTTGGATCTGTGTTCTCTCACAAATCCTTTGCTTCCAATCATTTTCCATGCTTTTTTTTCCCCTACTATTTGTCGCTGTCATTTTTTGGTGGTTTGTGGTGTTTATTCTCAACATAAGAACACCAAGTCTAGAAAAACAAGGAACTCCATGTGCTTGATTAGAGGTTAGGGA
The DNA here is from genome assembly GCA_009812075.1 of Sialia sialis. NCBI lineage: Eukaryota > Metazoa > Chordata > Aves > Passeriformes > Turdidae > Sialia > Sialia sialis. The sequence continues at coordinate 63,225,840 of VRYO01002772.1, read as the reverse complement.
GGCATTAATATTTCCCAAGGTTAAAATGCATGGTTGAAAACCATGGGATCACTAGAGCTAATGGGATCTTTGCCATAGTTTTCAATATGAATGTGATTTCACTTGGTATGATAACCATTTCAACTTCAGTCAAGATCCTTGAAGTCTAGATCACAAATATATCATTTTCTGTCATAATATATGCTAAACATCTGAATATCTCAGCATAATCAGATTTATGAAGTAGGAGTTTAACCTAAGGTTCCATCACTTACGCTTTTTAGGATGCTTTCTTAATGACCTCTGACAAAAACATACAGGGAAAATGTTTCCAAGTAACAGCTAATCAGATAAGTGTATCATTATTTTACTGAAGTAAGACAAAGAGGTGACTTTTTCTACCTAACCAGGTACTCATTAGACATTGTTTTGTCTTTTAAGGTAGTTGGATCTGAATTTTTCTGCATTTCCTGGAACTGTCTCAAGAAGTTTTCCTTAATTTCATAAATTTAAGTTTTTTATTAAGAGCTGATCTTATTGTCAAAATTCAAATGCATAAAGCATCAAGCCTTAGGGAAAAGCCTTAGAAAATATTTTTTTTCCTTTTCAGTTCTAGAAGGCTCTTCATATTAAAATTTTTCCAAAAATTGTACAAAATAATAATATTGAGATTAGCTGCAAATCCCAATTTATCATTTTCTGTAAAGCCACTCTTTTAGCTCATTTTTCTTTTGTTGCCACAAGGTACTTGGAAAGTTCATTTGATGCAGTCAAAATTAAATGTTTTACAATTCTTAATTTTGAGGGAGTTCCAAGAAACTTCTCTTCCAAGATAAGACCAAAGGGAAGGAGAGGTGCTGGATAGGAGTCACAATGTATAAGTAGATTTACATATAAACCTCTCAGTGCTTGCTGAATATTTTCCTTTTCTCAAAGTCTTTGGTCATGAATGAGACAAACTTATGAACCATTGCAGATTACTTTGGAACATCATTTTTCAGTGCCTGCATGTACCTTAAAGCTTCTGCCAGATCAGCCTAGAAATAAAAGCACATAACTGCAATTATGTTTAATATACGTCGCACTACCTGGATGATACAACTGCAAATTCTAATACCCATAGGATATCACAAATGTTTTTCACTAAGGCTTAATTCACAAAGTGTAATAAGAATTTCCTTCATGAAATGGATGCACCTCCTTTGTGGAACTTCCAAATTTACTTTTTCAGAAAGACCCTTTTCTTGGAGTCAAAGAGGGGAAAAAAAGTAAAAAAAATATTCTTTTTCTTTGAAAACAGGGGACTAATAATATGAAGTGACATGCAAGAAATTAAATTGAAGGTGTTTGCAGTAGAGCCAGGTTCCAAGAATATGTATATTTCACTGCAATAGAAGAAAACTAGCAAACAAAGTAGACTTTTTTTTATTCATAAGTAAATCACACAGTCTTTTTAAAAGTTATGTGTTAAAAACACATTTTTAAAATGTCAATGACTTATTTTCCTTTGCCAGTTTGGAATGATTAGCTATAATGCATTTGCAGATTGCCACTGAATGGCAGAAATCTGCTGACCCTTGGGGTAAACAGAACAGCCATTGCTCTAAGATGTAATGATCCAAACCATTACTAGTTTATTCCACAATTTCTACTAGAGCAGATTCTGTGTATTTTGTTCCTTCTCAACACACTAAAACTGCACCTGTTTAATTATGCTATTGAATTGGATGACATTTCAGTGTTTACTCTACTTAGTACAGAGTCTGCATGGGACATTCAGAGCCCTTTCAAGACAGACTGACAACTGTTGTTCTGGACTTGATCAAAGGATGGTCATGCAGAGAAGCTGCATCAATTTCACTGAGATAGCTTTTAACTAACATAAGCCTACTGTTATCACTTTTATGACCAGCCAAACCATAGATATAGATGTATCTTACTCCTCCCTTTCTTTCCTTCAGTCTTATATGGGTACACTTCAGGCTGACTGAAAAACACCTGTGCAGATACACAGAGATCTGTTCACTGGTCATGTCCCATTACATGATTTCCAAAGTCTTCCTGTTCATTCCTCTCCAAAACTAGGGGAAATTGTCTCCTCCTTACATTTCATTCTGATCTCTACTTCCCTGGAGTAAAACAAGAATAATGCTATTGAAGCAAAAGGAATTTGATTAAAAGCACAATTTTTTTCAAATCTCTGGGACTTCATCACGTTAGGCTTGCCCCTTCATATCAGGGGTTAAGAGCAAACATTTCATTGTATCATAACTCCTTCCTGATCTTCAGAAACTGTTTCAAGTCTCAAGCTCAAGAGGAGGCCAGTGATGAACTCCAGTATTGGTACTTCTCTTGTTCACACACCACATAGTCAATAGATTTTAATGTTTCTCTGGAAAACATGGGAGAGAGCAGACTATTTTATGACTTTAAGAAAACCCAGGCTGCAGGATCTGTGCCACAGTGTGAACACAGGGAGACTCATGCCAATGCATAACAAGTATAAATCCATTCCATTGAGAGGAAACATTCTGTTCAGCAGGAAAGGGCGAGTGGGCAAAAGCTTTATTTCTCAGGACTTCTGCTCTGTATTCATTAACCATAGCCTAAGACTGGTCCCAAAGTTCAACTTTAAATATTAGGCACCAAACACTGTTTTTGTTTACACCAGAGTAAATGTGAGCACTTTGTTTGTCTCAGCTGTGCAACATAAGAATCAGTGCTGCAGTAAACTGGAACAGCACTTACCAGAATGGAGCAACTTCCCCCAGCATTTCAGCAGCAACTGCTTTAAAATCACATGTAGAGTTATACCACTCTAAAGCCACAGAAGGAAAAGCATAATCATCCCCTTGTTGCCCATAATAATTTTCAAATGCATTCCTAAACTTTGTGTAGGGTCTCTCAATGCCAGTATAGCTTGTCAACAACATTTTGGGACATATGTGACAACAAATGTTTAAACAGGTCTTTCAATTCAACAGAGGCATTAAAAAACAGTATGTCCTTTAAAAAATTCTCTCCTGTACTTTAAATCCAAGAATCATAATTCTCCTTTCAAAGCAGGGTAAATCAGAACAACTCAGCTGATATCAAAGAAGTTACATTGGGGGATAAATCTCACATAATATATCAAACAAATCAAGCTCAGTGCATCTATGTACACTTTCCCATGTATTCCGTGATATTATTTGATATGTCTGTAAGAAATCCTTATAAAACCCAAGACAGAGTACCTTCTCAGTTTCAAATGCAGTTTCAAAAAGATATTTAACCTTTTTTTTTCTTTTGAAAGCAATTAAAATATCTGGTGGAATATTTATGACTCAATTAAACATTTAAAATATTGAAAAAGCTTTGCAATTATATCTTTGGTTTAAACACTAAATATGGCTATGTCAGAAAATACCTGCAGTCTCTATAGATTCCTGACAGGATTTTGTTTTTCACTTTTGCTGAAAAAGCTATTCTTTGTAAAATATTCCCACACATGCCTAAGTTTATTTCTCAAAGCAATACCACAAAGGATATGACCTCTTTACTCCTAGTAACCTTTCATGGTGCTGAATTGACTTGGACATTGGTGCCAGTCAACACAGCTTGATTTGCTATGGTAAGAATAAGATTATATCTAACAGACTATGTCATTTCCAGGTTCAATAGGCACAGATTTAAAACTAGTCCTCTCTTTGACCCTCTGGATTCTCTTGAACTATTGCACCTTCTTTGACAATGTTTGTGAATGAATGAATTCATGACGACTCAAGGTTATTTTAATGATAATGGCAACGCGCTCACAAAGGAAAAAGGAAAAGGCTAGTAGTACTGGCACTAGTGCTTCTTCACCACAGCCGACTTCCTTTTTGACAGACTGACTGTGGAGTGAATTCCTGTTTATGGTCAAAGGCTGAAAGCTGTTGTGTGTCTGCAGCAGCGCCGCTGCTACTGATCTGTGAACATGACATGCCTGATAATATTGCATTGCCATGGCAACAACAAACACGGGGCAAAATTCTATTAGCTGGAGTGACTCACTGAGTCAAACAGATAATGTGATGGGCCTGGCCAACTGCCCAACAAAGGCTTATGTGAAAGTTGTGATGAATTAACTTTGCCTTGTTATGTCTGTTTTTTGTATAAATTCTCTTCTCGTTACTTATTAAGTCCTCATATTTCTGGTGGTTGCTCAAAATATATATAACACAGGGAAATACTTCAGCAATTAGCCAGCCTGATGCCTAATATAGGGCTTACACTGCTTTGTTTATGAGGCCTTTTTTTCTTTCCTGCCTTTTTCTTAATTTCTCTGTAGGTGATTTATGTGGAAAAACAAATGCATTGTTTCTCAAAAAACCCAAAAACCAACAGTCTCCTCCAAACTATTTGACACTGTCTGACAGGAGGGTGTGGCTTGGCACAGTACAGCATTTGCTTATATATTCATGCAAGCTTCCTTTTTATATAGATGTTCCATATTGCTGCTCTCTAATTTGTACAAGCAAGCAAAAAATCATACCAGGGATCATCTGGACCTCATCTACAGTATTTTAGATCACTACTGCCTGAAATGAGGGGTGCCAGATAATCTCCTCTTTCATGACTGTGAAAGTCAAGAGCAGTACCTCTGACTCACAATCATTTCAGAGGAACAATTAATGACCAGCAGCAATCCAGGTATCGCTTATGGAACACTCACCATCACTTCCAATGTACCTAAATTCAAGCCAATAGAGTCAAGATATTGCTGCAAGCCACCAAAAAGCAAGCTTTAACCAGAAAATGGGTGACTGGCCCTGCCTTGTAATCACATTCCTGTCACAACCCTTTCTGCAGAGTTGTTCCCATATGAAAGGGCAAAAGGTCAAAGCAGACCCTAAGGTCACAAAGTAAAGAAAAATCAATGTATGAGACCAGAATACAGCAGGGGGCACCAAGTTCAGTCCTGAAGGGGAAATCCCAAATAAAAGACTCAAAAATATGGAACTTTAGTGCTCCAGCACCAGGTTTGAACATTAGAGCTTGCAATTGTGGTACATCCAGAGTAGAGTACTAACCCAAAACAAAAAAATGTCTACTAAACCAAAGAAGATATTAGTTTTCATGTTTAAGGGCCATGTATTCCCCTCCTGTGTGGCAAAAAAAAATCCTGCAGTAAAAGAAAACAAGAAGAAGAGTAACCATCTTTAAATCATCATGCTGAGTTTGGTGTTTCTATGGTTTGGTCCCACCTCCCCTAATTTCTGTAACACACAATCACAAGTGCACTACGAAGTCAGAATATAAGACTCCCAACATCTGGAGGACATGAACATGGAAAATTATATTTTTGCCCAAATTCTCATTCTCTTTTTGTTCTGCATCCCATGTCCTAGATCACACTGACAGGGTTTTCATGAGGCACAGTCAAGACTGCCAAAAAGCTTCTCATGCAGAGAGACTCACAAGATCATTTGGAGAGCTGTGAGAAAATAATGCAAACATGAACACAGTTACACCTATTTTTCCAGGCTTTCTGGAATCTAGCCTGCTCTGCTTCCTTATCCATTTTGTGCTGCTCCTCACTTCCTGACAAGAGAAGTGTTTTTCAAGGTGGAAACCAGCATTGCTTTACTGACACAATGGTGAGACCTACACAGTCAAGGTTACATTCTGCATGTAGATAGGATTATATTCTCTGGTTTTAGACTACAAGAAGGTAGTTTTCACTTTAGTTGTCATTGTCTCCTGATCTGTTTGGGAATTTTAAGGCAAAAGGCAAAGAGACACATCATTTTTTCACCATTCTTACAAGAGACTCCTGGCACACCAAGGGCATAAATGTTTGACCTATAACATGCCCACAAGAAAAAAATATTTAATGTTGATATAAAAACTTTGCTTGACAGAAAATGCATGACTACCCTAAGCAAGCTGTTTAATTATTCTTGTCTCGAAATAAGCACTTCTCAGTACTCTAAAGTTCCTTCTATAACAGTGCCACTCCCCAAGCAGTGCAATTTAAAATGGCCATTTTATCTGACCTGTTGAATAATTTTCTTGAAAGTGTCCTTTCTGCCTTGTGGCTCAGAGTTTGAGAAATGTATCACAGCTATTTCACAAACATAGATTACATTAAATTATAACTATTTTTTCTTATTAAAAACAACTCTATGGCTTCCACTTCACTCCAAGCTGTTAGATAATGATCTTATCTTGGTCACAAACGTGCTGAATTAAAGTAGTCAGAGAAGAGCTTATTTGAACTGCTCCTTCTTCCTCTAGGCTGAGAGATATATGCATAAAAAGGAAAGTTCTAGCAATTCTAATAGGGAGTCTCTCCCTTCCATCCCCACCTGCAGGCTCACCAGGGAATTTACAAGTCAGCCTAAAAATACATCTTCCTGGGTTAAAAGCATCCCAGCTGAGGTAAGTTTATAACTAAGACCTTGATCATTCTATTCAGAGACCTACAATGGCATCAGGCAGGGTTCTGAACTGTGGTAGGGCTTTCTTAAATATAATTAATACTCTTTTCACACGTTTTAAATATTGGTTTAGTTAGTCCCTTATTTTGCTTAGTCCTTCATTCACAGAAGCTACAGCTCTACTGCAACAAGAGGCTAAGTGCTCAGTGCTTTTGGCAGATCCCATTAATTAACTGTGGAGACTGTTTTTAATCCAGAATTCTCTGCCTGCCTTTGCTGCCATCCTGGTCCTGCTCTTGTGAAAGCACCACCGACATTTAATTAAGTTGATACAGCAAAGACAGCTTCCATTGCTCTCCTAGGAAGCTCCTGCTCCCAGACAGAAGTTTGGTTACTTGGACGGAAAGGCTATTTGGTTACTTTAGCTAGATAAGCTATTGAGTAAATTTAAAGGTACCTTTCTTACTCTGAATACATAATTCTAATTTTAAAACAACAAATGAGCAAATAAACAGACTTTTTAGAAATTTTGAGCTATTTCTCTTTTTTAAAAAATCTAACAAAAACAAACCCACAGCCACAATATCAGACTATTTTCTAATCAGTCAGATTTCAGAGTATAAGATGAAATTAGATGCAGGTTGCCTGCATTAACCAGATGTAACCAGAAATACTGGTGTCACAGACTCACCATCACACTTCTCTTCTTTCTTGAAATGAACAAATACCAATCCCCCACATTTACACAGTGAATTTAGGGGTTTGCCATTCCATAACCAGACTACTAAGAACAACTTGTGTTGGTCTTTTTCTATTAAGACTATATTGTTGTTTTTCATGTAGCTATTAGTTATTCAAACCTGCTGAGTGTGAATCAGCTTCAACCCTGAGCTCTTTTTGTTCTCTATTGTCATCTGGATCTACTTAGAGAAGGCAGCTGGGGTTGACTTTAGGAAAGATATTAAAATGTGTCATGACACTCCACTGGAAAATTCGTATTTTGCAGGAGCAAGGTCACAGTGCATCATACCTGGAAGGATTGGGACACAAATCTGTTAGGTTTTGACAGATATTTTGTCTTGTGCGATATTCATGGTAAGGGGGAGAGAGATAAAAATCACAAATGTGTCCTTTTCCCCAAATAATTGACAATACTTCTTTGTTGCAGTGCACATATGTATAGATAGGACGAATTGCAAAGTTGCAGTCAAACAAAGCTACAAGATACACAACCAAGCAGAATGGAACCATGGAATCAGAGATTTATAAAATAATTTAGGCTGCAAAAGCTTTCTCACACCTCAAGTCCAAGTCCAACTGCTTACCCACCACTAAGCCATGTCCCTAAGCACCTCAGCTACTGGTCTTATAAATCACTCCAGGCATAATGACTCCACCACTTCCCTGAGAGGCCAGTGCCGGTGTTTGACAACTCTTTCAATGAAGAAATTATTTCTAATTTCCAATCTAAACCTTTCCTGATACAACTTGAGGAAGAAGGGGGAGATCACGCCCTCTTTACAGATCCTTTTCCAAGTACTTCACTAGACCTGTCGTGCCAGGAAGAGGAGCAGCAGCTGCCACTCTTGCTCATGGCCTTGTCACTGCATTGTTCAGTGTCACCCGGGGATGCTCCAGCAAATTACAGTAATTTCACAACTATAAGGTACACCTTTTTGACTAAAATTTTGATCAGAACCCAAAAGTGCACCTTATAATCCGGTGCGCTTTATATACGGACCAAGTTTGGAAATTTGCCAACCTGGAAGTGCAAGCCGTGAGCCGAGCCGCATCAGCCAGTGCCGTGGGCGGGTGGGAGTGCTGGGGCCATGCTAATCCGTGAAAAATGTTTGCAAATTGAGTACCTGACAGTAAACACTGTGATTGTGAGATTCTGTTACTAATTTGTTACTTTGTTGCACACAGATCCTCGCTTCAAAAAAAGTGTGCCTTATAGTCTGGTGCGCCTTATATACGGACAAAGTTCAGACATTTGCCAGCAAACTGGAAGTGTGCCTTATAATCCTGTGCGCCTTAGAGTTGTGAAATTACTGTAATCGTTCCCAAAGCAAAGCTGCAGTGACCTAGAGCTGGCTCAGATCTTGGTCCTGTTGTGAAGGAGCATTATCACCCTCTCCATTTATTCACCACAGGCGAGTCACTCTGCCTGGCTGCCTCTTTCAGCCAGGGCTAGTAAGTGCAAAGTGGAACACTGCCATCTCCGTGCCCGTGGCTGCATTTCACCACATGCTGCTGCACACATTGGGGTGAAGGAAGCCAGAAGGTCAGCCCTGAATAACAGCCTCAAAGAGTTTAAATGAGCTTTGCCACCTTAAATCTTTAGTGATTAATTACCTCGATTTCAATTGAAGCACCCTCATTTTTACATCTCAAATGGCTTTTGCCTGTTTTTATAATTTTTCAGCTTTGCTCTTGAAATCTAACTCAGATGGAAGAATACTCCTAAACAGAGGTGAAAGAAGCTGTACTTGGATTGTCAAACCACACTAAAAAGTTACAGGAAATGAAATTTTCATATACAAAGCTCGCAGTCTTGCCTAGTAGCGATGTTAGGGCAGTTTTGGAATAAACTTCTGTATGCCTGAGACTATTTGAACTTAATGTGAATGCTAAACCACATGCAGTTTGCGCATCAGTAGGTGAGAAGGATCTAAAAGAGAATAATACAATGCATAATTAAGAAACAAAAAGTTTCTGTTGATCAGTTTGCCTTCCCCTCACCCCAGGTTACATTTTCCTTGCTGTTAATTACAGTAATTTCACGAATATAAGCCGCACCTTTTTCATTGAAGAATCC
>VRYO01002772.1:63195656-63206296 GCA_009812075.1 Sialia sialis | reverse complement strand
TGAAATTACTGTATGTTCATTTTGATTCCACCTAACAAGGTGGCATTTGATTTTAATTGGAGCTTCCATTTATAAACACACTTAGGAAGTGATGACAAGAGCTGTAGTACATAATAGATCTAAGAACACTTTAGAGTATCTTGTGAATAGCAAACACCTGAGTATAAAATACTTTGCAACTATCCATATTCCATTGCCCTGTGACATTATGGACTATTGTCACTTCTAGGTGGTGAAGTTTGTCATTCCTATGATGAGCATTGTCAGTAACCAGATTTTTCCACCCACCCATCTCCCTTGCTTTCTTTGCAGTGTTAGCCCCCATAAGCTGTTGGTGGTGAATAAGATATGTTCATGTAGAGTTCCCTGCAGTAGCCATTGCCAAAGAGCAGCTGAGAGACTTATAATGATTCATTGGTGCACGATAGTTCTAATTTCCTCTCTCTGTTTTTAGTCTCTCAACATTTTCATTTTCTGATATTCCAGTGCCAGGACTGCTTTGTTCCTTTTTTCGTAAGGAAACAGTCTTTGTTGTTTAATTAAGATGGGAGAACAGGACCAAATTTATTCAGTATGTTTCTTTAGACCATTGAATGTGAATTTATATGTATAGAAAAATGTGTGTACATGTGTGTGTATATGTATACATGCATATAAATATATATATGTGTGTATCTAACTCTCTTTCACTCCATATAGAGTAGCAAATCCCAGCTTCTGCCACCCGCGCTACCCTCCAAGAGAGACAAGCTTTAAAAACAACTCAGCTATCCAAATTTGCCTGAGGACATTTTCTTACCTCTCTCTCATTCTCTCCTTCCCCCAAATAACCCGAATTTATGCCTTCTTGCACTACCTTCAAGTGCAGTAGATCAGTGACAAAGTAAAACCTTTCCTTCCAAAGATTTCACTTAAAGTTTTTAGAAGTCTTTAACTCCATTAAGTATAATATGCTTGGGAAAAATATAGATTTACCTTAGGAGTCTCTCATTCTCTAGTGCTGCCTTTTCTGATTATGTTTCCCCAAAGCACAGTTTAAGGTGTAGTTTAAGATTATTTGAAGTATAATGTATACTTTATACAGTACATAAAATTTTACTTACTTTTTCTTAAACCATACTTTGTGAGGAGTGTCAAGAGGGCAGAACTAAATCCCAAGACATTGTACAAGTGATTATCAACTGAGAGAGTTTCAGAAAGGTATTACTTCTTCCTATAATAAAAGATGTTGGATCTTTTTCCCTGGGTATACCAGGAAGTCCTTGCTTGCATCAAAAGAAGCTTGCGTTGCTCTCTGCAAAATATCTTAACTAACTCTGATATGGCAAGTTCTCCTGTTAATAACCCAACAAGCCTGCCGGTCAGATTTTCACCCTTTAAGACAAATAACACATGGTCACAGGACCTACTTTCAGAAATTGGTCTGATCTTCCAGCTCTCCTTTTAAAATAAGATTTACATCTCTAAAAAAGGCAGGTTTGCTTAAGCCCAGTCCATGCAGGAAGTCTGTAATGAGCTGATCCCAGTTTAGTATACACTCAGGCAGACCAGCCTGGCTATGCAAGATACCAATCCTGCTTTTTCACAGAGTCTGAAGGATGGGAGGCTGTCATTTCCATCCAAATGCATGAAAAAATATCTTCAAGAAAGTGAAAGGAGGAGAAACTAGCGACATTTATCTCAAACACATTACAAGTAACTCACATAGGCATAGCCCCTATAAATAAAAAATTAAATCCATATCACACCACACTATATTTCATCCAATAAATTTGTGTTCTAATTATCAAACAAATCACAGATTTTGTGCTGGTCACACCTAATTTATGAACTGCATAGTATAACAGTTAATGGACTCAGTAGTTAATTCCCCCTTGTATCTTCTCCAGTGATATTCAAGTATTTCAACTGAGATTTTAATTGATTTTCACAGTAGCCACTCGTTAATAGGATAATTTGTCAATACAATAATAAAACAATTGTTCCTCCAGTTTATCAGATAAGAAAGTTAAGGCTTGTTTCATTAATTGCAGGCAGCTGTAGGGTTTTCAGGATGAAAGATATAAATCTCAATGGCACTGCGGAAAACTAGGTCAGAGGGCAGGGGAAAATTAGTTAAGCATGATGGACCAGCAGTGACCTGTACAGGTGTTTGAGCTCACTTTCTAGTCATCACTTCCTCTGTTCTTATTTGTTTCTGGCAAAGCCCATAGGTCAACACATGTATTCTTGTGCCTGGTTTGAATTAAAAGCCAGTCTAGAGCTGCTTGCTCCCAAACTCCAGATAATGTTACCTATTAGAAGTAAAACATTTCAGTGCCTTTATGCTGTCATGTATTTCCCATGGAGCTTTGTTTACATCCATAAGTGGCTCTTGATTCTTAAAATAAAAAACTTAAAATAGCATTCAAATTATCTATAAAAGTGTAAAAAGAGTATTACAAAGGAGTAAGTGTTATTCATGGAGTCTAGAAGACTGCAGTAAAATAAAACATCTATTGAAAATCAGCTCAATTGATACAAATGTTTTCATTAATCACATGAAGCTACATCCTCCCTTCTCTTCCCAACACAAACAATATAAGCATTTTTCTCCTCTATGAAACTTTGAAATATTTCCCATCTCCCTTGCTTTCAGCTTTGGATATTTTTCTCTGTACTCCACAAACTTCTGTCTTGATGTTATTCTTCATTAAGTGAAAACTTAAAAGAGCATAAAAAGCTCCTAAAAGCTTTTACTTTTCATTGCAACTAATTATCTTCAAGTTTCCTGAAGATAGAAAAGACTCTGGTCTGACACCTTGCATTCTGTATTATGTGAGCTTACTGTATTAATATGTCAGGCTGAAAATGCCAAAAACTGTTGTTTGATCTTGATTGAAATCTTTCAGCTATACGAGACACAGCTCCAGCAAGTAACTCAGCCTCCTACATAAGTAAAATAAAATAGTCACACTGCAGCAAGTAGGACAAGGGCAGTCTTAGTTAAATGGGTGCTTCTGAAGCATAAGTAGTGGAGGGTTTACTTACAGAAATGGTGCAGAAAGGACAAGAAATAAGATCACACATCTTCAGTGCTTCTTGTAGAGAGTGTTAAGAGATCAGTCATCACATTTATGTTCCGAGGTGTACTTTGGTGTCCTTTGATGCACCACAGCTCACTGAGCAATTTTGGAAACCATACAAGCTGTGGTATTTATGAGTGTAAGCAAGTGTGTATATTCACCTATGCAGGTCTCCTGATCTGCAGCTGAAGGTGAGCCTGACCATGGCTTTGCCTGCTAAATGTAAACTACTGCCTGATGGATGTCTCCCTGACTGCATTTGCAAATGAATGGGTGCAGCCATTTTTGCAATATGATTTTTCTGGTTTATCAGGGTATCTGTCCCTGCCTCCCATCCACAGCTGACATTTAGGCTTTAGTCCGATTTTTATATATTTCATTTTAGGGCTTTCAAGTAGTGGGTAACACTGTTTGCTGGCTGTATTTCTAATTTTCTCCTTATCAAGGTGGGAATTTCAGAGTCAAATCTCCCATCTCATTTTCTAAACATAGAAGTAATCAAACACCATGAAAACCTGAAATAATTTTAGCACAATTTGACAAAATTTCTTTGTTTAGATTCCCTGAATAAGGGCACAAGAACTACAGAGAACAAAAAATAATTTAAAAAAAAAAACATGAAACAATTTATGTGATGCTTCATGGTTCACATTTTCAGCAAGCAGGCTCATCTCAAAGAAAGCCTTCTTTGTTCAAGAAATACAAAGTAGTTTAAAACAAAAATTCTGCTTCACATTTTTAAGAGAGGTTTGGTTACCTTGCTGCTTCATGGCAATAAAGTCAAGTGCTCAATTTGCTGGTGGGAGTTTCATTTTAACTTCCTCAGTTACAGCATTGTTCATTCTTAACCTACCATAGAGAGCAGTTAATTCCAAACACCACTGAACAATATTCCTATAATTTCTCAATTCCAACTCATAAAAGACATTGGGAAAGCATAGTAATGTTCTTTGTTTGCTTATTTGTACATATAAATGCTAGATATTCATTAACTCCTCTTTGCAAGAAGTCAAATATCTTTTTCAACTGGGCACTGGTGATACATTTTCCTCACCATGGAAATGAACATGCTATTTTGCCATCAAACATTGACAGCAGTACCACTAAAATATCTTGCCTCAGTCCTCTATAAAGGAGGGATTGAGTAAGAAAATAAATAAAAAGTATATCCCTTTCATGTGTCATGATTTAATGAAGATGTGCTTATGTCACACAATGCACAAAGAAAATCTTATTTGCCAAAATTTCAAAATCAAATTTTAGCCACTTTTGCACAGTAAGTACAATAATAATTCAATGTAATAATAATTTTAAAAGTGTGTATATATAGAAAAAGTTGTGTCTAATATTGATTCAGACTTCCCAACAGCATTAAACCAACACAGGCATTTTTTCACTAGAACTAGATCAATTTATGTCAAAAATGAAGAGCTGAACATTGAGAACAGATATATTGATAATAGGAAAAAACTTTTATCTTCTGTTTTACTAAGAATAGAAAATTTTCCTGACAGTAAAATTAAATCAGTGGTTTTTTTCACCTGTCTTTAAATCTATCTGTCCATAAATGTGGAAAAATATTTATGCTGTTTGAAATAAATATTTTCTGAAGCCTTAGAAATCAGGTTATTTCTTTTGCCTAATTTCTGAGTAAATCACAAGTTATCAAGGGTAAAATACAAATGCTGCTTATATATTTATAATTAAAATTATAATTGATTCTGGCATTTCTACTAATGGGTTTTGTGAAATTGTATCAAGCACACTGTATTAGAAAACCTCCTGAAAATCTTTGTTTTGTCACCCAGGAAAAAATAAAACAAAAATCCCAAACATTTATTGTAGAATCGCATGGTATAAAAGTTTGTGCCTAGACTGTATGAAGGAGAAAAAAAAAAGTATATATTCAGAGAGACGGTACACAGAAGTGAAAGCAGCTGAACTTCTTGCAAACCACCCTCAGTTGTGAAAAGAGAGAGAACAGCGGCTACCATGTGGCACAAAACCTAAATATATATTATTTTGTTCCTTTTCGTTAAGACTGCATAGGGCATAAGTTGTTTTCAAGCATGCCTCGGACTCCTACAGCTCCAGCTGTCATGTGTAATTAAACATTTGGCCTCCACAATTACTCTACAGTGTACATATGCCAGTATTTCAAGCCTGGAATATGCATTTCAAAGAAGAATAATTCCCTGGAAATCCTAAATTGACAGGAGCAAAGACAGCCTGAAGGAAAGTAGTCAGAGAAAACTGTAAGGTCGGGATCTAATGATTAAAAAAGAAACTTCAAGAAGAACTTCAACCCTTAACTAAACCAATGGGAAAAAGAACGACAGTTGGCAAGCAGATTTCTGCATAGGGATCCTGATTAGGGAGCCTCTTGGGTTAATTTAATATTATCAGTGTTGTTCACCTTGCTGTAGTATGCCTTACCATTAATACTATTTAAACAGATTTCTTTTTTCTTAAAGCATATTTGGCATCATTTATTTTCCATGAATACTGATCATGGCAATAATAAATTTGATGATTCATATTGAATCTGAGGTTGATTTATAGCAAAGGGAGTTGGTTTTTCGGTTGGTTTGGTTTTTTCTTTTTTTTTTTTCCCTTTTTTTTCTTACCCTGCTTCACATCCTTGCATTTACTGCTGGTGCTGTTGTCCTAAGTAACGCTGAGTTTGCATTTCAGTTAGGAATGTGGGTTTTTTAGAATTTTTTATGAGGGCCATTTGTAAAGAAATAGCTACATACCCTATTTCTAAAGTATTTCTAATGTTAAGAACAATGGATTTAAAGAAACCAAAATGCTTTTAACAGGAAGGGGGGAAAAAAAATTAAAAGAAGTTGGGTTGCAATAAAAAATCTAGTGAATATATTTCTTGTGTACAATAAAATTTTCCTTTAGAGTGTGTCTGGGGTCTAAGGATCTGTTTGCCACCCTAGATCATCTGCTTAGTAACACTTAAATGTAAAGGACTAAGAATCTAAGAGCTTGAGGCATGGAGGAAAAACATGGTGAAAAAATGAGCATTCTTCTATTAAGACGTGAAAATACACTCATCTACTTAGCTTTCTGAAAGTTACACATTTAAGCCTGAATTGGTTCAACATGGCTCCCTTTTATACTGAAGAGAGACAAATAAGCATTTCCAGTGTGCAGTGCACTCAATTCATTCTACACTAAAATTATTATGCATCTTTGTAATTATAATGCATTATTCTTCAATAGTTATTCAGAAAGACATTATAAAACACAGATGCATATGACTAGAGCAGATCTAGATACCTAAATCTAAAACATCTGCATTAATCTGGGCTGAATTCCTGCTTTATAATGAACTTTTTTTTTTCTTGATTTTTCATATCCTTAATATCACTTAGCTTTAGATAAAGTAACAGGAGGGCAAGAGCACTTCCACCAGTGAAACTGCATTAGTAACAATAGAGAATTACCCCAAAAGGCTGTTATCAAGCCTGCTAACCTGTTAGTACTGCAGGCATGCCAGCCTTTATTCCATTTTTTTGACTAAACTAAGGCATTTATCTTTAACTGACTGTAACTTACTATCTTAATAAAAAATTAAAGTTCACATCATTGTAAGGTGCCATGGTATGACAGCAAGTTACAATGCCTGTCACTGTGAATGATGGAATGACAATAAATTCATGTGAACCCTCATGCACAAACACACATACAAGGAAACAATTTTTAAATGCAGCTTGGTATTAGGCTCTAGCCTGTCAGTGCTTTATACTGAAAAAGCATCTTTGGGAAAGAAGTAAGGGGACCACAATGTGACTGAATCATCGACTTATTTTCATCCCTATTCAGGTTAAAGTACAAGTAAAGTCACACTAAACTATGTGTCACTTTTCTCATGATTTTTGGTTTCACTTCAAAATCCAGCTCTGCCAAGTCTGAAGCTGTTGATAAGGAGTTGACTACAGTTTTCCTCGTTAGAGCTGATCACTGAGGCACCAACTTGGTAAGTAGGAGCTATCAACTTCATTGACTTTAACTGCTAATTTCCATATTTCTTTTAATAGCTGCTAGTGTTGCAGACTATTCAGGAGAGGAGGCAGCCTACCTGCTAATTCTGGCAGTGGAAGTAGCTTTGGAGCACTGGCATGAGACTGGTCCTTCTGGTTAAAAACACAGAGGAGTAACTCAGAGACAACTGATCTGTGTTGCACTTCCCACTGCTCTTCCCAATTCTGCACCAGTCGAGCCTGGAAAGGTCCTTGCTCCTGCACTTCAGCTTTGTCCTCTGCATTTAAAATAAGCAAGCTAAATCCACAACTTGAGAGAAATTCATAGTATTCAACTGTTGGGAAAATGAGCCACACTATCACTGTAAAATGCCAGTACAAAATTACCCAAAGTCCCTGCCTGACTTTTCATTCCTTTGTCCAGGGACAGAACAATTCTGCTGTTTCCAAGCAATCTTTTGTTGATATCTGTTGATCTATATGTCTCAAGGGATAGGGGCTTCAAAATCAAAGCCCAAACATCCACTTATTGACAACATGCTGCACATTAAGGGTGTGGTATTAATGCAGAAAAATAATTACTTCAGCAACCACCACCACACCTTCTTTTTGACTGTTTTTTCTTTTGTTTTCAAAAGCTGTCTGACCTTTTTCTTTCATTCTGAGAAGATGACTGCTGGAAGGAGGAAGAGTGCTGAGAGGGAGAAGATAGCAGAGAGAAAGAATGGGAAGAGAGAGGGTTTCACAGGGTTTAGGAAACTGTCAGCATAACAGAAAGGCAGTGACCATTATAATTCTGGTAAAGTTCCTGTAATGGAAAAAAATAACACTGCTGCCTCAAGGCTGTGGATCAGAAAGTAAAATCTTATCTCTCCTCAAGTCAATTGAAAAAATGTCATTGACTTTGGTGCACACAGGATATCTAATGAACCTTAAGAGGCTTCTTTAATAGTTAAACATGCAGATTTCTGAAAAATAAGTGCATGTCTGAAAATTTCACTCCATATTGAGACCTCCGTGATTTTTTAAAATGAAAGTGGATGGTCCAGAATATTGTTTTTCCCATTACTACCTCCTCTTGTTGTTCTTTTTGCCCACTTTTTTATTATTGTGCTCATTGCCTCTGTTATCAGCCAATGCTGTTATCCTCTAGTTGCCTGTCCAGATGAGCTCTGGAATAGCATGCTGCTATTTTGATCCATATCCAAAAAAATGAAAAACAGTATGAAGAGGAAGACACCATTTTTGACTCTTAGTGGATGCTCCACAGCAATTCTTTCAATTTGTTGTCCCTAAGGTGGTCAAATGATCCCATTCTGTCCCATCTTTTCTTTCCAGAATTAATTATAAGTCCAAAAGTAATTTAGCATGCTGGGAAATTTTACATGATGAAAAATAGGTTGTAGTAAGTGGAATTTGTCTTTTGATCTTTGGTCCCTTCTTCTTCTTACTGAAGAGTGAAAAACTTTTTTTTTAATGAAAACTTGCAAATTTTGCACCCTGTGGGGATGTCTGCCCACTCATTTCTGAAATCAGTTGAAGTCTGGAGATTTGGAAGCACTTTTTTCTTTTTAATCTAAAATTTTATGTGCGCTTATAAAGTGAGGAATGACTGGCCATGCAGAAGTAGGACAGAAATGTGGGGCTCATAGTGAGTTGAAAATTAAATGTAAATTGATAACACAATTTTCTTATCCCAAGTATTTTTATTTTGTGGGGTATTAGCAGGGTTGTCACACACACACACACACACATAAAATACAGAACACAATTCTGTCCAGTCTACCCTGGTGAGGCTGGAGCTCTGTGTCTGCTTTTGAACATCACACTTTAAGAAAGATAAATGGGAGAAACCCAGAGGAGAGCATGAAAAATGAGATAAGGTTTAGAAGACATGACCTGTGAGAAAAGGTTGAGAGAATTAATTTAGTCTAGAAAAAAAAAAGATACTGAGGCAGAACATGACAGCCATACTCTACCACATAAAAGATGTGTAAAAGTAAATTCAGTGTGTAAAAATAGAAAAGTAAAGATACTTTCTCCCTTATTGTGGGAAAAAAATAGAGAAAAAAAAGGCTTAATTTTTATAGAAATCAGCCTAGATATTAGGAAAAAGCTTGTTATTGTGACAAAGTCCTAGAGAAGGCTGCCCATGAAGTTTCATTAACTCCTCCCTTTAGAGGTTTTTAAGTCAAGCTAGAAAAACACAAATTAGGAATATCCAAGGAAAACTTGGTCCACCTTAAGGTGAACTAGATAACCCCTTGAACTTCTTTCCATCTCTAAATTTCACAGATTCAACACCTTCTTCAGACTTACCTAGCTAATCATGAAACGGGAGCACGGTGTTAGTTGTTGGCAAGGCTCCCTCTTGTTAGTCACACCCAGACCTCTGAAGCCCTTGTGTAGGATGCATTGGCTGGGTCACAATACTGTCAAACCTGCTGTCATTTCAAAAGAAACAGCGCAACCTCTCTGCTTTTGGTGGAGGACGTTTGGAACAGGATGATCTTTAAGATCCAGCCCAAACCTTTTTATGATCCTATGATTTTGAAGAAAAATTCCTTCATTGAATTAGATGTTATTGATGCAATGCTGTCTTCCTGATCTAGAGAATACTGAATCAATTGTCCTGAAAGATGTGAATATCTTTATCTTTTATGCATCTCCCTGGACTCCATTGCTGCTCATGACGGAGCAGGGTGTGATTTATCTCACCTGGCTGAAATCACTCAACATCAAGGATGGGATTCAGTTAAGTGTAATGCTGGACAAGTCCTCTGAACTGCAAATGAGCAATTTAAAATGCCTAAAATTAGCAAATTGAAGTCAGATTATAGTTTTCTTCAGTCTAGTTAATTCATCCTGGACAGTTTCTGGAGTAATTTGGCTGTCCAAGCATACATGCCCACTGGAAGGTGAGCTGACTACTTCCCCATAGTGTTCTGAATTTATTCACTTAGGTTTCAAGGGTCTGTAAAAATATCTTGGGCAAGTAACTCATACACAGACATTTGTGTGGGATACCTGAGGAACAGTGTACCTGTCTTATTTTGGATTTTTGCTGTAGGATGAATTGAATTGGGCTAATTCAGATGCCTAGGCATAGTTTTTCATGCTTTATGTTTTGCCTACACAAGGATGCAGGTCTCAGTATTTCTATCAGTCTGGCAACATGCATCTATGTTCAGGCAACTGAACTGGACCTGTAATTTCTTAAAAGCGCCTGATTCTGTCCATTGATTATAATGGAAATTTTCTGAGTAGAAAGGGACACTCTTGTAAATTTCTTTACACCAACATATGTGAAGTTAGACAAAATGAACCCTCTCTACTATGTGTGCACTGACAATATAAACAAGGCTTTGATAGTTAGGTAAGTGATTATGAAGTAGGAGAAGATGAAAAAATTTTTGGGAAATGCCAAAGAAATGAAATGAAGCCATAATAGTCCAGAAAAAAGGAGTAGAGAAGTTGGAAAATGGAAAATGAGGAAAGAAAATAAAAAGGCCAGAAATGCAGTTGTCATCCATCCTTGTGGCTTTATAGATTAACAACACTGTACTAAGCAAATACATGT
>VRYO01002772.1:63130552-63186121 GCA_009812075.1 Sialia sialis | reverse complement strand
CTTATAATTGTGAAATTACTGTATGTGCTTTCTCTGCTCCTGTGTTCCACACCTTACATCCATATTGCCAGTCATGAGATGTGTTAGGTCTGTAAGTCAGAAAGCATGCCCAGAAGGCCATCTACATTATGATGAGGACACAGGTAACACAGTTAAAGAACAGACCAAGCAAGTAAAAAACTTGTCTTGTCTACATGCTCATCTCACACAGTGCTCACCTTATCTTATATTGTTACTAGATTATGGTGTGAAGTTTTCACTTTTTTATTTTTTTTTAATGGCTAAGAATGAGTGAACGCTTCTGTGATAGCTCTGTCACACAGAAAATCAATCTTTCCAACACTGGTGACACAGCTTTTGTTTTGGGAAAATGGGGAATGAAATACAGAGTGGTCTTACAAGGTTCTGGGAAATTAATTAATTCTTTAACATGTGCTTTAAAAAGAAAAGTTATTAGGTAATATTAGGTAATCTCATTAGCCCAATGAGACATTTCTTACATGTCACCACTTAAAGCCATTTCTCTATTCCACAGAGTTGATTACAAAACACACCCCAAAAATGCAGATTATTTTTTAGGAGATCAGTCAACAACTTTTCACTTCTTATGAACAAACTAAACTCTTCAGATTTCTTTGATTTCTTACAGTCAATTCAGTATGAAAACATTTGCAGTAAAGCTGTAATAAACTATCTCTTAAAGGAAAACAATCACAAATCTGGTTTATGTGCCCTAGTGGTCCAAATGTAAATAAGTACTCAGAAGGGGAAATTAGCATAATAAGCATGAATTAACTGACTGAGATAAACTAAAAAGTATTTCAGCTTCAAAATGGATCAAAATAATTCTGCATAAATGGAAAAATATCTCTAAATTTGTGTATGTCTTTTTAACTTCTTAATATTAACTGAAAATGCCACAATGCTTCATGAAAGGTTATTTCTCTCATATATATCCCTTTGGCTGTAATCTGGGAAAACCAATAAGCTAATATACAGAGCCTGTTCTGAAAGCAATACTGTACGTTAGCTAACACATGGCAGTACAGAAAAGCTAAATTAATTATTTTTCTTTTGAGGCCATTAAATAAGTAGAGATATGCTGCCAACAATACAATATGCAATGGATGGGGGTCTTTTTCTCCTTACAGATATATATTTGACAAGTTTTGTCTTTGGACTTATTGTGGGTTTTGTTTGGTTGTTTGGTTTGTTTTTTTTTAATTATTCCTCTCCAAACATTTCTGAACAGACTTAGCATTCAGGATTATATATAACACTTCAAAGCATTCAGTGGTGATCCTAAACAAAAGGAACCTATTGAATATTTCTAGATTTCCCAATATTTTTGTCAAACACTAGACTTTCACTCATAATCTCTCAAAAAAGTCATGCATGACATACAGTTTGAAGTTTTGCAGAATCACATGCATCAGAGATTTTGTCTGCTTTCCATGGACTGTTGCAAAATTCCAGTTCACATTTTTGGCTTCAGAAACAAAAGAAAAGTGTATCCAAACAAAGATTTGTTTGAATGTGTATAAATTATATAAATAATAATGCCAGGTATTTCAGTTTAAAATAAATGGTATATGAAGACAACTTTGCATCTTTGCCCTATTAAGAATAAGTCTGGAATCTTTTTTAATTGCAGCACACCAGTTTTGATCTTTGAATCTATCTCAGTAGGTTTTTGAATAGTTGAACCAAACGTGCCTTCAGCATTGATTTGTCATTTTTTTCTAAATGAATCTAAAATTTTATGTAAATTAATGACACAGTGATTCTTTGAAAATTTTGTGTCCACAAATCATTTTTTTGAATCTTTTATTCCATTTTTTTCATCTGATCAAAGAGATTTCCTTAGACAGGAAAATTTTATAAATAAAACAAGCAAACATAGTGCAAATTTTAAGCAGTTTGGTAGATATGTAGGTAGAATCTAAATTAGCACATTGTCTACACTGACCTATTTAGCTTTAAAGCAGAGCTGTGAGAAAGTAGTAATGAACTATAAGTGCTTTCTCGACATCACACTTCACACATATCATTTAAAATGTATTTGTTTAGTATTATCAGAAGACACGATGCAAAGTGCCTGGCTTGTAAAATGCAAGTACAAGGTTAGAAATAAAAATACCATAAAGTCTGAAGCCCCAAAGCAGCTTAGTATTTTCAAAGTTTCAAGCCAGGTGTTTTGAGTCTCAAGCAATAAAAAAGTGCCTTTCTTTGGAGCAGGAATTAGCAATTGGAAATCTGTTTGCATGTATCTCTCGGGCATTACAATTCCCCAGGCATTTTCTTTAAGAAGGAGGGCTTGGCTAATAATTTTCAATCTGAGTCTTACTGCTCTCCCTTTGCTAACCTAAATACCCAGCTTTTCTTCTGTGTTTATTCAGAGCATGTGATCATCTGCCTAACTGGTAAATATCACTCACAGAGGGAAAGAGGGCTTATTGATACTTTTACCAAACCTGCCTCAGGAGACACTGAATCAATTGTGTTTTAGAATCAATTGTGTTTTTTTCTAGACAAAAGATTAACATACTTGGAGAAAACAATGTTTCTCATCTGAAAATCTTCTAGGATAATCAGAAAGTGTTAAAGTTGGAAACATCAGTGAGATTTAAGGAGAGGTGGGATTTGGGAATGTTTTTGATGCTTTTGATGGAAAAAAGGGAGGAGAAAACCAACCAAACAAACATGCTGGGAGTAGTTTATACATGCCAGACTGTGCAAAAGAAACACAGTTTAAGAAGGCAGTAAAGTGGAAAACCAGAAATCACCTGCAAGCATTAAAAGAGGGTGTCTCATAAAAAGTGCTGCCACCAAAATGCCATAGTAACTGACTCTTGCTTTAGATTATCTTTCTTTGGTCTATAGATTATAAAAGAATGAGCAGAAAGATGCTCATGTTTTTTCCTGATAATTTTTGCAGTCTTGAAAACCTTCATGTTTCTGCATGCTACATTCATTCTTTTCTCAGTTAGGACAAGAGAAATCATTTCCCAAACTGTATCTTCACATTCTTCTACTGCTTGCTGAGAGCTGTCATTCAAAGTCCAGCCAGTTTGTTGTCTCAGTTTCTTTGTTTCTTTAATAATTCCTTTATTGGTAACAAAGGATATACAGGAAATAATAGGTAAACTTCTGAACAGGTTAATGTTTTTAACATCAGCAGTTATGTTGATGTTATCTGAAAACAAGTTAAAATTAAGAGTTCAGGCACATAGTGTACTTGTATTTTAATGAGGTGATTTGTGTAGACCTGTCATTGAGTGTTAACATTTACAAATGCAATTAATTCAGTCATATAAAACAAATACTAGATAGTTATATTTTAATGAATTTAAACCTATGTATAAATGCCAGCAGAAAGTTCCAATCATACTTAGTCAGGAATATGCATTAATCTTCCTTAGTTTTGCTCTATATGGTGCACTAGACAAGATCTTCTGGCAAAATTAAAAATAAATGCCTACATTTGACCTCTGACTCATGCAGTGTGGAAACATACAATATTTAGGTTTTAATTGTGCTATTTTTCAGCTGCACCAAATCGGACCATCTGTCCAAAGTCTAAACTAGATTTGTTTTTTCTACATATATTGAAATGCATTTTTTAAAATTAGGTTTTATTATTATTTCTCTGTAAAAAGTTCAGAAATATTTGCATATTTCCAAACAGGAACAGCCCAACATCCAATTAACAATAAAATATGCATTGAATAAGAAAAATAAATATTGATCTGCAAGCTACCATGCCAATTTGTTCTCACGGTAAGCATCTTTTCCCTCCAATCAACTGATTTTCTTTGACAAAGGGAACGGGAAGAGGAAAGCGCTTAAATGGAATATAAGTGAATGCTGTTTATGAAGCAGAAATGTATATACCGATGGCAAATACTTCAGGCCAGATTTCCCTACAACTTTCAGTTTTTGTGCTTCACTCAAAACAAAAAATAAAACAGATCCTAAAAATCACATTTTAAAAACTATCACAGATGGTGATGCTTATTTGTATACTCACTAGATAATGCTCACAGTATCATATATTTGCATTTTATTTTCACTCAGAAGTTGCCTTGCCATAATTTCCATTAGAGAAGTCTCTTCTGCAGCAAGGAGGGAGATGGTGGCCAGAGGACTTTAGCAGTGTTAAGATGTCACCAGAGGCACAGAATGCTGTTACTGCAGCAGATCCTCTGGAAAGATGTTTGCAGAGCAGACAGCCTTGCAAGAACCTGAGGGCTGATAGTCTGTGACTCACGTCTGGCTGCTCAGGAGGCCAGTGAAGAACGGGCTCTTTGGACATCTGTGCCCATTTGCACACAGAGTGGCTGTGACCTGGAGGAGCTTCCTCACCAGGAAGACTGAGGCTCCTGTATCCCTGCTTGCTTACTCTCATCTTGCACTCAAAGTGGCAATCCCCAGTCAAGCAGCAGAGCATTTGCACTGCCACATGCAAGTGCAACAGACGCTCTTCCCATCCATAAGAACAAATGTCAGCATTTCAGAAAACACTTGAAATTACTTTAGCCAAATAAATGCCCCCAAAAATTTTGAGCCGTGCCACTGTTCAGATTGTTCTGCTGTTTTTGTTCCTTATGTCAGTGACACTTCACACTCCAGACATGCTAATCCCAAAATATCTACACAGGAGCTTTAGAATTTCTTATATCTCCACAACACACGGGGACGAAATGTAGATGTTTTCAAATCCGACATCCGTATCTGAGTTAATCACCTTAGCCTTTATAATCAGTGAGTGGGTAGGATAGGAATTTTTTGGGCATGGTTCATCTCCTTCCAAAGTAGAATTTTGTCAAGTGATTGATGATCTAAATGAGCTTATTAGTCTCCAGAAGACCATGGCATGACTATATGACTAGAAGATAGTTGAGATTAATCCCACCCACAGTGATGTATTAGATAAACAAATGGTATCAAAATTTCCCCAAACATATTAAGTGGATGACTGCTATAGTTTAATATCAAACATCCCCCCTGAAGTGCCCTTTACTTTATATGTTATTGTCAAAATGAAGTCATGAAGACCAATTATGAACAGCTGGAAAAGTGCATGTTACATAAAGGTGAAGAACATCTGGAGTGTTCTACAGAGGATTTGATGGAGGTTTGATAGAGCTGAATGTAATTCAATGAGCTAGAATTGCTAACAGCAAAATAAAGGAAAAATGGAAAAAAGTAAAGAGGGAAAGTAAAAAAAAGCTGCCAAATTCCAGACTATTATTTCTGTAGTTGAGAAAACCTGAAAACTTAGCTATTTTTGTTAAAGTTCCAATAATATCTGATATTTCTGTGAAAATAGATTAGATGATAAGCAATACTGAAGACCCAATGCCTGAAATTCTGATAATTTTTTAATTCAAATAGGTACTTAAAATAACATGCTGAAAAGAATATATGACCAAAAATATTTTTTCAGAACTTGAAAGGGTATGTTTCAGACTAAACATTTTCAAGAATAGAACCAATATCATACAGATTTTCTCTTTTGCTAAAGGATGTCTTTCTGATAAAAAAAAAATGGTAAAACTATTTAGTCATCATGAGCAACACTGAAGTTATGTGAGAAAGCAATACCTGTTTGCTGTAGTTTTGCCTGTGACTTAGGAATGAGGACTGAACTGCAGTAAAAATTCTTCATGTACAATATAAGGGGTTCAAAGTCACACTTTTTTAGAAAATACTTGCTGCAAGATCCATATTTATTAATATTGTTCCTACCACTTTAATACTTTAAGATGAGCCAGTAGAGGTATTATGGTACTGTAAAATTTTAACACTAATAAATGTGCCTATGGAAATAAAATACATGTAAGTTAGTGCTTTTATGAGTTTGAAGTTGATTTATGTCATGCTGTAACCCCTTTCTGAGGAGGATGTCTTGCTGTACCTCAGAAATATGTATATTGCAGACTACTGTATTTCTTTATACCATTCTAAACATAATAAACAGTCAAATGGTTATGCAGAAATCTTAGAAAAACTTGAATTTAAATAGAATTGCATACCAAATGATAGATGTATTTACCTTTTAATAGACTAGTTATTCACTTTTAATTTATTAACTACCACTTATTTCAAATATTTTCAGATTATTGACAGTCTATCTGAATTTGCTACTGCATAATACAGATGGAAAGCAAAATGCACCTGAAACCATTTCTCACTAAGATATTTTCCTCTCAGTGTCTGTTTACTACAGCACACATTCATTATTTGTGACTAGTGTATATCCAGCACAAGACCTGAGACCACATATAGATTGCTGAACCAGAATTTTTTTCTACTATTTCAAGTATTGTTATTTAGTTTATTTTAAATTATGTGTACTCCTTTCATTCAGACTGTTTTTGTTGAGGGTTTTTGTGCATTGCCTTTAATGATAACTTATAATTATTAAAAAAAAAAATTGCTGAAGGCTCCTCAGCAGTACTTGAAACAGACTCAGTTGGCTCCAAACTGTGTTTTCCTCTTCAATCTCTTGAACACTGTGTGCAAACAATACCTGTGAGACTGGAAAATCAAATCATTAAGTTTATACACGTTTTTCCAAAACAAATTTTTCTCACCTAAGGTAAGTACAGGCACCTACAACCTGAGTATTTGTTGTGTGCTGCAACTTTGCCATTCTTACTAGTCTAACCCAAGTGAGCTTAGTCTATCCCTTGCATGTGTACTGTGTGTCATCACATCGTGTGTGCCATATGTGTCATCATACACAGTAAGTATCACAACTTCAGACCAGAGTAACCTAGAGATAAACAGCTATGCAGGCAATTTGCTTTTCTAGAGAGAACTCGTGATACAGTGCATGTTTAAATTAAACAGCACTGCCATTGAATTAAGTCTCACAGCTTCTCTCATATTCTTAGGCTTATTCCTTGATGGAGTTAGGTAAATAAGCGGTGTCATCACTTCTACTCAGCTTACTGCCTTGTTTCAGGTCAAGGGGATGAGTAAAGCCAAGGTGTGCGAGGCAAACACCCAACACCACACTCCAATGTTATATAATACTACCTTACAACCAGACAAAATTCTAGCAGTAAATCCTAGCAATATGTAGGCACAGTGAACGAAACAAAACATTACAACAAAAATTAAGCAGTGTAAACTCTTTAATCTCTGGGTCAGAGCATTTGCTTTCCTTATTTTAAAGGTCTTGTAGGTTCCTGCTTTGATTTATTTACTACCCTTCTAGAAGTGGGTCAATAAATGTGCCTTTAGAAAAACATTGAACACTTCTACTCTCAGCAGTCTTAGCTGTCAGCATCAGTTGCCTACACCATGTACAATAAAACATTTTTGCCTAGGGAACTTCAAAACTGTGTGATTTTCAGTGCATTTTTTTCTGTGGCTTTGTAAATAATTGCAACATGGATACCTGTTCTCTAGGTGTTTTATCTTTTTTTTTCCCTTTCCCCCTAGAAAATCAGTATTTATAGTCCAGGTCTGTGAAGAATCCCCCTGGATATCGGGTGTAAATGTTGTTTCAGATTTAAGTCAAGAACTTTTCTTTTTTAAGATCAGTTAGATATATTGTCCAACAAGTACTTTAGCTCTAATTCTACAGTCACTGTACAAATATTTCTCAGAGGGATATATTGGCAATATCTTGAAAGTCACTACCACCACCCCACATGCTCAACATCTATTCAGGTGCTGTTATGAGTGTAATAAATGAGATATACATTTATTCCAATAGTTGCAAAGAGACAAAACTCATTGTATGCTACTGAACAAAGTGTTGAATCTTATTACATCAATAAGCAGAAGCACATGCATATGCAGCATTGCTTGTGCTGTATACTTCACTGTACACCAATAATATAGACCTCTCCATCACCATGAAAAATAGAGACATTTTAAGGGCTATTGAACTTTTGTATGCCACCACATTTATATCTGGCATAGGTGCTTCTCTAATTACTGCACACTGATAGAATTCTCAATATGCAGTGATCACCATCAAAATCTCTAGTCCAGTTGTGATGATGATGCAGTATTTGTACAATGAGTGACAACAGGAAAACAAGCTAGGTCAGAACCTCATTTCTCAGATTCTCTTAGTTACTTCACATTTTATCTCCCATTCAGCTAGCTACATTGTCTGGTTTTATGCATGCAATCATCTCTGTTCTCTCTCCTACTCTGCAGATATCTCTCCTGAGCCAGATGACCTCCATGGGTGTATTTTATCTTCATTAATACATTGTGGTGTAGTCAATTTGATCCAAACCTGAAGATTTTTATTTAGTCAGAGTGAAGAATTTGGATCAGGCAAGTATTAAAATACACCCACATACCTTGCTTAGCATCCCAGTGAGCATCAGCATCCTGCTGAGTGAAGTCCTGGTGCTTCCTGCTTTTAGCTTTCCTGAGTGGTTTGCGTCATGAGCCACGGGGGCCAGAGAGGGAATGCAGAATCTAACTTTTAAATACTCTAAAAGTTGTTGTTCCCTTCATTTATGATGATCCTCTGGAATTCAGTAAGACACCAGTCAGTTTGAATAAAGACATTGGAAACCCACACTGTGCTACCAGTGAGCTTGCTTTCAAGAAGCTTGCTGTAAAGAAGAACATGGCAGGTAGTTACATCATTAAATAGAGTAACTCAGCTTTAACTACATTTGAATTAGAAGATTTTTTTTAATGTATTGTTAGAAAAACTGTCACTCACATATCCATTTCTCCCTTCCTTCTTGTCTCAAAAAGGACTTATTCAGACATTCCAAGTTTAAAATTTTATTTGCCCTCTGTAAAAGTTCAGAAATTCTTCAATGATAACTGTCACAGGTTTATTGCTCCTGTAGTCCCTGAAGTCAGTTTGGCTGTCCAAATGCAAGGGATAGCAGATGAACTGAGGGACACCAACCACCTTACACCATTACTTTGACTAGCTTTTACTGTAAATTCTGTGTATAGTCCTCAGATAGCAGAATGCCTGATGAAGTCCCACTTATTTGCCCATCTATATGCCCACAGGCATCGTATACATGTATTTCAGAGACCTTTCAGCAAGCCTACTCAATAAAATTTCAGTCCATTCCAAGTTTATAAGGGTTCAATCAAGCAGATGTTAATCAGTGAACTATGCATAAAAAAAGGAGCAGCCGTTTCCACCGTCTCCAAGATACTTGCCATAGAATCTATTATTCCTGTACCACAATTGAAAAAGGGCTTAGGTTTCAATTGAATCTCTTTTGCAGTCTCAAAGAAATTAGGGCTCCTCTAGGCTGATACTTACTCTAATGAGCCTGAATACTGTGAAACTCTCCCTTTCCATCCCCAAAAAGGCTTCTCTGACCATAAACAAGACTGTATCTCTGGAGGATTTCCTATGCTCTATTGATCTAAAGGTATGCTTTATAGTCTCTCAAGAATGGTATTTGTCTTTATATCAAGTTTAGAACCAGTAAAATTGCCCCAGACAATTTTACTAAGCTGATAAAGAACTGCTCATTTTTTGAAGAGACAAGGACTTTTGCTTTGGTCAGTTAATCACAAGCTTTTTATTTATTTCCTGTGAAAATTATTTTCAGAAATCAGAAATAATTTCAGAGAATCTGACAGTTACTTTGCTTTCTGGCATGTCTAAAACAAAAGAACTCAAGGAGTCCTTCCCATATAGCCTTTTGCATTTTATTTTTTAAAAATCCATTGTGTTTGATACCTAATTTAATTCACATAAATATCAATGGAAAACTTGTTATTAACCTTACTGGAACTCAAGAGAGTCACATTTTTGGTGATGGTTTTGAAAGGACTTTGATTTCTGAACACTTCCATACTTCAATTCTTTGGAAGAAGACAGGAATATTCTGGAGTTACATGCCACCTGTATGTATATACATAGGAATCCAAGTCGATGGGAGTTTATCTTGCTATCTATCTTATCTGCTTATCTAGCTAAGCAGAACCCATAAAATGACAGGAGTGATGCTTCAACAAGCATTCTAGCTGAATCAGTCAGGTAAAGGAAAAGAATAGAGAGAGAAGGAATAGGGCATGAAAAGTACACAAGGACAATAGAAGCCAGGGAACCCAATTCTCTTATAAGTGTAACTAAAGATTATCTCTCACTTCTTCAGTGGAGGTGATAAAGGTACTGATAGGTATTACTAAGACATTCAAAACAAGTGGCATGCAACTGTAAGTGAAGTCTTAGCTTGCCTGGTTTGCTGTAGTTTTCTTATTTGCTGCAACGCTGGAAGTGCACTCAAGGTGTTGTTCCACTGAAAAAATTATGGATCAGAAGTCCAAACTCACCATGAAAAGATTCATGTCTGTCAATGTATATAAAATGCATGTATATGAAATCTATTAAATTGATAGGTTTGATATTGTGACTATTTGAATGATAGAACAGATATTCTATTAAGGATGAACTGATGTAATTCTGCTCGGACCTAAGTTACTAAGTTACTGAAGAATACAGTATAGAGGCAAACATAATATATAAGAGAAGGAAGGAAAGAAAATTTCATTGGGATAGGGGCAATTGAACAAAGAAAGTAGCAGAACACAAAAACCAAACTCTTTTTCTTAAAATAATATGGTTAATTCAAAAATTTTGGATAGGATTTTGATTTCTATGTTAACTTTTATTTTAAATAAAGCTGCTTTTAAATGATGTTCCAAGTATGACTAGTGTTTGCCTTTGGGTATCAAAGTGTTTTCCACCTTTGTTTAGTGGATTACCAAATTTTTCAGTTCTCTTAGTTCTCTTCACAGTCCCTATCAGCAGCCAGTCTTTCAAGGAAAAGCTCAGGATCCAACCAGTGGGACAGCAGGACCGCTGCATCCCAGTTCCAGCAAACATTCAGAGACCTGTTGGAGGAATGGAATTGCTTACTGCAGGTGGTTTGACCATGTGACATTAAGAGTTTAAATCTGAGAACTGCCAAATACTGAGTAAAGTGAGTAGAGCTGTATTTTAATGACCATCTTAGGTCTCTAGTTAATTCCCTGAGTTTTTAGAGAACCATGAGATCTTTGACAGTCCACTGGAAAAAAAATACTGTTTATAAGATTTTCCTTGATCATGGGCTGTAAAATACAGGTTTTCTTTGTTTTCTAGGTTTCATTTCTTCCTTGTTTTCATCATCTCCACAAGTTGATGAGTTTTGATGGTGACATTCCCTTTTTTGTCTTATGAGAAAAGAACCTGTAAACTGTTTTTGTTTGCTTTGATTCAAGAAACATCCTTCTCTTGATGTGGTATAGCATTGCCATCTATTTGACCCAACTAAATTTAAAAAAAAAAATCACCTACTAAAAAAATTTAGCAGGGTTTCAGGACTCTTGGCACAGAAGGGGATTGAGCTGCACTTGAAATCTGGAGTTTTACAGATGTACTAATAAAAAAAATAAAGAATGACATAAACTCAGGAGGAATAAAATAGTGGTCTCAGCTCCAGGTTTCTGAGGCCAGGGAGGTGGTGGCTGACAATTGCTACAAGAGTTAGAGTACTCCATCACTCTCATTGCATCTTACCAGACAGAAACGAGGAAAGTTTTATACCATAACAGTTTTAGGACTTCTGCTTGAAGAGTACAAACAGAAACACACAACAAATTAGATAGCAAAGCTTGACTAGAAATGACTTCTGGTTGAAGGATGCTGCAGGCCATGGTTGGTTAGCTTTGTTCTTGGACCATATTTGATGTTACTTGTCAAGTCAGACACAGACTGGGGAGGGGAAGGAGTCAGAGAGAGAAAGAGAGAGCTGCAATTAAAAATAGGTATTTTCTAAACTGCAGAATTTTATTTTTATAGCAGATATATTCCTCGGTTCAGACCTTTCCCAGGGTGTAAGGATTTGGTTATTTCTTGTACAATTTAGCCTATGTCAGGAGGGTATTTTAACTGCAAAGAGAAATATGTGAAACTGTCAGCCACAGACCTTTAATTCCCAGGCTTATTTTTGTAAACAATGATGCCATATTTTTACAGCACATTCCCTTTCACAGAGATATAAAGATCAAACATGAATGTTTCATTTTCCATAACTCTTCCAGACAAACATAGCTCTTCCAGAAAAATAATAATAAAAACCCCAAAGAGGTAAACAACGTTCACAGAGGGAATATAGTTTAAGTAATTCACACAGTATACAAACATGTAATGGTACAAAACCTGCAACATGAGTTTTTTGTTACATTTTAACAGTGCTTCCTCAAATCTTCAAAGCTTGCTTGATGGTTTGCTGAAGTAATTGAACCACTCTTGAGTTGTTTTATATAGGACATCTTATCTTTCTTTCATTACCCAGTCCGTGGCTTCTTTTCTATTCCCATGAAATCCATGTACACACTTTAGAAGCCCTCCTGAACAAGCTTGCTTCTAACTTTCACAGAGCCCTTAGCACAATTTGAATACGAAAGAGATACTGAATAAAAAGCTTTAATCTCTTGTCTGCTATTCTTCTTTCTTGCCTCTTCATCTTCCCCCCCCACCTCCTCTGCCCCCCTCCCCCTTCTTCCAAGAGCTTTTCTGTGTTAGTAAAGTGAACACTTTCTGTTTTAAGTAAGTGTAATGCTGCAGAAGATGCATTGGGAGAGTGAAACCGAAAGCCTGGCCTGTGAAGCCTCTTTGCCACAATTTAGCAATAATTGTGCTGCATTTACTTGCTCTTGAGCTTTTTGCAGGTAAAAGATTAGTAAAGAGCTCTCTTTAACAAAATCACTCAATCAGTAGCAAGCATAGGTAGTATCAAATGTGCCCTCTACCTCAAATACTGTGGAGCTCTTTCTTCTGATACCTCTTCCCTCAGTTAACTGGAACTGCTTTGAAAGGGCTTTCTGTTCTCCGCTCTCTTGTCAATTTGAATGCCAGGAAATGAGCCCCCTTTGTGAGATTAATTAATAGCAGGAGCTGATCGGCCCAAGCCCAATTGCCACGCAACAGAGCTGTAATTGCTACTTTGTGGAAAGGAAAGAAAAAGTTTTGGTTGCAGTTTAAGAAGAGGGTTTAAGGAAAGTTCTTTGAACTAGAGGTCTCAGTGCACTGGATTAAGGCAAGAAGCAAGGAGTCCTTTGAAGTTTGTTAAGAGGTTTTGGAGGAGAAAAAAGTTGGGTGGCAAATGGGAGCTGGCAACATCAAAAGCATTTAGCACCATTCCTCACCTGCTTGCATTCAGAGCAAGGACCACAGGCTGGAATTTGCTTGCAGTTTAAATGGTCACTTTGGGGCTCTATTTGTTTTGGTCGGAAACTGTACCATGTATACGTCATTATGTATATAGAGGTTGTTACACCTGGACATACAGGAGCTGCATGCACCCTGTTCCGTGCACATGCATTACATGCAGAGATAGCCACAATCACTGAGTTCAAGGTAATAATTGACATCAGTCAGTTTTCTTCCTACCATGTCTCTAATTGCTACTTGGTTTATTGTTTGTGCACTGACATACTAGTAGTCACTGATTACTGGTATTGCTGATCTCTCATCTGATTAAAAGACTTAGTATATGCAGGTTTTTCTAAATTATTCCAAACATTGCATACAAATGTATTTGGCAATATTTCAAAAGTTAAGGGCATCTTCAGGCAAAATTTGTCCAATGGAGAGTGGACAGAAGGACCTTGCAAATTCCAAGAACAAAAGTAGGCATTGCAGAAATCTTTTCATGCGCCGGAAATACAAACTATGTGACAAAATAACGTCCCTTCATCTTTTCAACATGTAATGGCAAAGGTGAGTCTTTACAAGCAGAACACAGCTCTCAGACCAGCAGGGCAAAGATCCTGGAAAACTGCCCTAATGGAGGCTGGAGGATCACCTTGGAGCCAGGGGATCCTCAAGTCAGCCGAGCCAAGGATCTCTTTCCACTCCACCCCGCTGCAGGGCCCATGGCCGGAGCCCATATATGCTGGTAACATTCACAGCAGCACAAAACCACCTTGGAGGATGCTACAAACCAGTGGAGCTTAGAGCATCCCTGAGGTGTTCTGAATTACACAGATGAGCTACTGTCTGCCCTGAAATGCAGACAGGGCAAAGGCGGGGGAAATCTGCTTTTCTGCATTTTCTCAACTTCTGCCGTTTACATCACCACAGTCCACAGGGCAAATTGACATCTCATGTGATCTGAACATAGCCAGAGCCTTCTGGAGGAATCTATATTCTCTTAGTAATAGGAGAGGGCTGCAAATTAGGCCACATATGTCTTGTCACAAACTTGGTGAAGTTCTTGAAACCATTCACTTTTAGAGAGTGGTGACAGTCTTTTTTGCTTTCTGTTTCTACAGAAGCCAGTAGAAAAGATTTCTGCCACTGAAATTGTGCTTCTAGTCAGACATGCAGTCGTCTCAACAAGCAAGTCTTTATGTTGTTAATTTGGGTGGTGTGATGACATTTCAGGGTGGCATTAGTTTGAAAATCATTCAGGTCTCATCTACCTTCCTCACAGTTTAGGAATAATAAGAAAAAAGGGGTTTATTCTATTTTAAAAATTCTCAAGGTCTATCATTTTGTATATTTTTCCCTTTTCACTCTTGCATATAAAAATAAAGCAGAAAACTATAGGTGCCTTCAAATAAATGTCAGTAGGTGTTTGAACTCTGTCTACACCTCTCTTTCAGATGGTATTTGATCAGCAATTTTTTTCTCTCACTTTCTAGTTCACTGCAGTACTTTAAAAGGTACAATTAAAAGATAATGGGAAATTAAGCCTTGCTGAAACAAAATTCCTGACAGAGAAACATTTTAATGATGAGGGTTTTAGTAAGATTACAAATTAAATCTTAAAAAAAAAAAAAAAAAAAGCCCCAAAATAACAAAAATTATGTCTCCTAAGCCTTTGCCTCTCCAGTTTCAACTGGACTCGCTCTGCCCCTGAAGCACAAATCTGCCCTTCTAAGGCAGGTGGGACAGTTTACATGGCTGTCTCTTTCTAGCCTCTATCTAGGCACCTGTCCACCCAGCTTAGGGCAGCATGTCTTGAAGCAGGTAATGGAAGGCTGAGTTTTTCAAACACTGGCAGATGCCCTGGAAAGAGGCATCCTGTGATTTCTGCTCATTAATGGCCAATATATTTTAGTTTATTTTTGTAACCATTTAGAACACTCTAGAGTCAGATATAACAATATCCCCAGACTGAGCACAGTAGACTGTGTTCTTCATGTGATAGTCCATTTCCAATGAATCCAGGGGTCAGTATCTATCTGCCTACCTATCAAATATTTTTTACACCAAAGCCCTCTTGAGCAGCAATGATAATTGTCCCATCTTAAACTCATGGTAATTGTCCCATTTTAAACTCATTGGTGCACTCCAAAAATATTTATAGCGGATAGTTGATACATCACCTCTTCTCCACTTGTTTTTTCCTGTTTTACCATTGCACAGCCTCCCCACTGTCCTGCCATCCCCAGAGTAATTACAATCTTCAACTTCTCAAGAAGCTTATCTGCCTATGCATCACATCAGAAGATGATTTCTTTCGCATATAAGAAGCAAAAAGTAAACAAATATAAAAATTAAAGGAAAACACTAATTCTGGGGCTGATTGGATGACCTGTGGTAAGTATACACAAAATTTTGGAGAATTTTATGCTATTGACCTGTAAATTTATCTGTAGAACTCATTTAAAGCCATCTTTCATCTCACATTTCAGAGTCTCATCTACTAGAGGGTAACTTACTTGGAAGCCAAGCCTTGAAAACAATTTGCAACTCTGAATATTCCAGGAGATAATAGGGAGGCCAGAAACAAATGCTAGTTTTCAAGAGACACCAGTTTTCACCTTAGGACATGTACAATTCTCACACTTCAATATCCCAAGGTCACATTGCATGTCATAGCAAATTTTACTTACCTTAGGCAAAGCAGAGATGTAGATTTTTATTTAAACACACAAATTAATTCACAAAATGTGAAAGTGAAAAGATGCCCCAGCCCTGGTTCACAAAATATCTACAAGATACTCAAGCCCATCCATATATCATTGTTTTTCAGTAAGGTTTTCTATAATTACATCTGTTAACAAATGTAGCAAATTCAATTAAAATTTAACTGGCAGTGCATGGAAGCAAAACAGGTTAACTTCTATTATGTCAAACACCTTATTTTATGCCATGCATGCTAAGGTTTACCACTCCTTAAGGCTTGCAACTGCAACATTTTAACTGATATCTGGAGGCTTGTAATTGTATGTGTGCACATCAATTATGGATTGGATTCAGCATTTTCAGATAACTTCACCAATCACAAAGAGAGCTCAGTGGTCTCCTGGTATTTTCGGAGCAGTTTGATTACAGGTGTAATACATACAGCCTTGTTAGCTCTCAGTGATGAGGGATTCCCTTCCCTTCTGGGTTCTAGCTGAGGCACTGACCATTGCTTTTCACTAACAATTTCTATCTGCTCCCAAGAGATGTTTTAATGAGCCCCTCCGACATGGCCAAAGGCAAGAAATGTTCTCTGGGCCAGTGAGGTGAAGAGCCAAAGCTTAGCCTACTAGGCAAGCAATAATTAATAAGGCATTTTTGATTCATCTCGATTCATTAACAAAGTTACTTTTTTATTATTATTATTATTACTGCTAAGCAACACAACGTTAAGTCTGTCACATTACTCACAAGTATTGAATGAAAAACTCGTGCCAAGGTACACAAAAAAATTAATTTATGACAAAAATAAATGAATTTGGAATACTAATTGGGGAAAAAAGCAACTGACAGATAAAGTTAAAGATTGATTTTAGGGGAAATGGAGAAATCTGTTTTCTGCTTATTTTAAGGACAGGGAATGAATTCTGATTAGAAATGTACAGGCAGCTAGGTTAGTAGAGGTTATTTGATTTGTCTGAAATTTTCCTAGAATTCATATCTCTCTGCTAATCAGGCAGAGCGACTGTGGGGCTGTGGCCTCCTTGGATTAATGGCAACAGCTCATTGAGACTCTCAGACTGCATTGCCCCATGACAAACAGTTTGTCAGGCTACAAACACTGCTTCTTTGCAGTTAATATCTTTCCTTGCTTCTTTCCAGCTTAATATCAGGGATAACTGATTCACAAAGAACCAAACTTCTGCTGGAATAATCTAAACAAACTGCTAAGAGCCGCTTAAGGGATCCTTCAAATTTTTGTTTTCATAAGCCAGGATCTTGAGAAAGACAACCAGCTTTGATAAGTTGTTTGGCATTTTTCTTCCTTCCTCGTTTCCCTACACTGAGGGAAAAGAGAAAAAGACATTGCCAGGAAGAGGAGTAATAAGAAATATTAGTTAAAAACAGGGTGCATCAAAACTGAAACTCTTTAGAGATATGGAGGGGCATCAATCACTTCTGTGGGCACATTAAGCTGTTACATATTATAGCCATCTCAGTTTAAGTGGTGTAAGGCTCATCTCATTTGCATTTGTTGTGTTACAATCTTGCTTCAGGCCTGTCTCCACAGTGAATAAGGTGGCTGTGCAAGGCAGCTTGTGGCTGGCATAAAGGATATGTCAGAGTCAAGCTGCTTCACTAATCAGCTTTGCTGGGGCAGATACATGATAGTCTATGTGAAGAAATTTAGATAATAGTATACAGCATCCACTGGAACTGTATATAGTGTATATAGGGCTTTAGACTAACTTCTAATCCTTCATGGAAAATTTGTAAATACTGCAGTGATGTTCTAGTGACCTCTAAAGGCAGCTGGTTCTCGCTGTGTAGCACTTTTTGTTAAACCTCCCGCTTTGTAAGGCACATAATGCTAATGTTCCCAAAGGCTCTACGTGGGGAATCTCCCCAAAAATCCCGTTTCTCCATTACACCTTCCACGCTCCATTGCCACCACTGTTCGCTGCGGGTGAACCCCGCACGCCAGCGCTTCTGCCCGCATCCCCTCCTCCCCTCAGCCCCTCCTGCCTTGGCCGAACTCCCCGGTTCCGTCACGCTGCCCCCTGCGCGGGGACAGCGGGGACAGCGGGGACAGCGGGGACAGCGGGGACAGCGGGGACACTGGGGACAGAGGGGACAGCGGGGACACTGGGGACAGAGGGGACAGCGGGGACAGCGGGGACAGCGGGGACACTGGGGACAGAGGGGACACTGGGGACAGAGGGGACAGCGGGGACACTGGGGACAGAGGGGACACTGGGGACAGAGGGGACAGAGGGGACAGCGGGGCTGCGGGGACAGCGGGGACACTGGGGACAGAGGGGACACTGGGGACAGAGGGGACAGCGGGGACACTGGGGCTGCGGGCTGGTCCCGCAGCAGCCCCGGCCAGCGCGACCCTCGCCAGTGCCAGCCGGCATCTCGTGCTGTGGTCTCGCCTTCCAAACAGCTTGGCACTGTCACCAACTTTGCCGCATCCAGCAGGCCAGGCCAGGGGCTTTAGTGAGGTAGGATAGCAGTACCTTGCCCTGGGCCAGTCAGCGTGGGTGCTGCTCCGAGTCGAGTGTGACTGCACTGTTAAGCTGGCTAAAAAAAAAAAAAAAATGTAAGTTTTTATAGACATTACCCTTCTGTTTCACTTTTTGTATTCCTTTCTGTTTCCCTTTGGTGATTTTAAAATTACATTTCTGAGAGAAAATGTTAAAAATAGATAAATAAAAGGAACAAGAAGAGAAGGCTAGAGTTGAGGTTGAGCTGCTCTCCCGGCACAGCGTTTCCAGCTCAGTGTGGCACTGCATCCTTGCCCTGTCAATCCCCTCCAAGCTCAGCTAGCAGGTCTGGTGTGCCATTTTCCTGAGTGCCAGTTTGCAAGGATGGCCAGATCACACAGATGTGTCTGGGCAGGTCACTCCTGCCATGCCTCTCTCCTGAGGGTTCAACTTCTCCATTCAGCTGCTCTGATGCTGAGCCTAAGATGCCATGCTTTGTTCACTTTAGTCGTGATTAAACAATTAAGCCAGACATTTGGGTCCGTTTGTGCAATGGTGCGCACACACACACACACACACATAAACATGGGTAACAGCAGATGATAAATAAAAAGTGTTTTAAATGCAGGTGAATTCTAAAGAATAATAGGTCAGAAATCTCATTTCTCGCTCCCCTATTGAGGATAAGGGGAGAATTTTTTTAAAACAACCTCCTCCTCTTCCTCAGAATCACCAAGACACTCCTCCCCCCTACACACACACGCACACACATGATGAAAGACCTATAAAGTTGAATAGTTAGTAGATAATAACTCTAATGGTAAAGGTCCCAGCGTACGTATACCACCCTGCCTCTGGCAGTAATCCTGGCTTTGGGGATCTGAAATTTCCTAAAGATGTATTAGTGTCTTATACACATGTGCTCTTGTGCACTCATAATCCTTTTCACTAGCTTCTTAGCTGCATGCTTTGTATTTAAATTTTCCTTCTGACCAAGTAAATCCCTTTGGATGAAGTGACAGGAGCTTTTCAGCACCCATAGCTGGGTGACAGCTGGTGTAGAGGCTCTGAAAGACTGCAAAGTGTTCCTTACTAGCTTTCTTCAGGACCAGTGTCAGCCACCAGCTGAGCGATTTGTTAGCTCCCCTTTGGGCATCAGTCAGCTGAAGAGGCTCACATTAAAGGCTAAAGTAATACAATAGATATTAATATAAAAAAAAAAAAAAAGAAAGAAATAAAACCACCAATATCTGTGTTCCTGGTTTTACTGTGCTTTTAATTAGGTGCTTATTCATTATACGTGAATACGGCACATTTTCATTAATTCAGGAAACCCTTTATTAATACTGTATGAAGTATGTATGCCTGCCTCAGAAACACACTGTTAAAACTTTGGCTTAAAAGATACACTTGTCAGAAGCTTTTCTAGGAGCAGCACAGCAGTTGAAGCAGTTTACTTACAGATCACAGAACAGGATGTTTGTATTTATTTTCCCTCAAGTAAAGTTTCCCTGAAAATGTCCAATGTGTAATATATTCTGTTATTTAATTCTAGATTTGAAGGTTTGCTTCTCAGGGGTTCTGGCAAGTTTTTGCTATTGGAATTAGTAATGAGGAGCTCTGGAACTGTGGAAGTAAATCGTGCAGTGTAATCAGGTTGTTAAAGGAGAAGCAATCCAAAAACGGGACTGTTTAAGAACCAAACCAATGCTGGATATAGCGCTGCAGGATTCTGCCTGCACACTTTTCTAAGGGGGTGCATGCACAAAGGCAGAGGAGAAATTCTCTACCAATTCTCCAACAAGTAAAGCAAAGATTAATTTAAAAGAAGTCAATTTTAAAACACAGTGGCTTGTAAGATAAAATTTTTAATTATTTATTGATCTCTAAGGAGATTGAAGCACTGAGCTAGGTAAAACTCCCACAGCATTAAAGTTGTTTTGCTTGAGTAAGGACTGTTGGCTTAGACCAAAGACTTATGAGAATTGCTTTATAAAAATAGTAATTAATATTCAAAACTTTGTTACAGTGCCACCCGCACATATTTGTCAAAGTATCTCAGCTTTAAATAATAATCCAGACCTGTGGTAATCAAACATGTATAAGTATTTTAATCGTGTTATTTTATACAATTTATGTCGTAATAATAAAATTCTCATTTACAAACTGAGATATAGGAAATTGTGATGTTTCTTTCTCTGGGCTGATATGTTTTAATAAAGTTGGGATGTGTGTAAAGAATGCTTCTCTTTTTTTTTCAGTTCCTTGTTCTAGAAATGAATGGGGGTCCTAAAGGAATAAATCAAAATTCCAGAAAGTCATGATTCCATCAAAGCTTTGAAAACATTATTATTCCTAAAACAAATAGCTAAATTAAAACTACAGATATCTGAGGCAGTTCCCAATTCAGATATTGTACCTGATGACTAAAATTAAACCAACTTTGGGTCTTTGATTCATGTTCAGTAAAAAACTTTGAAAGTAATTTCTGTAAGAATGCTCATTTTCAAAGAAATATACTGGTTTTCAATATCATGCATTTCACTCAAAGTTTCTTTCCATTTTAATCAGATCTGGAGGTTTATTGTAATTTTTTTTTTTCAGTGACAGTTGCTAATTGAATAAGATCTATTTTGTAGAAATAATAAAATTTGCAAGGTGCTTCTTATCTGCAAGTGATAGATCACTGAAATGAGGAAGATTATTCAAATGAATTAAAATAAAACATTGTTTTCTGGCTTTTTTTTTTTTTTTTTTTTTTTTTTTTTTTTTTTTTTTTACTTTGGAAACTTAACTAAACTAATTTACAAAGAAAAAGTGTGATTTTTTATTTTAAAACCTTTTCAATTTCTCTGCAGAGGCAGCTACATACGTACCACAAGAACGAACAATGCAGTTTCAGTAAAGAGATAGCATTACCTTTCACAGACCAAATCACAGATGTATTTACAGTTCTCACTCCTCCTGTACCCTTTGGATGTATTCTTGCTATTCATTCTTACATCTGGATTTTGACCCTTCTTTGCATACATTTTTCGCACTTCCAAAATATACTGCTGTTGAGCCAGAAAATAAACACTCACTAAAATCTCAAATTAAGCTTCTCCCTGAATGAATTGTTGAGGGACCTGATCCTGCACTCGCTGAAATCTGTGGAAGTTTTAATCACAAATCACACAAGCAAATGAGACAAGAGGCCTTATAGTCATAATACCTGGTCAATCTTCTGAGCAGCAGAACTGAAAGCTTTCTTGTAATTCTAAAATCTGCGAATAATAAAAACAGAATTTGGGAGATTTTTAGTTTGAACTCAGGCATTTCACTTAGGTCATGATCCCAAGCACTTCTTCAGCATGTTTTCCCCTTATGAATTATTAATACAAGGCTTGTAATGGGCTCACAAGTGACTCCAGAGTCCTTATTAGTAAATCATGGTCACAATATCAAACT
The DNA here is from genome assembly GCA_009812075.1 of Sialia sialis. Taxonomy (NCBI): domain Eukaryota; kingdom Metazoa; phylum Chordata; class Aves; order Passeriformes; family Turdidae; genus Sialia; species Sialia sialis. Next base: position 63,164,320 of record VRYO01002772.1, on the reverse strand, counting down.
GAAAAATTCACAGGATGTATAGTAAAGACAACATTTAATGATATTTGAGAGAGAAAAAATATACAAGAGCAAAATATAAGAGAGTCTCCATTTCCTCTAAATATTAATTGTTGTTTTCACTAATTGGTTTAATAAAAGCTCCGTAATATTTTACGCTTTTTTGGTTTGTGGTTTTTGTTTGGTTTTGCTTTGTTTTTTGTTTTTGTTTAATTCTGATTTTAAGAATTTTTTTTCTGATTATTTTATAGCAGCTTGTTTTACAGTTTACTAATTTACTCTCCATATAAAACACTTTTGGTTCTGTTTTATTTTTATTTTTAAATTACAGCAACTTTAAAAAAAAATATAGGGCATACCTGTATGTTTGGTGTCTGTTTACATTTTCTGTAATGTAGTCATTAAGCATACAACGTAGACTTAAAGGATGTCAAAACTGACAACCACACTATGATTGATGATGCTGTGCTAGACTAATTCTTACCAGGTGTGGTGTGATGTGAATTCAAATGCAGCTCAGGGTTCTTATTTGTATTAGTAAAGTTGTGCTTTGTCAAAGTTCTGTGACTTCTTAACCCACTAAATCCATCTTCTGCTGCAAGTTTTTCTTCGCCTTTCTGCTGTATACAATATTTTTCTTCCCCTTTCTCAGCAAAGCAATCCTTAAGACTTCGTCTGCAGCCAGGGTTTCTTAAGACATCCAGTTCGTGCAAATTCCAGAAAATACCAAGTCTGATGAGGTTATGTTAATTAAGTGTAAAATCTACATAAAGGCTTCCTAAGTGACTTGAGCTAGGGTAGGCGAAATTATGAAGGATGAAATTCACTCCATCAGCATAAAGCATAAACAGGAAGCTTTTTATGTGGATAAGGGATAAAATACATGATCTTCAACCAGAAAAAAGGGCTACAGCTTGGACTTCTTTGGTCCCTACATAAATTTGTCTTCATTGTCATCCCTTGGCACTTGCAGAACATGATGAGGACAGCTTCAAGTTATTATGTCTTGTAAAATGTCAGTGGTAAATATTGGGTGCTTGCACCTTTGAACAATAAATAAACATTTATGAGGTAACAGAGTGTTGGACCTAAACTTTTAGGCTTTTTTTTTTTTTAACCTCCCTTTCTTTTCTGCCCTCTCACCCTCCTACATTTTTGATTCAGTCCTTACTGGTACATTCTCATCAGCTGGATCATTCACTGTCAAGCCAAATGTCCAGCACCTTTGGTAACAGAGAACTGTGTTGACCTGGGGTGGGCAACTGAATCATATCTGTTTGTTTTCTGGCTGAGTGATCTATCCTGCTTGATTCTGTTTATCTTCATTTTATTTATATTTTATTAACAAAAGGTATTCATCTTAAAAGCAGAAAGTAGAAAACATATACCAAATTTTTTAAGAGTCCAATTTACCTCAACAGGCAAATAATCTAAAAATTTATATAATCTGATTGAGCAAACCATAACAAACCACATCAAATGCATCAAATGTTATGCTGCATGAAATGAAAGCACCTATCACCCCCTACCACTACCTCCCCCTTTCCCTCACCAATCCCCATTTCACTCAGGTCTAATTTTAAGTGATCGCTTTCTCATGCAAATATCCATTGATTTGAATGAGATTTTGCAAGGGTAAAGGCTGAGCAAAGACTTTGGGATGTGATCTTCAGAGAAAAACCCAACCCCTTCTTTTAATGGATACAGAGAGTCACTGTACAGGAAAGTTATTGTACAATTACTGCATAAAAGTGGTGGAAGGAGGGCCAGCGCAGGGAAAGTGACACGTGCAATCAGGGTCTGCCAGGCACTGCGTGACAAGCACCAGAGTGGGGGGAAGGCAGAGCCTTTGGGCATCCCCTAGATCACTCAGATTCTTCTCTCCAGGATTACTTTGAAATACACTGAAGATCTCTGTTGAAATCCACAGGCAAAGCATGGGGTAAGTGGAGAGGGCCAAATTTTAGGTTTGCTGGTAAAACATAGTAGTTGCTCATACACCAAAACATCAGAGAAAAAGAATTCCTTTAATTTGTCAAAGTACTGATAACAAGCTCTGAGGCTAGGATAGTCATTTTATAATAAAAAAAAAAAAAAGAAAAAAGAAAAAACTAAGAAAGATGTTTAGATAATTTTGTGCTGGTTTTTGGTTCTTTTTTATTTCAGTTGTAGCAGAGGCCTGAGGAAGTCACAGTGACCCCTGCAGGCAACAGAGTATCCTCAAGAAAGAACTCAGGAAATTAGCATTATAATTACATACTTAAAATAATTTTTATATATAAGATTATCTTCTTTGTTATTGTTGTTGTTGTTGTCGTTAAATCCCTTTTTCTGTTTCCTCTGCATTTCCAGTATTTGGAAACATGCAGGTGAATTTCAGCAAGCTGGAGCAAGGATTTTAATGTACAGGGGGACAGGATAAAGAGGGATAAAAATTCACTGAAGTTAAGCTTAGCATCTTTATTTGCTAATACAGTCTGTGCTTACAAAATAAATCCAAGTTTTTGACAGCAGAGCAATAGATGTGAGGAATGATCCCTGAATTTGGAGCCCTGACAACCTGTCCTTCTTCCTCATGAACAGAACTCTTGCTTTTCTAAATACTTATTTTAAAGTCAACACAGGTAAGTGCATTTCTTTCCAAATCATTACACTTATGAATTAAAATTCTAATTCTGTGTCCACTTTAAAATCTCTCTGACAAACACTAAAAGGATTGCTACGCCACCCACTTCATGGCACTGTGACTATTGTCACTTAGGTGAGAGGAGTAGGCATCCTGTGCCCAAGAGCATGCAGGCTGGATCACCTGGCACATGGCAGTCACAGGAAGGAATGTAGATATTCTTCTTTAACATAAGCAGCATCACATCTGGGTGGAGCTCAAGCAATTCTTGGAGGTCTTTCTAGTTTTCACACCTCAGTCAGTGCTGCTCTCTTTGCTTCATTCATACTCCGTCTCAGTTTACTTATAGGCATTGAGTTTGTTTCTTCCTGCTGGAGTCCTCTATTTGCCTGGCATTCTGGCTAGCTCATTTTAAGTGGGCTGGAAAAGACTTTCTCCACATTATCAGTTGGTGTTAGTGGTGGAAATCTGATAAAAGCAGATTTTCCAGGAGGCCTCACTAGGTAGGGTTATGTACTAATATTGATAATTGTTTGTTGTGTCTCTATTTCAGACTTAAGCACCTCTCTGCATTACTACCATTGTTTTGGCAGCTGTAGAGAGTGCATCCTGACAGATTTTTGAAGGGATGAACTACTTAGTTATTGCTTCCCCTAGTTCTGTTGTTATAGCTATTAAAAATGCAGCCTTTGCTTTAACAGATCGTCTATCTTAGTTACTGCTCTTTTTTTTTTCTTTCCTGAAAACAAGATATCTCAGTGATAGCTTAGCAGAACAGAAAATTAAAGCAGAAGAAAAGCATTTAGGAGATGTGAGCTTATATATACCCACTTGCAAGCCATACAAGGTGCTCTTAAGAATGTTACTCACACCCCTCCCATTTATATCTATCAGCCTTGAGGTCAGTTACTGGTTTTTTTACCAACCCTCAGCTTATCATCTTTCAAATGTAAGGAGAAAATGAAATAATGCAACTTAAGGTAAGACTTTTTCACTCAGGGCTGCTCAAGAACACATCTTCTCACCTTTGTTGAAGATTGAGGGTGCTCACAAAGCCACCATGGTTGAGCTGCCACATTAACTCTTTTTGCCATGCAGTAAATTTGATCAAATGTCCAAGTTCTAAATTGTACTTTTGTAATATATATTTGTCTTTAATTTGTAGCATTATTTAATCTTTCTTGGTAAATAAGTATTATATATTTTTGTCTATTATTATTTCCATAGGAAGAAGAAAGGAAGAAGCAGGCAGTTCCAGACTCTTTCATCCCCAGGAGTTACAGAGGTGGAAGAAAGGCTGCATGCAGCAGCAAGAACATGAGTGGGTTTAAGCAGAGAGGTCTGAAGAGGAATTATCTCTGAAAGTTATGTGCTGGCCAACAAAGCACAACTGATAACTTCCAAGGCCATTGTGGAACCTAAAATGCTAGCAGTAGTCAAAGCAAATTAAGACTTTTATTAGGGGACACCTATGTATAATTTTCCTGCTGCAGGATTACACTGCCAGCCCTGCAGAGGGAGATTTAGCGGGTAATTCTCATTAAGGGGCAAACCTCTCTGACTCCTGCAGGTGCTTTGCCTGATTAAGTGCTGAAGAACCAGGCCCTATGGTTGGCCCAGCTGAGCTCTAACCTGTCTGCCTTTATGCAAGCAAAAGCTTCATATATCAGCTCCAGCTCATGCTGAGGAGTCTTACTAGGCACTCTAATCCTAAAGGGAAACATTTCATTGCAATGCACAGCAATTTGCATTCTTTCTCAAAACTCTGCTATTATATTATCCATTTTTCTCTTGATTAAAAGAGATCAAGGAGTGCATGCTCACACACCACACATGCAGTTTTTCCATACAGGAGGCCTGGAACCCACATTCAGACTCTAGCTGGAGGAGATCTGGCAACTTCCATCTCTTGATGGATTTATGCTGTTTTAATAATAGTCACAATTTACTGATAATTATCAAGGAGGGAAGTTACCAGGTTTCTAAGATATTCAAGTGTTTTTAGAAGTATACAATGCCTAAGACTTCTTAAGCACTGCAAGAGCTCTGTGAGGATGATTTTAATTGTACTACAGAAGGTCAGCCTGGGTACTAGTTACTGCCACATGCAAACAGGGAACTGAATATACATGGGCACAAGGGAAATTCCAGAAGGTAGGCATGAAATTGTCCAAGTGTCCATGCTTCTAGTTTACAGTATGTGTTACACGATCCATCTCCAACACCTTCCCTCTGGGACTGCCCTGGAAAAATAACTATAAAGAGTAGGGCAGAGCAGCTATATAATGGCAAAAAGGTTCCTCTGTTCAATACAAAAGCATGGGCAGTCTTTGAAACCCTCCATCTTTACCTTTACCCTTTCATAAGCTCTAAAGAAATTAGGGCACATGGACCAAGAACTAATCCCTGCTACACCACTGACATTTTTTGGGAATTGGTGTTTCCCTGTGCTTATTAGTATCCCACAAATAAAATGGGAAAAATTACATTCAGGCTGAAAGGAAACAGGAAGACATTGTAGAATAAATTGAGGTACTGCAAGGGGGACCATATAAGGTGCCCCTTGGGACTACAGGGTGAGGGCATTCTATAAAATTCATCTGAGTATGCAAATTAGAAAACATTTATGTAAGAAGCTGAATGTCTCAACTAATAGCAAGGTAAACAAATGACCTGGTATCGTCAACATTGCCTGTTTTGTGGAATAGATCACTCAGAAAATTTGATTTTGGCTAAAAGTCATGTGTTTCCTCAGAGATAAATCTGTCTTCCTTTCCAAACATTGCCATTCTAGCCCTGGCCTGGATGTTCTGGGTGGACATTTTTCTACATAGGCACATGGAGCAAGTCATCCACACCAGAAAAAAAAAAGGTGGAGAGGTGAAAATCTCAAATTAATTTTACATCTCTTGTTCTACATTTTTCAACCAGTGAGAAGAAGTAGCGGTTTTGAGACACTTATTCTAATGAGGTACTCAAATCAATGATACCTATCCACAGAGGAATTAGTAAATTAATATTTCTGGAGAGAATCTGGTTTCACAATAGCAGCTTGACCTGTTCAAATAAGCTACTAAAGAACGGGCTTTTGTGATCTGGATCTTCTGCTTGCTACTGCCACTTCAAAAGAACTAAAAAATCTTTTTGGTCCAAAACTAGCTGTGTGTCCAAATACATAGATAGTAGTTATAGGAGGTGCTGTACTTTTTTTATAACATCCAAGTGAGGAATGGGAATCTACCCCTCCCTGGTTGGATATTTCAGTAAAATGGTTCCAAAGATCATTGCTACAGTCAGCCTTTTAATTTATGACTAGAAAATAAGCAATAGTGCAAGGTATATAGCACAACTATCAAAAAGTAAAAGGATTTAGACCATAACAGGAGCAAAATTTTTCAAGAAACTGAGAGACATCAAAAGAAGCCTCAGGCATACGAGCTCTTTGCAGCTGAGGAAAATTTGCTGTTTGTTGAATCCTGCTTCCCTTATGTCTGTATAAGGAAAAATGCACACTAGTTCAGCCAGTGAAGGATTTATTCACTGGACTTAGAGCTATCAGTTGCAGAGTCCTCACTCTACTCCCTCATGGAGCACGTGGAATGCTCTTTGTAACATTCTGCTTTCTAAAATTACAGGAGTAGAAGACTAATAGAACTATAAAACCCAGGCAATTGCTTCCCATGCTCACCATGCTGTAGAGCATTATGTGCTGCACAACTGATGGCCACAATGGAAACTATTGATTCCAGCTGCACTTTGTATTTCAGCTGCAGGTCAACTGGCTTGAATCATGGCAAATTTGCCACCTTAAAGTAATTTACAAAGTTTAATAAAAACCACATCAACCCATCGCATAAACAAGCTTGAAATGATAAGCAGTTTGTGATATTTCAGTGAACAAAAATATTAAGAAATAAATATTTTCTTAGAATGTAAGTAGAATGCATGATCTATGTTTTCAATCCTAATTTCAGCTTCTGATGAGATGAATCAAATATTCACATCCCAGCTGCTTCTGAATGTTCTAAGTGGAATTTCTTGGAGCAGTGTGAGCAGGTGGTGTTCCCACACAGCTCCAAATAAAGTTTATACATGCTGAGGAAGCTGGATGTCTTACAAACATGGATTCCTAAAACCAGTTTTCCTCTAACGCACACGCTTGGTCATTTTGTCATAAGGCTGAGAGATCTTCCCAAGGACAAAGGCACAGGAATAGAAATGTTGCCTGGAGCCCTTCTTTCTTCCAAGCCTTAGGTGACAGCTTTCTGTACCTGAACCATACTCTTCCCTAAGCTGTATGCACTTTAGGAAGTGGATTGTTTCAAGCCTTTTCACAATGTCTCCTGTACTCTTGTGCCAAAAGTGCATTATCCAGAGTAGGACACAAAATTATGGAGGATATCTGTGGCTACCAGGCCTGTTGGGGTACACCAGAAAAGTAGATCTTGTAGGGTTGGGATGGGGGTGATGCGGTGGGGTAAGCCACAGCTCAAATTTGGTTTCTGTATAAAGACAAAATGATGATGTGCTACAGCCTGTATCACAGTCCCACATGTCCCCAGTGGGAAATCTTTTTTTCTCCTCTCTTGGAGCCCAAATTAATTGTCATGAAGCATCCAGGGTAAGGATTCCACACCTAGGAAACACATTGAATGTAAGTGCTCACAAAAACTTCACCTGTAGCAAGTTAACCCAATCTTTGACTTTTCTGAGCTGCTCCTTGAGAACACAATCTCCTGTAAAGAGAGATTCATAGCTGCTCAAATGCCTGATCTGAACTGCACCTTGGAGGACTCTTTTGGCTACAGAAGGAAGGTAGGAAACTCAGCTTCACAACATTGGAGTCAGCTTTTGTGACTTTTCATTCCTCTGTGGTCCATTTTGACTTAGATTTTCATCTTTTTTTAACTAGCTCAGCAACAGAGCCTGTATTTGTCATGCTGTGTTGCAGGCAGTTTTGGTTTTCTCTAGCCTGTTATTTCAAGACCGTTTAAGACTCTGCCAGCTGGCTACCATCTTATGCTCATGGAATGGTGCAAGGGAGTACAAAAGAGCAGTAGTAAGCTAGGTTTTGTCCCTTTTGTCTCATCAAAATCACAGCATTCTTCTGAGCAGAGGACACAAAGTAAAGCAATAGGACAAAAACTTCACTTTGGGCTAGATAGGAAGTCTCAGTCTGAGGGAATTTTGCTGTGATTGTACCACTGTCCATTCCCTTTGTTTTATGAAAGTGATGTGAAAAACTTTAAACTGATTCAAATGTGTGGCTTTTAATCTCCAGAGTGAAAATTTCATCTAAAATAACTTTTAACCTTGCAAGTTGCTTCACCAACCATATGGATGCTGTGCCATTTTCAGTGTCAGCACTTGATGCTTTGACAACAATGGTATTCAATGGCCAGAGCCCAAAACAGGAGTTTCTTCTTGAGAAGTCTCACTCTGTCTTTTTACTTTAAGTTTTACTATGCTACTGTTTGGCACTGGGGTTAGGAGATTCATCACCTAAAGAAATAGAGCCAAATATTTGCTTTGAATGATCACAGCTAAGATGTCCTTCCACAGCTGTGTGCCTAAATTATTGTGTACTCCTTACTCATGAACACTGAACATATTTCAGTGAACAGAACATATACAATCCTGGTATCTGACATAAATAGTAAAAGACTCTTTTCTACCTTTTTTTTTTTTTACTGCCATAGCCTCCAGAAGCCTTTAAGCTATATCTCACTGTGCTAAACTTTCTTAGACAGCACCTGTTAAGAGATCTCTTACATTGTAAATAAGAAAGTTATGAATTACTATCTTTCCTACCTTTTTATGTTAAACTATATTTTCTAGAACTATGTAATTAGAAGGAAGGTATGAGAACTTTAACATTCAGAGTCCAAAATGGAGAACCAAGACATCTGGGCAATTTAACAGAAAGATGAGAGACCTCTCTGCTGATTTGCTCCTGGGCTATGTTACAGATCTCTTAACATTTTCCTAGTGCTTCTGGAAGAACAGAGAATATAAAATATTCCATTGTGTTTCAAAACAAGGTAATTAAAAATAAGGCTACATAAATACATATTTTATACAAAAATTATCATCTGTATGTGTAGTTATCCATCTATTCACATATCTCACACACAAGACTCTCACAAACACAAATATATAGAAATATATTACTTTCTTTAAATAATTATTTTCTTAAAAGTAAAAGTTAATGGGACATGAGTATAAACATGTGCTATTTCTCTCCAGTGAGAAGTAGTAGCTTTCAGTAAATGATTACAACAGATGCCAGCTTGTCCTGACTTTGAACCATTTGAGGTTAGTTTTATACTTCCTGATCCACAAGCTATAGCAATGGTTTTAGTTATTTCACATCACTTGATTAATGGCATTTAGGAATACCACCAGTGTGGCAAAATGAGCTTCATGCACAGAAAATTCTGACCCCTACATTTTCATGTGAGATCAAATTCAATAAGAATAACTCTTCAGAAGTCAGCAACCACAATAAAAAGAGTATCTGCTGCAGGCTTTTAGAATTTTTTTTTACTTCCCAAGATTGGAGGCACTGGAAATTTTGGGGTGTTTTTTCCGTGGAAACTAACAATAAAATGTTAAAATACATGTCTTCAACCACTCTGACCAAAGGAATTAAAAAATTTTGGGGCTTGTCCTTATTAACTATCCACAGAATCTCAAGACCAGGTGGAACAGACACATCAGGGCAAACACATCAATCCACATAAAAAAAAATTGAGTACAACTGGGATATAGAACAAAAGACCTATTCAAGACATCCAAGACAAGCAGAAGTGCTTCTGTAATAAAATTCTTATCTGATTATCATAGAAGAAATAGATGTTAGTTTTAAAAAAAGATTGATTTTTACAAACAATACAAGAAGACATTAGATTTAGCATCCAACATGTTTTTCTGGTAACAGAGCAATTAAACATGACCAAAAAGGTCTACTCTGTTCTCTTTTTTTCTCTTGAAACTAGAAATATTTTCTTTCACTGGTGTCTAGAAGATCCAAAACACCTCTCTGCAGTCAGTATTCAGGAGACACACAACATATGGTTACTGAAAACTGGCAAGAGAACAGTTTCTCATTCTCCAGTCAGGCATTCATTGAAGATGCTCAGAGGACTATCAACACAGCAAATACTCCTTCTTGCTGATGCACTTTTTTGCTGTAGTGACCTAGATAATCTTCTGATTAAAAAGGCACTTTAATCACAAAGCTCATATTTTTCAAAGTTAAGTGTTCAATATGATTTGTTGAAATTACTGTATATATAACAGAAAAAATGAAGAAGAGTCTTGTAGGCATGAACCTTGTTTTTCTGCTTGTTATTTTTTTCAGTCATTTCTGTATATTTTTACACATGGAGCATTTTTGTATCTTTACACTCACTTCTGTCTAGTAGTTGAGGTCTTTCTAGAAGATCATGTGATATTATGATCTGCAGGAAAAAAGCTAAATATGGTGCTTCTAACTCCAGAAATTGAATATACATATATATATATATATATATATATATATATATAATTTATAGGAAAATATTGCAAAACAAAAATCTGAGCATTAACCACATGTTTTACGCTCTGAATCTACCACTCCTTGCCTGCCTTCTTCTGAATCCAAATAAATTAAGGCCTTTTACTGTACCCAAATTCCTTTCATTATGAGTATTTACAGTAATTTCACGACTATAAGGTGCACTTCCAGGTTGGCAATTTTCCGAGCTTTGTCCATACATAAGGCGCACCAGATTATAAGGCACACTTCTGGATTCCGACCAAAATTTTAGTGAAAAGGGTGCGCCTTATAGGCGTGAAATTACTGTACATAATTTCAAGTTATCACCCAGTTTTATTGTGCTAGAGCCCTTTTTGTAACTGAATTCCATTAAAAAGGCACTAGCACATCCTAAAAACATTGGTAATATCAGAAATTCTTAAAATTGTCTCATTGCCATTGTTGTAGGCTTAAAGATGAATAATGATCTAGACAAAAACATGACCATAGGAAAATTAGGCTACCCTTACACTGAAAGGCAGAGTGGAAAAACTACTGAGATTCTATCATCCTGGAAGAATTTACAGCCTTTTAAGGAATGGCTTGTAACACACCTTTCCTTCAACAGGACCAAGAAAAAAAACTTATAAGGAAAAAAACTTTGTTTCCCTAGACCCGATATCTTCAAAGACATGGCTGTCCTCAGGCCTTTAGCAGGCTGAGCCAGGACACAGGCATTCTATGTATATCCTCAGGGAAGAGCCTTTGGTGACCCACTAACTGGCATTCAGTTGGTAGATCATGAAGAACTCACTGGGAAAGTGTCTGAAAACAAACCCAAGGAGCTTGTGGATTCTCCCACACAGGACATATCCAGGAGCCATCTGGACCGGGTCCTGGGCAGCCAGCTCTAGATAGCTCTGCTTCAGCAGGGGATTGGACCAGGTGATCTCCAAAAATTCCTGCCAATCTCTGCCATCCATGCTATCATGTATCAGCCCTGAAATAGCTTACATCCACAGCCAATATGATGTACAGTAATTTCACGAATATAAGCCGCACCTTTTTCATTGAAGAATCCAGCCTACCCCAGTAGTGCGGCTTATATTCAGTGCGGCTTATCTATGGACAAATCCCAGTGAAACGCCAACCCGGAAGTGAGAGCCGGCCAAGCAGAGTGGCAAGTGGGCGGGCCAGGCCCTGTGCCGCCGGGAGCCGCCGGTGGCATGGGACCGCCAGGAATGGGGGCTGCGCAAGGGCGGGCCGGCCCCTGCCGCTGGGAAGCCGGGCTGTGTGGGGCCGGGCCGGAGCGCCCCACCCCCTCTGCTGTGCAGAGTTAAAAAAAGAAATAAAAAGAAAAAAAAAAAAAAGGCGCGGCTTATATTCAGGTGCAGCTTATATATGGACAAATCCTGTGGTCTTCCCAGCTACCCGGAAGTGCGGCTTATATTCAGGTGCGGTTTATAATCGTGAAATTACTGTAGATTAGGAGGTTCAATGGGCTCCCGTCAATAGCCTGAGCTTTATGCCTAAAAAGAGAGGGTGGACAACTAGAATGAGTGGAGCTAATTATCAGGTCTTCAGTGTGAGATAGTAATTATGGCTGGGATGTTAAGGAATAGCTTTCCTAGGTCCTTCACATTTTATAAATGGCAGGGGAAGAGCCTTCTATCTGCTCAAAGACAACCTGGTAGAGTTCATTTGCTAGAGTATGTGCTCAGATGGGAAGGAAATGTTCACATGGGATGATAAAAGAGAGATAAGTGGCAAATTCTTCAACCACCTCTCAAACAAAACACAACACCTGACTTCAACAGTGCAGACAGATCTAGTATTTGTAACAAACCAATCATGAATACTAATCTGATGTGTTAGCAAGCACAGCATCTATAAGCTTGGGATCATCATTTATTTTATTTAAGACTGCCTGGTGGTATAGATGTACTTTCTAGCAATCTTGCCCCCTTTAAACCAGAATATTGTTCCCACCGAATATTTGGCAGATGTTTTTTTCTTTCAGTTCCTAAAATGAACCACCTTACAACATTTAAGAGTAGAAGTCTGAGCTTCATTGTTGACTCTACAGAAAGATCAGGTTTCAAAAAGACACCTTTATGTAAGACTTTGTGTAATGATTTTCCTTCCCACTTCTCTGCTCTGGAAAATAACAGCTTTTCTGTCAAGGATTTTGTGTAGTTCTGTGAGTAAACTTATGCCTACGCTGTAGCAAGACTGCAATACCTGTGTAAAATCATAAGCATTCCCTTGTGAACTCACAGGGCAGGAAAAAATGTCAATGAAAGAAAAACAGAGGAATAAAAAAGATAAGAAGATAAATCTACTGTGCGTTTCCAGATCTCTCACAGGTGTGCATTAAATTTCTTTGGAAAACAAGGTAAAAAGTAAATATTTAGTGCAAGAGAAAATATGAGAAAATAATATTGAAGTAACAGGAAATCGGAAATTTTCAGCTCTGGGATTTCAGAGACTCCAGTATTTTACAAATTTCTTTTTATTTCTTGTAAACTGAACAGAAGATACAAAAATGACATGATACATGATAAGTGGATGCTAATGCAAACAGTCACTTACTTTAGCATGCTGAGCAGCAGGTCCACTTGAATGACATAAATGGCAACTTAACAAAGTCTGGCACAAGCCCAGTCTTTCAGAAACAAGGTGCTTACTCCACAGGTGGAGTGAGGACTTCCAGATGAATCATCAGTGGGAACTGGAGATTCTGAAAAGGGTTTGTGCCCAGACCTTTCACCTTCATTAAAAAATAGGTTGTTGTTAAATTGACAAAGATTGAAAAAAGAAATTAGCTGAGGCCTGGAAAACCTGCCTTATTGTAAATGGGTAAATCTGTTTCCTTTACATAAAAAGGTTAAGAAATGACATGACAACAGTCTAAAATTACCTGCATTATTTCTTGTAATGGAGTCTTTAATCTAGTAGATAAAGGCATAATAGGAAGGAACTGAAGCTACATAAATATAAACTGAAAATAATCTCTGATTTTTAAGAGTAAATTAAAATTACCTATTGAAACAAATGTGGTGGTTTCTCTGTAACCTCTTTAAATCAAAATAGATATTGTGATTTTTATCTTAAATCCAGACACATATATAAATTCATAGATACATAAATAGAAGAATAATTAAATAATACATATGTAAGTAAAGATATTGTATATTAGAAACAGTTATTGATATGGACTAAATGCAAAATCACTGAGAATTGCCACTTTTTATTTCGGTGGTACAAAATTCTAGTTAATATCAGTGTTAATACTATCTGTTCACGCTGGATTATTTTTTTTATTTCAATTCAGAGTTGAACAGAGAGATTGTCTTCTGTGGTAAAGACAGAGCTGTTTCAGTCACTAGGGGCTATGCTAATCCAGACTCCCATGTTTTGGCATGATGCAGCTCTATTGATCATTTATTTGCATGGATGTGTATGGCAGCATTTCATCAGTCCAGATTTTCCTTCTCTCTCAGCAGTTACACAAGATCAATAACCAAGCAGCTGGGAGGAAATTGAAATGCTCCATACATTTTTATCCACATGTGGAGGTGTGGTGTCTGACCCTTGCAGGTGCCTGAGATGCCACAGGACTGTTCAGTCTATGGAGTAGATATGTTCCCTTAGTGCCCTAAAATGGTCCTTCCTTAGCTTGGATGGAAACACATGTGAGGCCACCCAGCCAGAGCCTGACAGCTGAGCCTCCAGACTGCAGTCCTTGCTGATTTAGCCTGTCAGTTTGTCTCCTCACAGCCACCTTCAACATAGACTACTCAATTTTCAGTAGACCAAGCTGCAATCGGAGCTCAACCAAACACTCTGGAAATCAAACTGATTTGATCAAACCAGGATGTTTGGCAAGTCTGAAATAAACAGACTGTTGTATTGGTAGTAGAGAAGAAGAAAATATAGACTAAAAAAAGATGAGACAGAACAATTCTCAGGAGTTACAGTACTGGCTTTTAAGCATTTGCTGCATGTAAAAGAATGGGAAATGTCAGACAGCCCAAATCCCATTAAAAATACTGCTTCATCTGACCCATTTGGTGTGCTGAGACAGTGAATAGATCTGACTGATTATTTAGAAGTATCACAGGCGTTGTATTGGAACAACTGATATAAAAACACGCTATCCCACGCTCCCACTTTTCCCGCTATTTGCCAATTTGTAATTACAGTATGTAAATACACAGCAGAATGGGTCTTTGGTTAATCAAATTGATTTAATTGCTGAATCCCCACAGATGAATGTGAACAGAGTCTTCTCTTTTCTCATTTTTTGTTGGCAAAACATAGCCACACAAATGATACGAATTCCACCAGAAATGGGAATGAGATTTGAATAACTCTCTTACTGGAGCAATGCTAGAACACCTGTAGTCAGATTCAAAAGACTTTAACAAGGTATTTCCTCATAATTTTAGACCTGTAAATTATGACATACCCTAGAGATACTGAATTAATTAGGCCTTTGTAGATTATCAATGTGTTCATGTCTACTTTTTATGGAAATCTGGTATTGTTTTTCATTTTCTGAATTTCATAATTAAAAAGGCAGTAACACAAAAAATGTTGCAGAGGGTTCCCCAGATATTCTCATTGGTTCATAGATGTTATAGATACAAGTGTTATTGTAAATATCATGTTTGGTACATGGCACATTTAGCCACCACATTTTCCTGATTGCTTTTGGCAGGAAATTGATTCATATCATCTGAAGAAAGAAAGCCTGGAGATGTCCTTGACAAAATACTGGGTCATTAAAATCTGATGACTTCATGAGCTAGTGGAAACACATGTAAATTTCAGAGTTTTGGACCTGAATTGGGTATCCTGGATATATTCACGCTACTTGAAATTTGAAATTTGAAATTTCATCAGGCCAGGTTAAAAGTTTTCCCATGTCCAAGCTCTATAAAAAAACCAAGAGACTGTGTAAGCTTTGGTAAACCTGCCTTTCTATGTTAAGAAGCAATGAGTGCACACTCTTGTAAGGGTGGTAGCCTGGGATTTTAGAGTACCAAAATCCCAGACCTATTCCCTACTATAAATCAGAAGTGAAGCCTCAAACCTGATATTTGTGCTAAGATAAACTAACCCTACTTTATACAGAAGCTTTGCCTCGATCCCAGTCCTTCCATACTCTGAATGAATGCTGTGACCATTCTTGTGCGTTACACAGAGAGAAAGAGGAATAGGAGTAGTAGTAGTAGTAGTAGTAGTAGTAGTAATAGTAGTAGTAGTAGTAACAGCACATGTTTTTCTTCGATTGTTCTTTGAACAAAGCCAGCTGTCACTGCATACTCAGTCCAATTACACAGCCATCTGAGTGGGCCTGTGAGAATTTGCTAATCAAAGAATTCTGAAAAATATCATGTCTGGGTAAGGTTTGGCACACATAGGGTTTAGACTTTTCTGGCCTGCTAATTTACTAAGCTGCTTCTTTTGTAGATCTTCAAGGTCTGGTTCAGCTCCACATCCAGAGACCTGCATTTAGATGTCTAAAAGTATCTGTCTGCATGTGAGGTGGAAGACTGGTGTGAACCACCATATTAATTCAAAGCCTAGTCAACACGGTCAGGAGAGTCTAGAGAGCTCTTTGATTTAGCAAATGAGATGTTTCCTTTACACAGAGTTAACTGAACTTTGCTGACTAACAGCTCGGTTTATTTGCCTAGACAGATGCATTTGAGGTGTCCTGATAGCTTTCCTGGCCAGCTACTAATAGTCAGTAGACCTCAACTCCTCTTTTATATCTGTCAAGCCTGTGCAAATATTTTAGGTACTCTAGGATGCCTAAACATCATTAGCTGAACATGGTAAGCTGTACTTCAGGCTTATACTGTTAAAGAGGCTTAGCCATTAGCATACTCATAGACACTTGCATTTAGGTAAATTAACCTAGGTTTCTGAGTCTGAAGGTGAACTCTGCTGGTAAAACTCAGGGGTTAGTTACCAGCTGACACAGTGTTGTCAAACTCAGTTTTCTAGTTAGGCACTGATAAGTCTTATTCTAAGGCACCTATTGCCCTTATTCAGCTCTGTCCATAAAAGCTTGGAGTGAGCTAAATCAATTCTAGACTACCTGAGCCTTGAAACAGATTCACAAAGGTCACTTATATTTCACAAATAATGCCACTGCTAACTTTTGATTTCAGCAGTTCATGGTTACACTGATTTAAATGCTTACTATACGTTTCTTTAAGACTCAGGATAAAACTGCTGCCAGATTTCAATTCTAAACAAAATAAAATTCTTTACATTGCTTTTGTATTTGCTTTATGTGATAACTACCTTTTCAGCCTATTACTAACTCAATTAGAAATTCTTCCTTGTGCTGCAGTGCTTTGCTGAGACTAATGAACAAAGTTTCATAAAATCAGCTCGTGACCATGTGATGACTATTAAAACTTATAAAACCCTTAACAATTATCATAAGGAATTCAGCATACTATGGCACTGTTAGAGAGTGAATAGTGAACCAAAGTACTTCTAGCTCATCAGAGCTTTGCCTGTTCATGCTGGAGCACAGACCTGGTTTTAAGCAAACAGATGGAAATACAAACCTCTGATATTCCTATTCCACTTTGTGCAACAAACATGTTTAGAAAGAGGAATTACATTGACCTTGAAACACTATTGCACTGTACTCTGCACTCAAATTTCTTCCTTTCATAACTCCCTTTTCTATCACTTTCTATCAGTATTATTTATGAAAGCAAGTTGTTCACATTTTAGTTTTTTAAACTAACAGAATAACTGCCACACACTGTTAAGACAGTTTTATTCCAGATAAATTAGCAGGTCTTAAAAAGCTTTCATAATTGTCTTCCCTTCCACCCTACTAGTAACACTATACTATTACATGCTGCCAGCCTGGATACTAATCCTTTCTATTGGTGTTTTCTGCCCTACTGTCTCTTCTGGCAACAACCAGAGTTGGCCTCTCATAATTGTCCTTCTCCTTCAGATTCTGGCTAGAAAACTGAGAGTGCTGTAGCCAGGCTGATAATTATTTCACAGTGGGACCTTCCAGTGCTGTTCAGAGATGCTGAGAAACATTTGCTTTGGAGAACACCAGACATGCCTGGAGACTTACACATGCTATAATTTTTCAGCACTCAGAAGCTTTCCTAACATTCATCTTTCTGCAATTCTGTTTCTCCTGCTAATGTCCAATATTTGGTTTATGTCTTATTCCCTTTGTATCTACATTCACAGCGTGCCTGTTTTGTGTATGGTAGCAGACAGTGGGACCAGGATACTTTTTCATGTAGGTATCTACACGTGAGCTGTTCAGACGAGGCTTTGCTTAGAGAAAACAGATATCCATTCTAGCTTGTGCTCCACAAAGTCCTCAAAATAGGTCAGATGAACTGCAAATTAAAACTATGAATTAGTCTCCATTGGCCACAAATGGATTAATTTAACTGACAGAAACATATATGTATACTTCAGATGTCTATGTCTATACAGGAATTGGACCATAAAATGGGCATACTCTCTAGCATATGATCTTTAATAATAAATTTTGCATATAAGTAGATAGCATAATAAAACATATAAATAAAAGCAGATAATTTATTGTCCAGTTCTTTAGGCTGCTTTGCTTTATCTACTCTGCCACAAAACACCTATAACTTCTCTGTAGGTTACTTTTTTTTCTCATGTTGAGCTCTCACTGTCCACTGAATACTTCAACACTGAAAGTATTGTACTTAACCTAACAGCCGCTCAATGAAGTAATCCAACAGCACTTTATAGGTGCCTACAGAAACAGAAACATCCTGGCCATAAAAAATAATGCCCTTGAAAAGCTATTTGGAGAAACATTTCATTCTCTTTAGTCTTTCAGAATGAAGATCTGTTGTATGAGGTGTTTTATACATGCAAATGCTTCATTTTCTTTAAGCCTTAATAGTACTATTTGTTTTCAAATGAGTTTTGTGGTTGTTTCATACAGGGAATGCAAAACCCAGGGTACATGTCACTATTCTGTGGTTTGCCATATACTTTTCTTTAATAAATCAAAATTGAAGATGTGAACAAGTTTAATTTCACAATGTAAATATTTCCCTTTCCAATTTGTGTGTTTGCATGTGTGTGCCAAAACCATATTTTTCTAAAAAGTAATAATCTAAAAACCCACAAATTCAGCACAACATGAAGCTATGCCAAATAATACTCCATTGGAAAAACTGCAAATGATATAGACCATTTATATTTATGGATCCTGAGCTTGAAGTAATATCTATGTTTTTATTTAACTTTGTTTGGAAGCCATGTTCAGTGATTTCTGGATTCTTGGGAACATAATGATGTATATGGGTCATAAATGACCCTCCTGCTGTTTGCCTGCCCAGAACAGACCTTTGGGTAAATAAACAATCTCGAACATAACTAAAGTATTGGTACACTCCAGACTTCAGGAAAACTTTGAAAACATGAATACTGGAAAGGGTATCAGTTACATAGAGTTATACACTAAATTAGTTTGGAATGGACCTTTAAAATCAAAGAATCCAATCACTGATCAAACACTGCCAAGTCTGCCACTACTCTGTATTCTTAGGCATTATATCTATGTGCCGTTTAAATACCGATAGAATGGCATTTAAAACAGATGGAGAAAAATAAGTACTCAGTTCAAAACTGTTTTTCACTATTTACTCTACTTTCTCACTCATGACGGTGACATAGAGATAGGAAAGGAGAAATTCTAGTGGAGCCCACTGCCATTCACCTTCTGAACACAGCTGTACCATGTTTTACAGGTTATAGCCATGTTAGCCAGCTACAAAAAAAGGAGAAGGGCAGTTGTCAGACAGGCTCCAGCAACATGGATATCTGCTATGCCTCATCTTCAGCTCAGGTAAATTAGAGGTGTCTCTGCATCGTGCTTATCAGTGAGAGTGGCAGGAAGCCATGCGATTTTTGGAACTGCTTTCACTGCTTATTTGGTTAATTGGACCTCAAATAGAGCACTAAATGGAAGGACTCTGTTAGTGCCCACTAATCCAGCAGGGAATCACAGACTTCTGATTCAAGAAGGTAGAGAATGCATCACTTGGGTGATGAATTTTATTGTTAAGAGGTTATGATTACACATAAAAAAGACTTACCTTATTTTTATTGAGTTTCTTTCTGTTGTGTCTGAACCAGTTTCATCCGATATTAACTGGATTTATGTCTCAGTTACTTGCTGGCACAAAAATTCTATGGCATAAATGGCCTTCCTACACACTAGAAAAAATGGATTAGAAAATACAAATCTATTTTTTAGAAGGGTCAATGTAACAAAAAAAAAAAAAAACTCTTTAATCCTGCTTGCCTGTTTTATGTGCTGGAAACCAGTGAAGCTTGGACTATACTAAGTTAAACACCTCAGACACAAGTGCAACTACACAGACTAACACAGCTGTACACAGCTGCAGCTCCCATTCATCTATGTCTGAAGCCACCTCCTTTATCACTAATTTAGTGTCTATGCACTACCCTGACATCGCATCTCTACTGCGTCTGTGACAGCAATAAAGACATATTCCAGAAGGAGCACAGCTGACGTGCTCTAAGCATCTTCCAGTTCCTGTGTCCTTTCAGACAGTACAATGGAACAGCTAAATAAAGGCAGAGGTTCAACCATTTCCTCGTGTTGTGCATCCCAGTTTCCTCAGGAGCAGAACTTGTGGCTCAGTCTGTGCTGCTGACTTTCAGTTCAGCTGGATCTGGGCAGGCCAGACCCTTTAATCTCCAGGGCTCTCTGTCATGAGTGAGACTTTAGTCACAGAGCTTTCTGGAAAAAGACCCTTTCCCCCCAGATTCCAGACAACACTGGTGTCAAAAAAAATCTAAGAAAAATAAATTACTTTGCCAGTTAGCCAATAAAAACTTGAAGCTTTAGTAGAATATATATCAGGGAGATTCCACATTAGCGTTCTCTCAGTCATACTTCTTCACTCTCTCCTCTCAATTTGTTATGTTTGGCCACATTGCTGTATCTGCTCTACATAAGTTCTTTTGGACTCCAGGAAATCTATTATTATTATTTAAGAACCAGAATTTTGTCAAAGCAGCACAGCCCAATTAATCTTGTTTCTTGTAATAAATCTAATAAAATTGAAGTTTGGAAAACACATTCATGTTATGAACAGTAGAAGCAAACCACTGAGGCAGACTTAAATGTCCTCTGACTGGTTAAAGCTTTCTGATGATCTAATTTGCCCTACAGCAAATAGTTACCATCATTTTGGACACTGCGATTTCCAGATGTTGTAGCCACAGAAAAAGAAAGTTCCAAAAACAACATGATTTCTGGGGACACTGATGTTTAGATGATTGGTTTTCATTATCAGACTTGGTGATTATTTTCAGGACTTATATCACAGTTACTAACATTGTTTTTATTAAACAGAAGACTGCCAGAAGCAAGTTAATAGCTAGGTTGTGGGTCATTCTCTGTTCTTGAAAGTGGTTTCATTATCATATAATCAGCTAGCAAGCCACTTTCACTAGCTCTATTCATACACCCAGATCTTCCTGTGACTGGTTCAAGCACAGTCCTCCCCAGAGACCAGGGGTACTGCTTGCAAGAACAACATTTACTAATCACAGTAAGGCACCAGAGGCCAAGTCTCAGGCATAAAGCTCTGAATTCCCATCCTGTGAAGCAGCATCAGACACGTTGTGGATGTATTTTACTGAATGGAATTCCACTAAAACCTGTACATCAGGGTGTGCCTCCTCTTGGTAGAGATATAGCAAACAAATTAACTTCGCTCCTGTTTTATCCAAATAAAAAGTGCAAGACTAGGCTGACTTTTCAACAGAAACAAATAGCCCTACCTCCCCTCTGCCAGCCAGAAACCTCCCTATCAGAAATGCATTGTTATTGGAGGTAAGGAGAGAGGCTTGGCAAGTACAAATATGCTGCAACAGGAAGTCCTTTAGCCTCTTAGAAAAGAAATTTCAGTACTGACAAAACCAAGACCACTGGAGCATCCACACAGATTCTTGAAATTAATCCTTCCTGATTTAAAGTGGAAGACAGCAAAATTTTTATTGAATCGTCCTACAGCTCTCAAATTATAATGTGCTCTACTAGATTGCAGGTCAGTCACACCAATCTGGAGGATATTATTTTTCTTCCCTTTCCCCCCCCACTTATTCTTTTCACTC
The DNA here is from genome assembly GCA_009812075.1 of Sialia sialis. Classification (NCBI taxonomy): domain Eukaryota; kingdom Metazoa; phylum Chordata; class Aves; order Passeriformes; family Turdidae; genus Sialia; species Sialia sialis. Next base: position 63,142,976 of record VRYO01002772.1, on the reverse strand, counting down.
AGACAGCACTATTGATGAAGACCTCAGGAAAAAAAAATACCAGTGCCCAAGACACTTTGATGGCCTTTCCACTGTGTAATTATACTTACTCTTGATAACACTAAAGACATGCCTTATTGGTAGTGGCACAGGCTGCTTTCCTTTTCACAGAGAGATGGATTGTTTCTGCAGGCCTTGATGGCCTTCAAATTATCTGAGCACAGAAAAGAGAGCAGAGTGAATTTTATTTTAACTCATTTTATTTCTAAATTTATTTCCCAGTAGCTAGAAGGTGATGACTGCCCCAGCAGTCAAGTCAATTGTTATCTGTGGGACTTGATTATGTTTAGACCCAGTCTCTCATTTTGAGCAAGACACAGTTAATGAGGAGAGAAATGAAAAGTGCATTGAGTCACAGTGTGTTTGTGGTAATTTGTGACACATTCACTCTACTCAGTTCTTTGTTTATTCCTTCCCCCCTCCATGCAGGTCCTGTAGAAAAAGGAACAGATAAGCGAATTCAGTGGTAGACAGTTAAGGGTGTTGAAAGTAATGAATCTATATCTCTCTATCTCTTTCCCCATTGTTGGCAGTAATTGGAGCAGTGTTCATCTATACAGTAAAATGCCAGTGAAGCCCATCTTAATGAAACATCTTTTTTTCCATTATTTTGCAACACATTTTTCATTGACACAGCTAGTTTTTATTTTCACTATATGCCTTTTTTTTTGCAAGCTCTTTGCCACTCTTCTAAATAATAGTCCATTAAACAGTTCACAGTGTGTGTTCTGTAGAAATGTAAAAAAGTGATTGGATGATACTAATTAAGGAGAGATTTTGTTTCCACTTACTGCAGATCAATGGTGGGTTACATTAAAGCTGCATTTTTGTGATGAGTTTAAACACAAAAGAACAGCTGTGCTAAATACATATTTCAAGGCTTACAGGTAGGTGAAATAAATCTTTCTTTCTTTGCTTGTCTATTTTTAAACTATAGCAAACTGCGAAGAATAGTAGTAAAATAAAAAAGGCAAATTTTTCACTGCAAATGTTTTTCACTTGTCGTAACAGAAACTGCTAATTCAGGAATGCTAGTTCCAATGCATTGAGATCCTGTTGGCTTTTAATTTAATCTATAGACTACTATGCATTAATTTTAATGAGACTTTTTTTCTTGTGTTTTCTACAGTTGCCACTCTAAGGTATTCCCTCTCTGATTTATGGCACTGCTAGATACAGGAATAAAATATATTAATGAGAAAACTCTTCCTGTATTTGAACCCACAATTCTTCCTTTAATCCTAAACTATTCTGAGCACAAAATGTAACCAAAATCTCCATACAGAGATATGTTCATATGCAAAGAAGAGTGGCAGCTCATTTCAGTCAGATCAATTAAAATAAAAATTCACTATTCGTTGGCATTCCTTGATCAGCACAAACGACAGTCAGAGGAAATTCACCTGGTTGCCTCCAAGTAACATAATGAATCCTGAACATATATGACAAGGAAGTAAAAGAGAAAATGCTTTTCAAGCACTTGCTCTAAATATTAAATGCATAAAACTGTTTTAAAATCAGTTCACTCTATTATAAAAAATGTATTTTCTTTAATATAGGATTCTACATAAGGAAACTATAAGCACCCTGGTTTTATCCAGTTCATTTCAATATCAAAAGCACACGAGAATTTTTGTTCACACATTTGTCCTCACATTCAACAATCCAGATCCCAATTCTAAACCACTATTAGCAGACTAGAATGACATGAGTAAGCTTTCTATAGCATGGACTAAGGAAAGTGTCTGATACCTTTGATTTTGTAGAAACCAAGGTCACATACAGATTTACTATTATACAACCAAAGTTTGTATGGAACAGATAAAAAGATCCACCTTTACTCTTTTAAGTTTAAACAATCAAGTCAGTATTGTGTGCCTTCCATCAGCTTAAAGCAAAAGTTAGTTCAGAATTCACAATATATTTGTTGAAATTTGGGGGGTCTCAAACTCCTGAAAGTAATCATGTATGCTGGAAATCAACCAAACTCTGGATGTGCTCACTTTTCAAAGTGATAATTTTAAGGAAGTCCTATTTGTGTGTACTGCTCTTGACACCTCCTGCACAAAGACAATATCCATGGCTAGTGTGACAGGCCTGCTGTGGGTGTGAGGACTACTTGTCTATAAACACCTGGACAGTAGCACCTGAGCTCCATGCCTCACTCCGCAGTGGGTCAGTTACCTGCCTTTTCCACAGGTCATGTAGAACTGGTGCTTTCCTAACATCATTATTGAAATGCCTTTTTCCTTTACACACCTCGAAATACAAACATTGTCATTTTACAGCACATTTTTGATCGAGAAGGATTCTCTGTTTAGTCTGCGTATCAGCTGGCTGATCCCATGAAAGAAAAGGCTATTCAGTCAAAAAATGTGAAAGCTTGTAGGGTGCGTTACAGAATTTTAAAGCTGTGCTGAGACCTGGCAATGTTCAGCAAAGGCCTGTTTTCAAGAGTGACATCCACTCTTGAAGTGAAAACAAAGACAGTGGGAAAGCATTCTGCTAGTTACGGGGCACACTTCCAGTGAATAAAATGGTCTTTAAAACCTGCACTACTGTGCACCCCACGCTGCTTTTACTGCTGCTATGAACTGGATAGATTAGGGTGAGTAGCACAATTTTTAGTTCAATTTTGCTCAGTGGGTCTATAGTTGAAGAATCCACATGTACAGAAACTCTTTATTCAAGCATGGGTTATCACCGGTATTCTCACAGCAATTTATACAAGGAAGCTTCTCCTGGTATAATTCATTAAAAATTAATCAACCCATTTCTGTGCAAATCTCTGTGACATGTGTTCTTTGATGCAGTGAGTGCTGAATAGTCTTTTCTTTATTATGAAATGACACAAGTGGAACTTTCTAATTGGCTGTCAGTGATGTCATATCCAAGTAAATGCACGAGTTGGCTTATTTCTCTTAATATGAACATTCTCCATGACAGACTCTGAGTTTCTGGAGAGCTCCTGTCCCTCTTCGGTAGTTAACATCACTTTGCTGGAACAATTACAGTTATGCCTCTGTCATAGGATAGAAATTTGCCAGCTTGTGTTTTCCTGTCTTTGTTTGCAAATGGGGGATACTTTTCTTTCTTTTACTGTGTTCTCCTACTGCCCACAGGGGCAATGTGGAACTTACCCGTTGAAACAAGCAACAACTTTCTAAGGCATCCTTTCAGGGCTGTCATTTTGGGTGGTTTCATGGATTGTGTCAAAATAAACAAGAAATGTGGTCACAGTCATATACCTAATTCATCGTTAACAGACTTCATATAATATGCAGGAGTTTCATCAGCACAACCACAAAATGTACATAGCCAAGGCACATATGGAAACAGTAAGATTTTGTTCTTGTGGTTTTCAGCTTATTTATGTATTTGGTTAACAGTGCCTCGTTTATGCAGAAGGATCTCCACATCTCCAGCCTTTCCAGGAGGGTCAGCTTTCACTGCAGGAGGATTTGCTCTCCAAAGAATGTGCTTTGGCAGGAACAGTTCAGCTTACATTTGTTTTTCTCTGTTATCCATGTTATGCACTTACAGAGCTTAAAGGTGAAATGTTTTGCTTCTTGGAGTCACCTTTCAAAATCCTATGGCAGGAGCCACATCCTCTAGCCATCCTCCATACAGCTCTCCAAACAAGATTACCAATACATTATGTCTTTACTACTCAGCTCTGAATTATGTTTATCCTACTTCATTAGCAGCTTTGCTCTCATGTGCAAACTTCAGCTTAGAACCAGCTTTAAGATCCCTGGTCCCCAGGCCTCTGCAATCTGACAGGACAGCCAGGACCACCTCATGAAGACCACACCTCTCTTGGTCTCTCTGATCTCACATGAACTCATCACCTCCTTCTGGTCAGTCCCACCCAGGTTTGCCAGGAGAGTGAGGCACTGCAGAGCTTTGCTCTTGCTGGAGGGAGTATAGAGGTAGGCATCCTCTAGGATGGTCTGCTGGAGGCAAGGCCCTAATCTAATCTACAGCTCTGCACCTCTGTTACCAAGTGCTGTGTTTAATGTATATGAAATAACAAAAGATAAATTCACCTGGAGACTCCAGCTCTTCAGTGATTTGCTCAATGGATGCTTTCCCAGATGCCCATGATTATTAGTAATCACATGCACAATACAATGCATCTTTGGTAATTCTTATTCTCCAGGGCCTGGAAAAAATTATGGAATATAAAGTGCAGTAATCCCAGCTGATAGAGCTAGCATGGTGCTACTCTAAGTGAGGCTGGAGGTTAGCAATCAGAGTTAATTAAAATATCAAAAAGAGTGAATGCAAAATATAGCTTGAGAGAGAGATGTAAGTGGCTTTTGCCAGTATCAGTTGTCCCATCTTCCAGTCTCTGAATATTCCTCAATTTGCTTTGTCTTGTTTTAGGAAAAATAGAATACAGATTTCTTTCCTTTTTTTCTGTCCTTTTAATTCCTGTTCTTTCTTCCCCCCTTATTTCTGGTAGACAATGACTTAATCTAAAGAATAAAGACACCATATGATTATATCATTTTCTAATCCAATTACAGATCTTTGATATAGCCCCTTATCTTTTTTTATTCATGCAGTGATATACAGATCACATGGTTCTTTAAACTTGAAACTATCTTTACTTTTCAAATCATGCCTTTACCTTTCCTTTGCATTTTGCTAAAACACAAATGTGTAATATTTAATTATTTGATTCCTATCTTGTGAAAGGAGATTAATAGAGACATTAATGAATACAGTAATGTAATCAACAGTTAACTTTCCTAGAATAATTTGACTGGGATTTCATTTTACAATATAGGTGAAAACCTGGCTCCTGTAAAATTACAGCACTTCCTTGAGATTGAATAGGACCAGAATCTCATTATCTGCTTTCTGATGACCTGAAAATTTTTGGTATTTGGCACCATGGTCATTTGACACCAGTGGAACAGCTCTGTTGAATCAATGTGTGCTAAACTTCAGAGGAATACTCTCCCAGCTGCTCTGCCTTGGAAAGAGGAAAAGCCTTTTCCACAGCAAGGATCAACAGCCCAGTTAGGCAGCAGCAAATAGAAGCAGGATATTAAATGCACTCCCATCATTTCTTAAAACCTGCACATGCCCATTGGTGACAACAAGAGTATTAATCACACCTAAATTTTTGTTAAAAATCATCCACTTGTTCATCTACACTGCCTCCCTATAGCAGTTTGAGATTTTCCTGTAGGCTAAATTTAAAACTTGAACTCTTAAATCTCATGCTACTTATGGAAGTAGCAAAATTCTTCACAAGATACAGACGAGGCATAAAAAAGTTTTGGGATCCTTCGTTTGATCTTTTGTATTTATTGTAGCTCATTATTTGACTCAGGAAACACTGTCTTGTTCACTTATCTTTGATGTCAGCAGTGTCTGAAAGTCTAATAAAGATATTCCTTTTTCTATTTTTTTTCCCCAGCTGTAAGCAGTGGAGCTACACTACTGGCCCTTCCAAAGCTGATTGCTGAAGTTCTTGTTGGTTTAATAAAGCAAATAACAGTTCAGTCTAGTTCCTTTTGCTCTTACCATAAAGATGCAAGAATTAAGGCTCATGATAGGGATCTCATGAAAGAGATTTTTTTTTCCTTGCTCTTTTGCACGGAAGCTTAACTCCTGCAAGAGAAACAGAAACCCTGCAGCTGGACTTTCAGATATACTGTGAGGCATTAAATTGTCTTGTCATGAGGACTCATCAGAGGGACTGAATGGCCACCAAGGCTGTGAGCAGGAGCAGCCTGAAGAGGAGAGCAGGTCAGTGGTCATCAGTGACGAGATGATTCTGAACAGTTTTCTGTGCTGTGACTGCCTTTCCTCCCTCTCATGGTGTATTTCCTTTCTCAGGTGTTCTGAGAAAGGTGCTCTATTAACTACTACACACAGTGGCAGCTTTCATGTGTTTTATTATCGTAGAGTTGTGTGAACATGTGTATATAAGTGTAAAATAAGAGAAGTTCAGAACAATACGAAATACAACGAATAACAATAAAGTACTGAAGACAGTACGAAGATGAGATTGCTATGTTGTTACACATTGGAAATGCCACAAATATGGTCATTGTCCTGAAGGTTTTGAGTTTCTTCTGTGCTACCCACTACATTCTCAGGTCAAGCTGTTGTATGTTATCTCTCCAATCTTGGGGATAAACAGTGAAAGCCCCATTGGTTCTACTGCACAGGCAATTGAATCAAGGAATAGGAACAGTGTAAGAGTTGATTATTAGTAAATTAGAAAAGAAATCTCTTTAAGTATCAAAATGTCTAAGAATCTTTTTAGGTATTTTGGTTTGTTGTTCTAGGATGAAACTTGTTATGTATTGGGAATTTCACTGAATATCTTCCCACTGTTGTTGGTTCATGTCTTTTTCTTTCAAACCTCTGCTTTTTATCCCTGCTACAGGCCACTATTAAAAATCATCTCCTGAGTATAAAATAATTTATAACATCAGAATTTCTTCCTTTTTGCTTAGGATGAGCCTTTACCTGAAAGTACCGTGAGACAACACAGTCATGAGTTTTTGTAGTGTTCTGTCACCTCTGAGGCAAAGCCTTCTCCCAAGAAGAAAGGTCTTGATGGAAGGCCCAGTGCCAAGAGCACAATTACCAGTGTTTGGGTAGCAAACTCAGGGTGCCCAGTGTGGGAAGCAGCCACAAGCTGTCCTGTGGCAGTGCAGACAGTTTCAGTCAGCTCTCAAACTGATGTGAGCAGGGTGAACACCACCAGGTGTTCAAATCTGCAGCTGTTCAGGGGCGCACCCCACACCCCAGCTCTAACATGTATGTGACAAAACTGCAGTCATGAGGGGCATGAAAGACATGGGGAGATGTCCTTGGGGACATGTGACTGGGGACATGCAGAGAGAGAGGCTGCTGAGGACATGGCTGGAGAGATATTCCTGGAAGGAGGCACTCCGCGATGGAGGGAGACCTTCCAGGGACTGCAGTCATGGACAACCACGCAAATGGTTCCCAAATGCAGGGAAGGGGCATTCCTGAGGTACTGCAGCTGTGGGCAGGGACATCCTTGAGAGTCCTTACCACTGGGTGACTCATATCAGAGTGAGGACACCCATCACAGTGACATCCTTAGGGTCACAGCCATTGCTGACCCTCGCTGAGGCAGAGGAAAACCATTGACAAGTGAAGAGAAGCAGACAAAAACCTTTAAGCACACAACCCAAAACCTGCTGGGCCACACGTTTCCTCAGCTAAGGAACTGGGATTGTCTGAGTGTAATCCATGGCAAAATGCAGGAAAAAGTGATCAGGAAGGCAGGGAGGAGATATTTGGCTTAACATGAGCTCAGATCAGGGAGGAATTAATTTACTTTTTTGTATGTGTTTACTTGTAAGTTTCTCACTTGCTGATGGAGTTTTTTCTCAATAAACAAATCGCTGATTAGAAGTCTGCATGCCGTGGCAACAAATTAAAGTTAAAAAGGGTAAAAAAATTACTGAGTCTACATTATTTACCCACTAAAGGCACTGTGATGCTGATTGTCATGAAAGACATGCACCAGTTTTAAGATTTTTTTGCCTGTTTCCTTGCCTAATGTTCATTCCATGTTTCAGATGATGTTTAAACAAAATAGAGAGATTTTCTTGTTGAATAAACTGTGAGCTTCACTATTTCAAGTTCAGTTTAACAACATTTTATCTTTCTCCAATAGTTTATGTCCACATAGACGTAAATGGAACAAAATAGTAAGTTCTGCAGACTGCAATCTTCTCTCAACAAAAAACACAGTAATTCTGTAAGAGGGTAGAGTTACCTCGAACTGCGTTACCTTGCAGAAAACTCATATGCTGTTCATGAAAAGATTTTAGTGTATCTTGAAGTATTTTTCAGCTTCCATGGACATAAAATGCCTGAAATCTTAATATCATCATCGGAAAAACAGGTTCAGATTCATAAATCATGATCAGTTTCCCCTATCCGGCAAAATTAGGACCTAGCCTTAAAATTCCTCCATGGTCCACATTCAGGAAATTATCTCTACTTATGGTAGTAAGACTCAAACATCAGTTTATAGTTAAGCACCTCCTTAAGTGCTTTTTTGGGTTATGTTCAAAAATGAAATGTGTTCATGTCCCTCATGTGCAGATAAAGGTCAGATATAAAATCAGAAGATAGATTTAGATTCCAGTCACCTTTTTCTTTAATTAGTGAGCACTCTGATCAGAACTTCTATATGGGACCATCTGGGCAGTGCCATTTTTTACACAGTCATTTATTCTTCTATTTCATCACTGGATCTCTTGTATTACAGGTCTGTGTTTTTAAACAGTATCAAAACAAAGATGAAAGCTTATTCATTTACTGGCTCCAGTTAGAAAAGGTGTTGAAGTGGATTTATTATTTTGAATATTTCTTGCACAAAAAATTTTGATTCTCCAAAATTATCATGAAAAAATTTGTTGTGCTAAAAAATCTCTAACAAATTATTTACATAAAACAACTTCTTTTAAAAAAAATATTTTATTATGGTATGTTCTTTCAGTGTAATACAAATTAACAATACTATCTTATTCTCTACATTAAATTATGGTATTCTAGTGGCATGAGGGTCATTTTAAATATCATTGCTTCAGTTGTCAAAGAGATGGACAGAACGTGAACTTTAATAGAACATCTGCTTCAAAGTGCATATGCTGTAATTTATGGCCATTTCAGTATCACTGAACTGCTGCCAAATTTAACAGGATTCAGTACTTCCATCAAGATTTTAGCTTGAAAAAAGCATGGTGTTTAAGAATAAAGTATATGTGTAGTATTCTTAATTTTAAGAGACTGAACAAAGATTCAGGTGGAGTGCCCTTGAGACAGCAAACATCATTAACAAAAAAACCAAAAGGGTTGGGTGTTTTGTGGAGAGGGGATGGTTATAAACATTCTTCATTCTTCAAGAGTAAATATTTCTGAATTATAGGAAAAATAAAATACGGACCTTTAAATGTATTTCTGCAAAATTAGCAAACACAGCCTCTTCTTTCTTGCCAGTTACTAGATGGTGAAATCTCTGACAAAGTTTTAGAAGTGAACAAGGAAATGTCACAGCAGTATGGATTGACATCTGCCTCTGTCGGTTTTTACAGCTTGCACAAAGGAGGATGAAGGCACACTATCACATAGGGAAACCTACCATTTGACAGAAAAGAGCATTTTCTGACCTGACCAACAGTGCTGGGACTAAAGTGAAGGCTCCCCAGAGTGGATGGGCTAAAACATTGATTCATTAGTCTGTTTAATCTTTATGGCTGCTAAGGGAGAGATCCTCCTTGATTTACAGTCTGACAGACTGTCATCTGAAGAGGTCCCTGATCACTGTCCCTCCACCAAACTGATAAAACAAAAAATATAAACCCTACTACCCACAATGCACAGAATTAGCATAAGGTTCAAGTGGAAAATGGAAATAGAAAATCACAAAGGACTGAACTCAGTACAGGGAGAAGTGGCTGTCAGGGAGTTACTCATAACTCCCCACTTTGGGAATACATGCGATGTTTTCCAGGCTCCATACGTAGTGCAGCCCCAAGTGACTGAGGGAGTGTTGAAGCAGCATAGAAGAGCTCAGACCCTCCACATGCTGCCCACTCACCCTCATACCAGCTAGACCATGCCACATTTTGTGTACCAGTGTAAACTGATTATATAGGCCAGTTAAATGAAATATTGTCACCTATTGCCACTTAAGATGAAGGTAATCTAGAATAAAATGGCAAGGTTGAAACAAAATGATCTTTAAGGTCCTTTCCAATCCAGGTTACTCCATGATTCAATGATTCTATGACCACCCAAGGTGGAGACAGCTACTTTGTAGATGCAGAAAGTAAAAGAGAATGAATTTCATTCTGTATGTATGCCATTCTGTATTTGGTCATAAATGACTTCTGATAGTATTGTGGTAATGCAGTGTGTACAAATGGAAAGATGTGAATAAAGAATAAAGCCAAGCAATGTGATTATACTCACTGGGGGTGAGAAGGATCACTTCCTAGGGGCAGCAAGGGCCACCTGGGAAACCAGGTGCCAAGGTCAATCCAAGGGTGAGGCCAAAACATCACCTCACAGCTGGTGATCTGGGGGTCCAAACCAGACTTACTGAGGGCACCTTGGGTAGGACACAGCCCAGGATGGGCAGGCATGGCTGTGGGGAGGGGCCAGGACTTGGGGCTGCAACAGGACCTGGCTCAGCAGGGACCCAGGGCTGTGGGGAGCTGAAGAGCAGACTGCAGTGACACTGGGGTGTGACATGGGGCCCTGGGCTGGGTGCAAAGAGCTCAGGGGTGGTAGGGTGGCAGGCAGGACCAGGAAGGGCTGGTGGTGCCCTCAGAGCCCTGGCAAGCTACACTAGTACATTATACCCTTTTGGTAAGTTCACTGGGCAGGTAAGATAGGACAGGAGTCAGAATAGAAAGGTTATAATCCATGAGAGACATCCACATGGAGAGAACAGGGTGAGGCCTCCCCAAGAGGCTGAAAGTCCACTCAGAAGAAAAAATAGCAGCCAGGCTTACAGTGTCACCAGGCAGAGAAACCTTAGGGTGGCTTCTGACACAGCCCAGGACTGATCCTCGCTGAGATTGCCCCAGAAGAAAGTTATGTGAAGAAAGACAGCAGTATAAAGCCTCCCTTGTCCAAGGACAGCTCTTCATGAGAAGTTTTTCCACATCTAGGTAGGAAATACCTAGGAAATCTAGGTAGAAAAAGAACAACATAAATGCTCAGAAAAAGTCAACTCATTGTGATTTTTGCATAACAGTTCCTGTCACTCTTAGTAAGTGTGTTCAGTATGGACAGAGAATGAGAAATCCTGGTACTGGCATTTTTAACCATAAAAATTTTTAAATCATACAAAGATAATCTGAATATCCAGAGCAAATGATTATTCTTCATTTCCTGTTAAATCTCGGTGCTTTATTTGCATTTATCTCTCTGACTGTATTTCTGATTCTCAGGTACTGTAGCCTATATTAACAGTCACTTTGGGTTTAACATCATTAAACGTTCACTGTCAAGTCCCCACAAATCCCACATTCCCCTTGTCTCTCAGGCTTAAAAAACTCATTTAACACTAAGGGCTAATTAATTAACTGGGTTTTGCTATATTTAATGCAGACTACCCTAAACCATAGAACCAAACCCCACTGAAATTTAGTTCACTGGGGCAACCTATAATTATACCCTACCAGATTTAACCACAGTTCTAATTCATATTTATTATTACAGTAGAAGAATGTATTGTTATTATTATGAATATGCTCATATGGAAAATTCCACAAGCTACAGTATACAGGACTATTGTATCAAGAATGTACAGGAATAACTGCAGAAGCAGGTGCCATGGGCATTAGAACTGGTTTTCACTCTGAATGAATAAATACAAAAATTTCAGGGTGAAAAAGAAAGACAAATGCATTATTTAACAAACTAGTAAACTCAAGGAAAAAAATCTTGCTCAATTTTTATACCACATTCACAAAAGTTTTCACACACCTCCAGATGGTCAATTAACTCTTTTTTTAGTGCCGGCAAACTGGTTTTAATTATTTTCATTGTCCATATTGGCTTCTGTAAAATTCATTTTTTTCATTATCCTTTATTTATAGATGATTGCTAGATAAGCATACGAGTTCAAAAAGAAAATCAAAGAGGTGTATGGCTGTTACTTGATGTAGGGTGTGTTAGAAGACAAAGATGACTTTGTGGCGAATTAGCAATGCGGCACAAACAGGGTATATAGCACTGTACGGTTATGAACATCTGCTTCAGGTGTGCTGGTAGAACACCGAGGACTGGCACCTGCTCCTTCTATGCTCAATGGGAGCTCTTCTACTGACATAAATAGAAACTAGCTTCAAGCTTCACGCAGCTATAGAAGAAAATATCCAGAGAAAACTCGCTCTTTTAGGGACTGATTTTCTTTTGTTTCACAAAATTAGTGAAAAATTATTGGCAAGTTTTTAATTTTTTCCAAGGACAAAACACAATCAAATTCTCACCCATCTTTACCCTGCAAAACTTTCTTTCAGGTGAGGGAAATATTTCAGTATGTTTTATAGCGCCCAGCGTCTCTAGGTATTCCTATATCCTTAGATGCTATGCCATGTAGAAATATGAACAATCTTGTCCCCTGACCTTCTGCATCTTCATGAGTCTGCAGAGAACAATGCAGAGATACTGATGTGGATCTCAACAGAAACCCAGCTGTATAGCTCATGATGTATACCTTTGCATGATAGTTTTTCAGGTGTGGAACCCACCTTCATATCTCTCCACAGTCCAGCTTTGTACCTTTAAAAAGTCATTCTCAATGGAGTCGTAAGCTAGTGCATCAGAGATACAAATGTACATTCAATTCCTAACACTG
>VRYO01002772.1:63070027-63126549 GCA_009812075.1 Sialia sialis | reverse complement strand
GATCTCCTCCTGTGATGACCTCACACACCATTAACACCAAGGGGGCAAGATGACCCTCATTAACACAGGCCATGCTGTCATCAGCCTCAGGGCAGATGAGAGCTGTAGGCAAACAGAGTTCAGAGAGTTTTCAGGCTGTCAGCAAAGACAGTATGGATGCTGAGTGCCCATGATGAGGTATCCAGTAAGATAATAATAACTGTTTCATTATTATGTTGTGTTTAAAACTATTCTCTCATTTTTCCTAATTAATGTTTGGGTTGCACATGTGGAAAACTCTATAAAAAGCAGCTGTCCATTATTATTTATTTCAGCCTGGATTTTTTACAATGCCTTGAGAAACTGTTCAGGGATGCTACATAGTGATACTAATAAATTATCCACAGACTACCCTCTACCCCCCACTCCCATATTCTTGTATTTTACAACCTGCAATTGCATAGAATCACTTATTGCCAAGTGGTCATTTTCTCACATTTGTTATGACAACAGGATAAATGCCAACGTTTGTCAACATCTTGTAAATGATGAGTCTTAATAAGGCAATCTAGTGTTTCACCCCTCTGAGGAATCTCATAATAGGATGAGCAAAATATCAGGTTAAAGGAAGTGGGAGGTAATCCCAGGGGACAGACCTTTTCTTGTACAATATATTCCTCAAGGTTTTGCTTGGAGTGGGTTCTAGGATGCAGGCCAATTTGGCGTACCCCCTTGTACGAAATTTTAATTGTATTTTTATCAAATCCAGCAGAAATGCAGCCTGCATGTTGAATCTGTCAGTAAGCAGTGCCCTGGGAGAAAATAACAATATGAGCTTTAAGAACTTTCACCTAATACATGAACTTAAAGTTAGTCTTTCTAAGCTGAAGATTATACCTAATGTGCATTCTCTTGATCTGCCTTGCTTTTTTTATTTTTTGGGGGCTTTTTCCTTTGATTTTGCAAAATATATTTCTGCTTCATGTGCTTGCTAATTTATTTCAGGAGGTTTCTCTGTAAAAAATGCAAGGCACATTTCAGTCCAGCATTTTCTTTTCAGTTACAAGCCAAATGGGAAGCAAATTCTTGCATCTCCTCTGAGCTTTTTGATGCATTGCTTTTTTAATGTATATGTATACAACTCTGCATTTCAGAATGCTGTGCCTTAAAAATTTGAGTCAATAAAGTGTGTTAGAGGACCCTACAAAGGTAATACTTAATTAGAACAAGACAGGTTTTTCAGAAACAAGTACTATTACTTCATCACTCTATAAATGATACTATAGATAATCAAGAGATAGTGTCTTTTGATAACAAGAAACTTACATGATTTAGGATCCAGCCAATTGTCTAGTAGAATTAGAGTTAATTCGATGGGAGTTTTTGTTTTGTTTTGTTTTTTTCATCTTGTAGGTTTGTTATTTATTGGAGTCAAACTGAAAACTCAAAGAATTTCAGAGATTTCATTTTAGAGAATTCAAAAATAAGGAAGCACTAAGTTATAGCATTGTTTCAGCTGTTTTAAAAAATCCACTTGAAAATTCATCAAGTCAGCATATGCCAGTAGAATATATTGAATATCGTTGAAATCCTTCAGACAAAATGATGGAAATTTTAGTTTTATTAAAGTCATGTAACTTCATTGCAGTATTTTATATACCATGTACAAAAATAGTAAGGCTAATAATTAAATGCTTCTGCAAATTTATATTCATGTTTTTTAACAACCGTGTGAGTGCTAAAAAATTAATTTCTTAAATGTCTCAGAGAATTCAATTCTTTGTTTTTATTCTGGCTAAAAATAATTCTGAAATTCCAAAATTTCTTTTGGGACAGATATTTCAGATGTTACTACACAGCACTACCAGTGGTGAAGGACCCATGTTAATTCTCAGATATTTGGCTTCAAAGCAGCCATTTCAATCTATGGGGTTGTTTTCTCACCATATATTCTTTCTTCCTCATAGTGCTTCTACATCTCCTGGGATCTCCTCTGCATCTACAGTGCCTTGAGAAAGGCAATATATTGATATATTCTGATTTTCACTTTTGCTGTTCATCTGCATACTGGAGACATGGTTTAATTGGATTGGATTGGCCATGACTGTGCCTCCTCGTGCCAACAGAACTGATGTTGTAGTCTTTTCCTACTAATTGTTTGTACAACAACTGTTAATGTTAATCAGAACAACTGCAACTGGCTCTGGTTTGCATCTGTTTTGTTTTAATCATCATTTAAGTGTTAACTTTGAGTCCAAGAAAGGAAGGGAGACCTGCATTAAACCTGTGCATTGCTAACAAGCCCCTAGAGCCGCATACTATTTTGAACTTTATTAGCCACTGAATTTTAAGTAGACCAAATTGTCAGTGTTTGCATTTGTAGGTTCCTGCACTGAGACTGTTTATATAAATATAAGTGAGAGGGAAAGACAGGGAATGCATGCAGGGAGAAGGACAGGCAGAGGTCAGTCCAACCATGAATCTAAGTGGAACAGAGTTTTCTGATTTAGACAAATCATGGGAGGAAACACAGACTTTGGTACTCTCCTTGTCACAGAACAGATTTTGTGACTTGCAAAACTTATCCACAGAAGTCACACTAAAAAAAGGCAGATGAGTCAGGTATGTGAGGCTTTTGCAGATGAATGGTGAGGAGTGGCAACATGCTAACACTGATGCTACAGAAAACATCCATGCAGTAGTCAATGACCTAAAATAGCTTTCATAGGAAATCAAATTATTGGTTCCTTCCTTAACTCTGTAGGGTTCAGAGGTAAATACATAGGAAAATTTTCATTTCTTGAGGCAAAAATCTAAATTTCAGATGACAGTAAAGTGTTTTGATACGAACGAAAGCATGACATTTCAAGATGTACTATCTAAAGACAGACCGTACCATTTAATCCCACTGTAGCTCTTTCTCCATTAAATAGAAGTGGCAAGATTTCAGGAATAATTTAGAAAGGAAGCGATAGATAGTGAGACTTGGCCTTCTAACAGTCCTCCTCAATCTCTTCATAAGCAAAAAAGATAAAGCATTTTTGGAAGGAGATCAGTAGAAACTACCAGTAACAGGCCACCCAGCCTTTCTAGCACTCACACTTTCTTTTGCTGATGTATCTTTAAATCTTCTCTAATCTCATAAATGCAAAGTACTTTTACACATAAAATATGTATTTATAGTAAAGATTTGGGAGGAGCAAATAAAAGCAACTGGGATTTCAATGGAACCTATCATAAGTGCTACTATCCCTTTAGTAAGAGAAAATAATAAACAAATATTCAGCCATTCTTACATGATATCATATTGTATTTTCTTTATTTAAACTAAACCATGATGGAAAATGAAAAGTCTCAAGATCATAGCAGACCAAATCCATTTATATTTATTCCTCTATAAATTGTTTCCCAATATCCCTGAGTTCTTTTCTCCTCTCCTTTTCCCTCCTGACCCTTCATTTCTTCATTAATAAGGGTTGAAAATTAAACAATTCATAAGCATATTTTTAAGGCAACTCTTCGTTTTATATAACAAACATTCTCGTGAACTGTCAAGATGTAGATTATTGACTGACTAGGGAGCAATTACATGCAAATAACACTAGATTGTGTTGAATTTAGCTGTACGGCCAAAGGATAGTTCGTTTCTGACCAATGTATGGCAATCTGAATATCCCTATCCAGAGGCAGATAGTTTAGAGAGGGCAATCTCTTTGAAATGTGTAAATAATAAATAATAAATTAATAAATTACAAAGAAGCTCTGAAAATGCATTTTTATTGCTGTGTAATCGATATCAAGCTTTATTAAGATCTGAAACAGTTGAAGAAATTATAATGCTAAATGACTCTATTCCTTAGAAATTATTGGATACACAATGCCAACAGCTACCTATGACAATACAGCTGTATATAAGTGATGGGTTTCTTACAGAGTGACTGAATGTAAGCCAACACTAATAAAACTACACCCCAGAAATCTTCTCCACAATTCCTGCCTCACGTCCATGTTTCTGTTTCTCACCTCTAACTCACCTCTAAGAAAGTTAACTCTACTGCAGACAAATCCAGCACAACCACTGACCAAAAACCCTGAGTGCAGCAGTGTCATTAAAGCACTGTTGAATAACCCTTACACATGACACTGTCATGAATCCTGAAGAATATGGCCTCCAGTGGCCTCCTTTTCTCAATGGTGAGTGCACTCAGGTTCTCCATGTGAGATGAGATAAGATGCTGCACATTTCTTCACTTCTGCATTGCAAATCTGGTCTCTCTATGTTGCCAAGTTAGACATTTCCAACTGGTAAAGGAACGCTGCTGGGAATATTAGTTAAAGAAGTTATGGCTATATATTTTTAAATTTACAGAAGAAAGCCAGAGAAGGACTTTGAGCCAGATCCTCATGGATCCACTTTCCACTGAGGCAAAATTGGTTGGCATGACTTGCTCCTAACAAATAATTTGTTCACGCTCTATCACCTCCTAGAGAGTCTCAAGTGACAACAAAAGGTGACAGTGTTGAATGATTCCACTTTCATCTATTCCACATGATTAAGGGGTTTAGTCTAATAAATTCCACTATATAAAAATAAGTATAAATGATGACAGGAAAGATGCAGCTTAGTCCGTGCATAAAAAGATTTGTTTGGGTTTTTCCCCCTCACATAAATAGAGGTCTTTCTAGGAAGGTGAGTTTGTATATACTTATCTTCAGTTAAGCTCATGAAGCTTGCAGGGAGGCTGTAAAGCTCTGTAAGCTCTTAAGACTGGACGCCACTACCCCATGAGCACAGCATTTAAAATCAGCGGAGACAGAGAACCCCTAAACATAACTCCCATTAAATAGTCAGACCTTGTTAATCCAAGCTTAGTTTAACCAAATGCCTGAGTATCTGAAATGCTTAAGTGGCAACCTGTCTCCAAGTCTGAATGTACCTTTGATTTGTTAATCTTATTGTAAGGGTGGGGGTATCCTGTATGAAATGAAGTTTGCAAACAGCTTTGGATTAATCAGTCTTACATGCTACAAAACAAAGTGGATTCCTGCCACTGTATTCATCACCAGGAAGGGCTGGCACCTCTCTCACAAGCTGATATTGCACATTTGGCATAGCGGTATAATATTCAGATTTTTCTAATAAGGATGTGCAATGAATGGAAATAAATGGAATGTACCTGAAATTATGCACCTAACTTTTCAGTACATTATGTCCTGGTAGCTTAAAAAATAAATAAATCTTTATTAGAATGCATTAAGTTTCTGGACAAACCTGACTAATGCATAGCAAATTTGTCACCTTTGAAAGATTCGTATGTGCTTATCTGGACTCTTAGTCATGTGTTTATTTTGTTATGGTTCCAAGGAAATGCTGCACGTTAAATCTACTAGATTCTGAAAAAAGGCTGCTTGTCATTTTGGTTCTATTCAAAGAATTTCTTATGTTGGATATCTGCAGGACATTAATGCTGGGGCATCTGTCCATTTCAAAAAATGAGCTATCACACATCTGGCTGCTGGTAATAATTGCTTTATCAATGACTCCTTCTCTGAGTCAATAACCTCATTTGGACTGTAGTGGGACAGGTTTGGTGTACAGCCTAACTTACACTATCTAATTTGTAGCTCTGTGCTTCTGTAGTATATATGAGACTGTGAGACAGACCCAGTGTCATGTAATTTGACTTCTCACCAGAATAAAATACACTTCTGAGGGTACAATCTCATGTTCTTTTTCCAGAACAGGAAGATAATTCTTCTGTATGTTTAATATTTAACAAAATTCAAAGACTGGAATTAACAAAGGAAGGTTTCCTGGATTTCTTTCTTGCCTTGACCATACGCTGCACATATATTTGCATACATATACAAATATTGTGCCTCCTTTTGGTGGCATAGTTGCTGTCAGCTCAATTAAATGGAGTAATAAGGCAAAAAGGCCTTGTGACATTGTCAAAGTATTAATTTAACAGACAGACTATTAGTTTGTTAAAAAATTCTTCCCCCAAATCATGTTTTTAATGTATTATTCTTCTATCACATGTATGAGGTTCAAATATTTCTCATTATGGAGAGTTATTGCAATGAAACCCTTGTCTTATCTACCATGGAGTTATTTGCTGCAGTAAAATAACATTACACAATTTAGATAGATGAAGCTCTAGCCGGAAGTTTTATCTGATTAATGGTATTAGAGTATCCTGATGAACTTACTTGGATTTTCAGAAGAGAGCAAATAACATAGGTTATATGTTGTACCTACCATTACTCCTGCCAAATGCTCTATAACCACACGTGAAGCTGCTTATGATGAAGGAAAATTGTCACCATAATCACAGGAGGAGATCAAGACTCATCTGAGTGAAAATTTGGGCTCCCTGCTCTACATTCTGGACATAAAATGTAAATATTTCAATTGTGTCACTATTACTCTGAGGTACTTTTTTGGTTTTTTTTCTGTTTTGTTTTGTTATTATTGATTTTGATATTGCCTAGCTCAAAATGCTTAGCAAGTTCACTTGGAAGCCTGGAAGAGACACACAAGAACAGGCTGGAACAGTTTTGTGCACTGGAACAGATTGCCCAGAGATGTTTTGAAGTTTCCCTTACCGGAGATACTCAAGAACCATATGGATGCTCTCCTGTGCCATGTGTCTAGGATGACCCTGCCTGAGCAGGTGTGACCAAATGACCCACAGTGGCTCCTTCCAACCTGATCCATTCTGTGACTCTATGAAGCCTGAAGGTATTCCATAGTGCAGAGATCCTCAGAGCATAACTGACTCAGGCTGATAAACTGAGCTGTTTTAGAACACCACTATATGGGTCAGACTCAGTATATGGTCATACTCAGAAGTCACACCCAGAATCTACTGTGGCCATTCTAAAAACTCTGCACATCTTTTTGGGCTGGGCACATCACTTACAAAACCAGACATGTGGCTCTGAATTGAGATTACTTAAGATCATATTTAATATTTAATAGTTGATGTGCTTAAGGCCAGTGGTGATACATAAGGATTGTTAACCAGCATTTATCTACTCCTCCCTGGTCTGGTTGCTTGCAATTCAGGAAATTAACTTGTTTGGGTGTTTGTCCCTGATTATGTTCATTTTTGAGTCTGAAATATAATATTAGAGAAATTAACATTTGTCTGTTCTGATAGTACTGCTGTAACAAAAGCAGTAAAGATGTGAAACAAATGGCTGTTGACATGACTGATCTTGTCTTCATAGAAAACTTAATCTGCACTTCTCCACTTTACTGTTCTTCATTCCACTACCCACACTGCAGTCATTCATGTCTTTGAGACCTGGTGAGGCTGACACCTGAAGTGTAAGGTAGACCCCAAAGTAGATGTTTGCACAAGCTGTTTTCTTCAAGGCAACTACAGTGAACACTCACAGCTGTGGTAAACTAAAGCAATATAAAGTAACTAGTGCTCTGCTCCTCCCTGAATGTGGTTTGCATGAGCATCTACTAAATTTGTCCAGTTTTGCCCTCTGCTTTGCCTGGAAGTGAGCTATTGGTATGATCCTGCTCACTCCCATTTGATGCACTATCATCACATTGGGCCTGCCATTTCTCTAGCATTACCCATCTGTGATATTGATGCATGGGAACTAATTCCATTAACGAGCTTGCAGGCTGATGAAAGTCTTACACTGAAAACACATCTGCATTCTCCTTCCTCCTTCTCCATTACATACAACTCAAAGAATTGATCTTCAGGCTCTACCCTGCAACCTCATTGATATTAGCAGCTTCATGACACACCCTGTGTGTCTGTTAGCATTGTTCTGTATCAGTGTCAAGTAAAACAGATAACTGATAATATCTGACATAACTAGGCGGGAATTCATAGCTTCCCGAAGGACAGTATGCTGCTTTATCATCCTGCTGGTAGAGTGGCTTGGGCAAACTTGTCTTGAGATGTAAAAGGAAATATGCTTGAATCATGTAATAGGGTGCACCTATTTGTCTAAGGTTCTGTGTGGCTATTGCTGAAATACAGAAATAGCTATATTTTAACAACATGGTTCTTTCTCTCTTATGCTGCTCCACAAATGCCTTGAAAACCAGTGGAAATATCAGAATCAGTTCTGAGGCCACAGAAAACTAAATCCCAACATCACTCTAGCAGTACCAGCACTGTATCATGAACTACTGGACAAGAGAGGAAAGTAGCTGTAGCCTGAATTTGAGCTGACAAATCATCCCATTGCATATCACCTTTTGGAACCAAGAACACAAGTTCACTTTAGAAGGAGCCAATTGCACTGGAAATATATCAGTAAGTACAGAATTATCTCATTAAACAAAAGCACATCCATTAAGATATTAGGGGACTTTGTCCCAGCCATGGAGTTACAACTTACCCATCTGAGAAATTCTATTTGCTCTTTTTTGCTATTTGTTATCCAAAATAATGCTCCTATATGGGCAGTCAGTTACCTAACAAGCAGAGAGGGGAAAACCAATTTTTGATGAAGTGGTCATTGAGATTTGTGAAGAAATTAATTTTATTATATCCCTCAGGGCTATCAACATTGAAAAAATTGCTGCAGTAACAATGAGGTTTGAAGAAAAGGGCTTCCTGAACTGTGCACGTCCAACTGATCACATATCTTCATTCTGTGCCTGTGAATGTATTACCAAGACAGTTTTTATTGTTTTTATTTAATTTTTTATTATATTTATTTTATTGTATTTATTTTATTTTATATTTTTTTTATTGTTAAGACAAGGTAGAATACTCATGGGAGTGAACACTGGATGCATAGTGTGCAATGCCAAGTTATTTCTAAAATGTGCCTTCTTTCAATAAGAGCAAACCAAAAAATCAAATCATTTGAATTAAAGCATCCACACCACTGTACAGCTAAAGTTATTCTGGATTTTTCTGTTTGGTACACAGAGATAGAGAAGGACTCTGTTCGTTTGTACTGATTACCTTTTTTTCACTTTTACTGGAGATCAGTAGGGTTGAAATAGAAAACAGACATGTGGTATGCATAAACGTCACTGAAAAACATGCAAGCGCTACTTGGAAAATATTTTACTTCATTCACCTTATGAAATTGCTAATGAATTTCTCATGTCTCCAGCACTGCAAATCAGGTGGCTGCTGATAATTTAGGATCCTTTGGTTTGTCTCCAAGAAATGGAACAGTATATTGTACAGCTCAGAGTAACTGAGAACAAGTTCTTGGCAGCTGAAATATGACCTTTTGGGTCCAAAACAGTCTCTTAAAGCTCCATCGCGTTCTGCTGTCTCCCCTCTCAGTGCTATGAAATTCCTCTGTAAGTAACTCAGTCACCATTCTCTGATAGTCTTCAGTCTCATTTTCTTTTTTGTTTAACCTTACATTGACTACACTGTTCTTCTGCTTCTATTTCTCTTCATTCTTGCACTCCTTTGTTGTTTCTTTCTTCTCAACTTCCTGCTCTCCTCATCAACATCAAAGTACCCTATCAAATTCAGAATTCTGTTACTATGTTGGATGGTATTCTATATGACAGATTAATCTTTAGTTTTTCAGACACAGTAGTAGTTTTTCCTGAAGAAAGGAAAACAAGAAATTATAAAGCACTTGCATTATGTATATTCCTTACATATGGTGCTGTACATAAAGTAAGTTTTATCTTTAATGATTGCTCTTTCTCCAAGTTTTCTATTTTTATCTGCATGCAGATCCCTACATGTCAGACCTTAATTAAAGAGGTGATGAGGCAATTTTATCACTAAAATTTACCCAAAAACTGTACCATGCAGAAAAGAAAAAGAGAAAGAATGCAAAGAAACAACACAGCCAACAGATAGGATCAATAATGGGTATCTTGAAAATTTTCCACATTATTGCTTTAGGAGATTTCCGCAATTTCAGAAGTTTCAGCTTCCCCATGATGAGAAGCAGAAGGGCAGGCATTTATCTCTCCTGTAAACAACCAGCAACAGAACTCAAGGGAACAGCGTTGTTCTGTCTCATAGTATCTTGACACAGTCTGTTGACTGTGTCAGGGAATCTTTATGTTGGGTATTAGAAAAAGGTTTTTCACCTGGAAGGGAATTGGGCACTGGAGCAGGCTCCCCAAAGAAGTGGTCTCAGCACCAAGCCTGACAGAGTTCAAGAAGTGTTTGGACAATGTTCTCAGGCACATGGAGTGATTTTTAGGAATGTCCAGTCTGTGGCCAAGAGTAAGAAGTGATGATACCTGTGGGTCCTTTCCGACTCAGCACACTCTATGATTCTATGACTCTATGTCAAGATGGAAAGGAAAGCTATCATTGCAGCTATATCATCTATAAACAGGAAAATCTGTACATGCTAATCAGCTTCTAGAAGGACAAGTTAAAAATACTAAGAAACTGAAATTGTCTTAATTTGTCCTGAATATGTCACACTAAGTATTTTCTTCACTAGAGCCAGGCAAAAATTGTATTGTTTGTACACTATGAAGCAACATAGGTCAGGAAATTTTGGGTGGTAGAAAGTTGCTTTATAAGAATTCATGACATCTGTTATTTTGACTGTTATATTTACAACCCTCTTATAAAAACAATTTCCTTTTCTAATATTCTGGAGAACTGGAGAGCATTGCTTGAAGTTGAGGCTTTATTAATTAATACATTTATTAACTTAAAACCCTCCATAGTTTTGAAGTTTCTATTATTAGTAACTTAGAGAAAGGAAAAAAATGTGCGGATAACAACACCAGAGGCAACTGCAGCCAAATCAAGTAGAGAAAGCAAATATGTAAGAACCCACTTAAATAATTCTGCAATAACCACTCTAATAAGAATGAAGATGATTTACCTCCATTCTAGGCTTCTGTCTTTTCTGTGGAAAAAACCTCTTCTGCACTCACTGAATGTGTGAATAGCTCCTAAGAGCTGTAGATAAATGTCTCTTTGGAGCTTTATCATATTTGTGAAGAGATTGTCTTTCATTCACAGGCATTGTCTTCTCATGTTGCCGACCCATACTCTCAGCTGCTCCTGATACATTTTAGGTAGAGCTTCATTTACAGAAATGGAGTTCTTTCTTGCCCTTTCAAAGTCATATGTCAGACATGGATCCAAAGTAGCACCTGCATGTGACATTCACATATAACTACACCATTACTTCATTTTTAGCAGTAGAATTATTCAGTTAGCATAAATTTGACAATCATGTACGCCAGCACATTGCATCCACATTGCACTGGGCTTACACGGCAAGGTTTTAGCATTGGGTGGTCTGCAGGTGCTGTCTATGAGAAGCCAAATGGCTCCAAATGGATTCCCTGTTGTCCAAAGCTTAGACTATAAGTGATGCTGGTAAATCCTCACATTTAAGAAAGGGTAAAAAATGCTGCACAACAGCTCTAAGGCAGAGGAGTGAGAAAAAAAAAGTGAGAGAAACAACCCTGCATGCACCAAGGTTGCTGAAAAAGGGGAGGGAGGAGGTGCTTCCAGTGCTGGAGCAAAGGTTTGCCTGCAGCCCATGACAAAGGCCATAACAAAGAAGATTGTCCCCCTATGCAAAATGAAGAACCATGTTGGAGCAGATATCCACCCAGCAGCCCACAGAGGACCCCACACCAGAGCAGGAGCAGTTATCTTTGTATCAAGCAAGCAGCTAAGCTAGGTAAGATCCAAGAGTCGATCTTATCATGTTCTCCCAGGCAATGGAAAGGCTAGACCCAAACCTATGGCATAGCTGGAAGGCTGAATTGCATTTTTCACATCCATGGGGAAAAAATGTCAGGGAACCTAAGAACAAAACAGAAACGGTAAACAATAATAGCAGAGGAATGTGACTCATAACTAAGATAAAACCATTAAGAGCTCTGACACAATTAGACCTTTAAAAGAGTTTTAAAAGAAGTGAGATTCAAAACACAAATTGGACATAAATTAAGTATTTTGTGTTTAAAGCACTCAGGGTGATCAGAATAACCTGAGGAATGTGATTTCCCCTCGGGAATGCACAAAAGGAACCATATTAAAAAAGCAACCACTATAAACTGACATTATTTGTGATCTTCCCTATTTAGATAGCCTTATATGACATTTTTAAGTATACAAAGAAGGCTGAAGGCTGCTCTCTACAGCTTCCTGAGGAGGTGGAGGTCCTGATCTCCCTGCTGCCCAGTATTTGGACACATGGGACTGGTTCTAAGCTGCACCAGAGAAGGTTTAGACTTTGGAACCATCTGCTTACCAAGAGGATGGTTAAAAATGTCATAGGCTTCCTAGAGAGGTGGTCAATGCCCAAAGTGCTCCAGTGTTAATGAAGCAATTGGACAATGAGCTTAACAACCATCTTTGACTTTTGATCAGTTCTGAAGTAGTCAGGCAGTAAAACTAGACGATCACTTTAGGTTCCTTCCAGCTGAAATATTCTATTCTATTCTATTCTATTAACTGTACCTAAAAATGAATCCATCTTCCTTACAGTAAAATATTCCTACTTTCAAGTTCTTTGGAAATTGCAACTAAAATATTTCCTTTCTCCAGTATCTGACCAATATTCTCTGGTTTCCACAATTCTGATCCACCCTCAAGGTATAAGAGTGCTGTATTCTATTTCCCTATACCTTGTAGGCTACATTTCTGTGTGCCTTTGTGTATGGTTTCTCTAGACGTACAAGGCTCTTTTTGTTGCTTCTGTATTCATTATAGGGCTTTTATTTCTTTAATTCTACCATTTCCATGCTCTAATATCACTAATTTCTTTCCATAGTTTCTTCAGGTTTTTTCTCTTCATGGTCAGATTAAAATCAGTGCAGTTTAGTGATGGATAGAAAAAAGTTACAGAGATGGCAAATCAGTTCAGACTTTGTACGATCCTGTTTATACTGCAAGTCAGGATTCAACTTGAGATCAGAAAAAAACATAAAAAACAACTTTCTAAAGATACATTTCTTATGGTGGCATGTGTTTTCAGATCATCCTCTTAATGTGGCAGAGGTGTGGATGGGGAACACCAGTTCCGCCCCATTCCTAATCCACATTTAAGAATATTTGCAAACAGATATTATTTCACAAGAAAAACAGATTAACAGATTGATTTATTTTCCCTCTTTTCAAGTGCTACTTTTAAACACAACAAAGAAATAGGCATTTGGAAGCAGGAAAGCAGGAAGAGAACGATCAGATGCTTCTAGGCAGATTTGCCACTTAAATTTTCCATGTTACATGCATTTCACAGCCATTCTTTGAAAACATTCACACTGTTTTGTGGGGCTGTGAATGGCCCAAATTAAACAGAACTGAATGCTTTAGTACAAAACAGGAGCTGGTCATTTCCTGCAATATCTGGTCTATCTGCCTCATGCCTGAAGCAAGGGAATGAAGGAAGAAGAGAAGAGTGTCATGGTGCAAGTTCCATGGTGCTGAAGTTCAGAATAAATCTGTCTCCTGGCAAATCTGCACATTTGCTTTCCCTTCCCTCTACCCGCTGTTGTGATACAGCAGAATACAAAGTTAGCAACAACGTTATATCTCCTTGCTAAAAAAAATGCCTGAATGCAAGACAGAGTAAACATAAAAGTGAAGGAGAAAATGGAGTCTTTTCTACCCAGACATGTCCAACCTTCCATGTAAAAAGATAATGAAAATACTTCTCCTCCATAATCATCTGGGTTTTAAATCTGGAGACTTGAGGAAGAGAGGTTCCAGTGTTGATGCTGAACAGCACTCCTGCTGTGTTGCCCAATGCTCTAGTAACAATACCAACTGCTGAGGGCTAAAACTAGTCCCCTGCCTACATCCTGCTCTCTCCATCTCTTCCTAAGTCTG
The DNA here is from genome assembly GCA_009812075.1 of Sialia sialis. Lineage (NCBI taxonomy): Eukaryota > Metazoa > Chordata > Aves > Passeriformes > Turdidae > Sialia > Sialia sialis. The sequence goes on along the minus strand of VRYO01002772.1, from coordinate 63,112,783 downwards.
TTCTCAGTCTTGCCACTCCTAAATTTAAGCCAGATATCTTAAACTAGGACATGAATGTTTTATGATTAACATTCAAAACTCAATTTTACATGAGCTTGCTACTCTCTTAGCCAGTCTGGGTTTGGCCACAGACTGGAGTATGTTTCCTTTTATCATCTCTTTACTTCTTTCGTCTCAGAAAGAAGTGAAGCAACCAGAAAAGTGGTTTTAACTAAGGCATGATTGTTATCATAGCTGGGATTAAGGAGGTAATATCCAGCTCAGTGGTGGTAGCCTCTGAAGATGAACTAACTCCTTGCAATTGTGGTATTGAGTTCAAATCTGCATATATGATGGACAGGAAAGCCCTGCTTTTCATAGACACTGGCCTCAACTTACAGATGGACAAGGCCTCAAATGACACAAGAAAGCTCCCTGCCACACTCCATTTGTCTAAATCACATTCTGTCCCTGATGATAAAAGAAGCAAATCCATTTTAAGAATGAATCTGCTCATATTATCCACATCTCCTAGTAAGGATTTTTCAGGCAGGAAGTAGTCCAAAGGAAAAGATTTTAAAATATTCTTAAATTTCTTTTATGAGCCAGTCTATTAGCTCCTAATTTCATAGACCTTTTGACACAATCAAAGGCAGCTTTCCCTCTTGTCTTACAGGTACTCTGTTCCAAGCTGGAGCCAGAAATAAGCCTGTATGTAATGTGACTCAGGTGACTGATCACATTAAAAGTAGTAAAAACCACTGACAGAAAATTTGCAAAGAACGAGTGGCCTGATATGTTTTGCATGATTCATTGTTGGCCAGTGAATAAATTTATAAAATGACATCTCAGAGACCAGGAAGAAAGAGCGGGTGGCAAAGAGTACAATGTATTTCTATCACATCTCTCCATCTCTCTTAACAGAATGGCAAGAAGGGGGGTGTACCTGCTGCCCTAAAAGTTAAGACAAATGCAGAATTTCCTTTGCTAAAGGTTACTTCAGCAACTTGTAGTGTGTGGTTGTTATTCCCCAAACTTTCTTTCTGCTCTGAAATCCTGTGCTACCCTCCTGTGACATTTTCTTGCATGCGCTCCGCTGAAGTTTGGCTCTATTGTTTCGCAGCAAGGGAGCTGATCCTTCAGCAGTTACTTATTTATTGAGGTCACTCAAGGTCAGCGATGTGGGTTTTATGGGGTGCTTTTTTATTTTTTGGAATATGGTCAGTCTGGTGTGTTGGAATTCCTTTAATTTTGAAAAGAGAGAGCTATATAGTGGGGGAGTTTCATTTTTAAATTAGGGACATATCAATAATCACGTATATCTATACCTGCATTGTATGCATAACTGGAAATTTTCAGCGTGCCACCCTTCTGTGCTGATTTTGGTTTGCAATTAATGGGCTCATATAGCTTTTCATGAGCAGGATTTTAGTTCGTTATTTTTCACTGAGGGCTTTTTTGTAGGTTTTGGTTTGTTTTTTTTTGGTATGTGTGTATTATGCAGCAAGAAAGGGCTACTCTGCCTTACCTCTCACATTTCCTCCTTGCCTGGGTGACAGGGGATTTGTTGACATTTGCTGCATGTCCTGTCGCTATTATAAATCGGAAGCTACATTTCAAGCTTCAGCACACTCAGAGTTAAGCTGCACAAGTGACAATGAAAAATATAAATGGGAGAAATTTGAAGATGTGAAAAGGGAACTATTTGGGGGAGTCTTTTATTTTAAAGCATTTTAAAATGGAGTGAGAAAAAAAATCCTTGTAAACTTTTTAAAGTTGGGTTGGGGGTTTTTTTGGTTTGTTTTGTTATCCAAGCTGGATGCTTAAAGTTATGGTTCTACCTCTTTGTTTAGTCACCAGAGTTTACCACTCTAAAATCTTCCCTTGAAACAATCTTCAGTACAAAAAATATAGGTTTAAAAAATGTAAGTGATAGAAATTTTCCAGAATTCTGAAAGCGCCCTTATAAATAGTGCTTGTTACCAGGATTTTAAGGAACTGAGAAATTTGATGAAAACCTCACATTTTTGCTTATATAACATACAGTAAATGAACAGCAACTATTGCAAAAATTAACAAAGAAAACTCAAAGCAAAGTAAATTTTACAGATCATGCCAAACAAAATATTTTATCTGACCAGACATAAATATTTCTTTTATCATTTCACTCTACGGGAAATTTCTAAAAAAATGTTTGTTCTTTTCTGTTTTATACCTAAAGGGAATGGGTGTTGTTCAGGATATTTCTCCTAAAAGTCCAATGGATTTTCTTGTTATTTATGAGTTTCATGTGACCTTAAAAGCAATGTGAGTAAAAATCAGTTTATTTATCTGGGCTACTTACAGTGATGTCTGTTTAGTGACGTGTAATTCAGAGGCTCAATTTTATAAAGGTGGCCACTGTTCAATACCACAATCCTTTAAAAAGTAGAATAGAAAGCATAGAATAATAGAAAACATGTAATTAACAAATATTTTTCTTGATCTATTTTAACTTGTTTCATGATGTTTTTTTCTTCTTCTTGGGATAATTTACGGCATAATTCAAACCTGCAGATAATTTCAACCTCTTTTCCTCTATTATTAGCTATTAAATTTTATTTAAGCTTGATCGTTTTTTTAAAGGGATGGGTGGGAGAAAGTGAAGCTTCTAATTTTGCATCCTGCTCTAATCTCCGATTTGAGAGTGCTATACTCTGGGGTTTTACACAGTAATATATGGGCAGCAGATAGAGAGATGTGATACATACCCACACCTTTGCATATCAGCCTCGAGAGGAGCCTGCATATTTTGCGCTTGTGGCTGACCAAAACGCTCCCTTTAGGACTTCAAATCAGCTAACCGCCCTGTGAGGGAACCTCATAAATTTTTTAGTTGGGACGGGCTCGGGGTTTTGTTTTCTGGGTGGGGCGACGGGTTGTTCTTTCTAAACGGCAGTCCTCCTGCCCTTAAGTTTAAGGCTATTTTCAGACTTGGCCAAACGTTTGATTTTTGTAATTATTGTTGGGATTTCCTCCCCGCCCCCCAGACGAGAACTAAAACTGTGATTTAGATATTTGGTCCCAGCGGCCCTGGCTGTGCTCAGCAAATGGTTCCATGTCACTCGCTGCATCACAATATCGCAGTGGCGGCGCTCGGTGGCAGCTAATCCTCTGAGCCCGTTAATAAGCTTAGGAGCACGTTCATTGAAGACTGACGCGTTAGTCACAAACAGGGAGAAAATATCTACTGGGGGAAGCTGAATTGGTTTTAATCATCTGCTAATCACCAGTAATGAGACCTACTCTGGGGAAGAAAAGAAAAACAGATAGTCAGAGGGAGGTTTTGTTCTTCACAGCGGAGTAACAGGGAATGAGAGGGCAGCTGTTATTAGGAGAGAAAAGATGGAAAGAAAGGAGGGATTTGGCCAGACCAGATGAAACTTCTTCTGTGGCGCACTGTTTTGTTAGCTGAGTGTTTCTTTCATTCAGCCTCCAAAACTTCAGATCTGTCAGCCCCTCTGAAAGGCCGGGCCCACCTCTCCGAGCCGCCGGGGAGAAAAGGCGCCGCTCCCCCGCCCGCAGCCCCCGGCCCGGCCCGGCTCCCGTCCCTCGGCCCAGGCTGGCCTGGCTCCCCTCCCCAGGCCCGCAGCCCCGGCTCGGCACCCCTCCCCCGGCCTCTTCCCCGGCACGACCCGGCTTCCCTTTCCCGGCCTCTTCCCCGGCACGACCCGGCTCCCTGCTCCCGGCCCGCACTCCTGGTCCCTTCCCCGGCCCTCCCGGGCCGGGCACGGGACACGGCCGGCGGGGCCGGGAGCCCTGGGGCAGCCGCTGCCGGGCCCCGGGGGCTGCGGCGGCTGCAGGTGAGCCTGGGAAGGATGGGCACTGGGGGAGGATGCTCGTCCTTGAAGGTGCCTTCCTGCCTCTCTCCTCAGCCCTACATCTCCAGAGGGTGGGCATCACGGTGGCTGCTGGGAACAATCCCAGGAGCGGGACACATCTGCCACTGCCTGGGAAGTCGCCTCTCCTTCCCATCGGAGACACCTGAGCAGAGCCTTTGCCTCGGGAAGCAGGCGCCACGCTCTGCAGGTGAACGCGGAGCAATAAGCAAAGCTCTGCTGCTGAATCAGAAAAGCAGTGACATGACCACGTTCCGTGCACTGTGCAGATCACCGTGCTTACTTCATTCCAAGGGGCTGGTGTGAGGTGTCTTTGCAAGACACTGGATGTGGCAGGTCACTCAGTTCCTTAACGGTAGGCCCCGGGTAACTCCTTCAGCTAGATCACGTTCACTTCTTTTTAAAGTTTAATTGGGTTTAATTTTTGGCTTGTAATTGTGCATCTGGCTCAGAGAGAGGAAGAAAGCCCTTAGCTACATTTTTAAAAATCCAATCTTGGATGAGCTCTTTAAGTGATTATAAAGTTGACTAAGTGTAAAAGCTTTGCAAAGGCAGTAATTTCAGACACACTTCTGGCTGCTAAGACATGTCTGTGTTTCATTTTCTGTATATTTTTAGGGATCTTAAGTAGGGTGGGTAGCTCACTCATTGGGAAAAAAAGGGGGTTTTAAATGTCATGTTTCATTTGGCTGTATGGAAAAGCTGAGTATCAGATGTCCTGTCAGGAAATAAGATACACTGATATACAATGTGCAAACATTTTATTTTGAAGAACTCCTTCACAGTCTCACTTCATGGAAGTGAGTTGCCCAACTTAGTCACACAGCAAAGAGAAGTCTACATCCTGATTTAGGTTTAATTTCTTGGTTTAGAGCTCATGGCAACAGGATATCTGAAAGGGAAAGTATGCCTAAGTTTTTTTTCTGTGGTTCCAATAATTCTTATCTTCACCATCAGGGAACAGGTCCCAGCACACCAGGATGTGGAGAGAACTTTAGCCCAGAGAAGATTTTTAACCTCTTCTTTATAACTTATTAAGAGTGGAAGTGAAAATGACTACCTTACTAGGATCATAACAACATCATTTTTCTGATTTTGGTGAAGGGCTCTCTGGTGGTCTGGTGATAGCTGGTATCAATGAGAAACAAAACACCATCAGGCAGTTTTCCAAGTTCTTTGAACAGAAGGGCTTGAGAAGCTGTACATTTAGAGAAAGATGACACTTCTCTAAATGCCTGTTGTTATTATATGACCTTATTCTAGTACTATCAAAAGTCCTTTGATTTATAGTGGGAAGAGAGAACCAGTAACTTTGTAAAGGAAAAATAAGATCAGGAAAATTTAAACTACTTTTCCTGTGTCCTAAAAGAACTGATCCATGTGTTGCCATTTACTCCTATTGAGTTACTCATTGTGCAACTCACCTTGAATGAAGAATAGATTGGTTCTTAAAAGTGGCTATTTACTTTGGGGATTGTCATCCCCATTGGCTTCACATAGATAGCCTGAAAGGTCTCACACAAAAACAAAAAAAAAAAACCGCAAACAAACCAACCAAACAAACAAAAGCCAACAAAAAACAAACACCAAACTCCATTGGAAATCAAGCCTTTTCAGAGGTGTTCAAGGCTGAAAGAATCCTCTTGCCTGCCTGTTTAACAGCTTCAGGATTCTCAAGTCATGAAGTTAAGGATTGTCACATACCCAGTGATCCCCAGCAGTAAGGCTATGTGCAGAAAGTGGTGTTTCAATATGTTGATTATAATTTGAGACTGAAAATTAACTTTTTAGAAGTGTCTATTCAAAATAAAACAGAGATGCCGGCTACAGTCTTAGTGATCTCATGTATACATTCCTTCCAATTTGAAGGCATCTTTTCCCTGATAGTGAGCGTGTCATCAAAACCTTGAGGTAATGTTTAATTGCACTCTTTTTCTTTTCTTTTTCCACAAGTATATTCAGCATTGTACTGATGTTTTCTCAGTTAGTTCATCTGTCTCTGTATTTTATCTTTCTGTCTGTCAGGCTTATTAGCATATTTTGACAGATTAAAAGGCTAAGGTCAAACAAGCAAATCCCCAAAGAAATACTGCTAATTATTGTCATATGTTTTTTAAATACTTTTGCTTCTTCAAAGAATTTCATAAGGAACTAAATTCAACTTTGCAGTCTGTTTCATTCATGAGCCCTTCCTCTCTTTAACATCACTTTTCCTAGCCACCCTCCAATGCCCCCACTCTCATTTCTTTAGTCAAGCAATTTGCTTCTTACAAAAATGCAAGACTTTATTTCAGGTAAATTACATTTTGTGGAAGTGTACCTGGAGTACAAACTGATGCACACCCAGTGAGTAATGTTTGGACATTCTGCAGTGTCTGAAGAAATAAAAGATCCTTTTTATTGCTTACAAAGCAACATAAATACCCTTCTTCCAGAATCCTGATCAGGGCACTAGGGTGTTGTACACATCTGTGGTCAACAAAGGGGTCCTTCACACCAAGTCATTTTCTCTCTCTTTCTGTGGTGGGGAGGACTGGTTAGGATGTGGAGGTACAGTCAGAAGACCAATGAGCTGCATCTAGTACTAGTACATGCAACACAAACTCTTCTGTGTCTTCAGCTTCTTAGAAGACAAATCAGAGCAGACAAAGCAGATGGTCTGAGAGAAAGTGTAAAAATAAAAAATATACAGAAGTTTAGCACTTATTCAGTAAGGAAGAATGGTTGCAACCACAGTCAGCTGAATACTCTCTCTATTAGTTGTTGGCCAAGGTAAATAATAAGGTAGCTGGTTAGGTAAAGGATGATACTGGCTTCTTGTGAGGATGAGACAACAGGTGGCTAAAATAAATAGAGGGTGAGTGCTTTTGGAACAAGATAAGCAATAAAACAATCCTAATTAATTTAATGATCAGACATGTATTTATGTTATGCCTCCACTTTTCTATTTTTTCTGTGTTTCAAGGCAGTATATCTGATTTTTAAAGGATTAATTTTTTGATGGGTATGCAAAGGTAGCATTGCCAAACCTTGTTCATGGCAGGTAAATCATTACATGGCCTAAGACAGTGTTCATTAGCAGCATTGTCAATCATGTAGGAGTCCTGCCAGAGAATTGCTGATGATACGACAGGGTCAGAGACAAAGATATTCAGTCTCTATTCATCCATCAGATTTTTTTTTTAAATCAATTTACAGCATGATAATTGAGTCAAGTTTATTGTGCTGCCCCTCAAACAATGTAGGATTTGGTGATTATAAATCTCTTGGTACTGAGACCACATAAAAAAGAGAAAGAAAAAGAGATGAAAAAGTAGAAAGGAAGAAGAGTTGGGATAGGGTGAGGAGATGAAAGCTAATTGCTAAGATAAATATTTTAGAAGAGGAAACTTTCAAATGGAGAAGATGTCTCTTTAAGGTTGAAAAAGCAGTTGAGAGATGAAGTCCTCAGTTAAAGAAATTCTTCACTTAAGGTGAAGGGCTAAATTGCCATTCATGTATCTCTATAATCTGAAATTATTTCACTGATAAAACCAAGGTGTATCCATCCCAGGGGAGCAATACTGCCTTTAAAAGTATTGTTTCTTTCTGCTATGTTGGAGAGCCCTTTTGTAAAACATTTTCCCCTTCATAGGTGCAGCTGTGCTTGCCTGCGTGCACATGGTGTAAGGCCTGTGTGCTGTGTCATGAGATTTAAAAAAGAGGAGAAATAATATGGAAGAGGAAAACGAAAAGTCTTTTTCTAAGGCAGAAATAGGAGTGCTTTCTACAGGGAGGAAAGCCCTCCACTAACAGGCTGGGCATGGCTCTGATTTCCAGCCCAAATGTTCAGTGCTGCATTTCCAGCCCAGGAAAAAAGATTTTTAAGCCTCCCTCACATGACCTGCACTCTCCTCACACTTACACCAAATACTTAAAATAAATGCCATTGCCACCATGCACAGGGTTTCTGTAAACTGATGTTACTGGTAAACATGTGCTTGCACATCTATTTTCCACAGTTTGCTGTTTGGCTGATTTCAGACACATGGTAAGTAGATCATTCCTAAATTTTCGTATAATTACGTTTAAATATAATTTTGAGCAATTAAAATGAATGGGAGAGGAATTCATATGAAATCTGTCTCAAAATAAACCTTTAAAGTGTCACATTCCAGGGTGATTTTTAAACTCTCTTTCACAGCAGCCATGCTCGTGAGCTCTCCTCTCAGACCCCCGACTCTTTTCTGGGACTCATCAGGCTGATGCTGAACATATTTAAATCCTCCCCATAAAAGGTTTAGTCTAAGTTGCTTCTCCAGTACTTGTTTGAACATTAAATATGCAAATAATCATCATTACACTTCCAACAATTACACATGTTTGCGAGCACCATGTCAAGTACTGGCAGCAGTGCAATCATTTGTAAAGACAAATATTCCATTCCAAGAGATGTCATGCTGCTTAGAAGATTTCTTTTTGTATTAGTAGCCACACTGCTGCTTCATAAAGTGTGCAAATGAACGTGACAGTGCTGCCAATAGCTGCCAGTTCCTTCCTCTCGGCAGAGCAGATGTCAATCAACCATCCCAAACAGACAAGGCCTCGGTACTGCCGCAGACATTAAACATGTAGGATGGAGAAGGGAGGGCACAAACAACACAGGCAGTGCAGGGGCTCGGCATACTCCTCAGTCTCCCTCTCCCTCCTCCTTCTCTCCCTCTCAGCCTCTCTCCCTCTCTCTTTCTCTCTGAGGAGGCCTGAGGCCGTTGGAATATTTTAATTTCTGATTTCTGACTATATTATCATGTGTTTGTAACAGATGAATTGTAATTTGTAGCTCTGAGGTGATATGAAAAGCTGCCTGCGACCGTAGGACAGATGCAGGCGTGTGTGGCAGACTTCTCTCCTCACTGCTCTTGCCTCCTTCTCTCTCTCTCCTCCTCTTTATGTAGTAATGGATAATTGTCAGCATTCACTTTTATCACATCCAAAGTAGCAGCTTAGAGAAGATGCAACTTTAGTCAGGACTAATCTTGCCTCCTCCTGAAGTGGGAAAATCCCAAGTATTTCAGGGTCCTATTGATAACCCTTGTGCTTTTTTTTTCCATAAAAGACGGATGACTCTGGCAAGCTTGGGAGACTGCAGATAATGGGATTGACTTGGTACTTAAATCTCAGTGAACCAAGACAGCATAAGTAATTAGTGAATTGGATCCATACTGGGGTGCTAATGATGGCTAATACTGCCCCACACCATTCTAAAACCCACAAGATACACATCCATCTCATTCAGATAAAACCGAGGGGACACTGTTTTGCAGGCATCATTTATTTCTTCCTTAGCACAGAATTTATACCCCTTAAAAAAAATAAATCTAATTTTCATGGAGTGACATCCAGAAGAACAAGTGACCATTCTGTCAGAAGAGTTCATTATGATCACAAATACCTCTGGTGTTTTTAATTAAGAAAGGCTAATTAAGAGAAACTATGCATTTATCTTCTTATCTAGTTGTCAGGGGGAAAGTCACAAACACTAACTATATACTGTTTGAATGGGAGAGGCAGTTCATATTTTTAATCTTTTTTTTTTTTCTTTTTTGCTTCTTGTTTTCGAACAGACTGAATCCTCACAAAGGAGAAAGTTCATTTAAAGAAAGTATTTCTTTTTTGAAGCTGATGCTCCAACTTTTGTTAAATGTAGTTCAACTTCACATCCTGATTTTCCTCCAGGTTAGTATAATTGGGTAGAAACTAGCATTCTGCCTCATTTTTCTTTTCCCACAGAGTGATAGCATTTTATCAGGATAATTTAGATAAATGCCTTTCCATAGGGTTTGCTTATCCTTCCAGGAGCTATGATCGACAAACAGCCACATAAGATGAATGGCATCGTGTTTTGATCAAATGTATTCTCATCTAAAAGTAGAGAGGGTTTCAAGGTGAGGGGAACGTCTGTTTTCCTCAGATGTGATCGGCAGAGGGTGGTCCTCCCCCCTTTCCTCCCCCTCCCTGTGCCCTCCAGTTTGTTACAGTGGCTGCGAGTTAGGATGCTCCTGCGTTTGAGCGTGCGCATTGCACGTATCCAACACTAAAACCGGGCACAGCTCGGGAGAAGATATTTTAACTTAGTCCAACGGTCTTAGTTTTAAAGAGAGAGCTAAAGATAGGAAGGTTGTTTGTGTGGGGAGATTGGCAAAGAAACTGGGAACTCAGGTACTTTGTGCTGCCACCTAAATCTTAAAGCTGGAAAATTCTTGCCTCTTTCAGCTTCTTATTTCCAATTTGTCCCGTCTTTAAGGAATATTAAAAAATGCATGACTCGAGGCAAACTTGGACTGCAGCTTATAAAGAGTTAATATGCAACATTACAGACTAACAGCAAAAGAGTCGCCTGCCAAACACTATTTTTTTCTTTTATTTCTTTTATTTCCTTTTTTGGTTGTTTGGTTTTTGTTTTTTTGGTTTTTTTTTTTTTGGTTTGGTTTGGTTTGGTTTGGTTTGTTTGTTTTTTTTTCCTTACTAGGATTAAGATGAAATCTTTCTTTTCCCCAGCTGTCAGAAGAGCCTTAATTCTGTGCTGGGCTATTTTGGCAAGTACCTGTGTAGGTGTATGTGTGACCACAGTAGGAAATGCTTTGTAGGAAGAACTTCATATCCAACATTTGAGGAGAAAAAGCTGTTTAATGCAGGGGCTCTTCGTAGTCCTTATAAATCTGTAACTGATTAGGAGGCATTCAGAGCTAATGTAGGATGAAAAGATGGGCAGATTGTCGGCTAAGAAGGCGGAAGCGGGGGTTGGTTGGGCTAAGGATCTGAACTGGATTAAAACAAACCCAAGTTTTAGCTGGGATAGAGCTAAAATGTTAGCCTGGAGGCAGGTAGGCTGCTCTTCATCAGCTGAAATACTCTCACCTCAGTCACTCTTTCTGCTTCTCAAAAAACAAAGATTCCTCCTGAAAGCAGTGCTTTGCGAATTGAAGCCTTAACCTTATCCTTTCTATCCAGCCCAGGGATTTTTTTCCCTTTCTTTCTTTCTGCACACCAGAATTTGTAGCCTGTGTAGATGTATATGTTTATAAAATTTTTATAATCACACAGTCCTTCAAGTCAAAAACTGAACTCTGCCACCTCCCCAAAAGGTTTCCTTTTGCATTTTTGCTTAGCACTGATTTATCTATCTTCCTGTATTTCTTGTTGTAATTCTTGTTGTAATACTCAAAAATAAAACAATTAATAATTTAATGCAAGGTCTGAGTACTTTATGCTGAAGAAGCCTGAAATTTTTCAGTCTACATAAATTATGAGGATTCCTATTTTTTTATGAATAGCAGTAATTGTGAAGCACTGCGATGTGGAAGGGTAGGGGAAGAGTATGAGAAATACTGGTTTTAAGATGTAAGGTTGCCTTCTGTAAAATTGGAATACCATTTGTTAAAGAAGCTCCCTTTTCTTATATTTCTTATTATAATTGTTTCCCTATTATGGCTTTAGCTATTGGAAGAGCTTCATTGTTTATCTTCCTAACAGCCTGCATTTTCCCTTGAATATGATGAAAACAGCTGCAGGACCCTGCACCACCAGTTCTGGGAGTTTGTCAGATGGTGGGAGTCTAAAGAGTTTTCTAGCAGAAAAAAGAAGTGCCTCCCTTCTTTTGACCTAATTTGTTGAACTATTTAGTAGTAACTCCCTTTTCTGCTGTCCTCCCTAGAAATAGACCTAGAAGTTGCAGGCACTGACAGAAATAATAACACCAGACAATGTAATCTAAAGCACTGCAGTTCTCAGTTTTTACTTCTGAAGTATCATTCCCAATTTTTTCTCACTAATCAAGAAGACTTTGACAGAAATCAGAGAGAAAAAAAGGCTAGAACTGGTATATGATTTACCCACTTACATCTAAGACTACCACACACAAATAGCAAAATTACAGGGCCTGTAGTAAATGGTATTAAATCTCAGATGCTTGGCTGAAAGCAGGTCCATATCCAAGGTTAAAGAAAAGGAGGGGTCATTTTAATGAAGATACTGACCTTTTCCAAACTAATATCTGCCATACATTTCTTTTTCTAATGTTTCAAAAGGAGGGGAGTCCATTTCCACATCCTTTCTAACAGGAGTTTGAAAGTTACTGTAGCAAAAAGAAAAGGAAAAATTTACAGAACCTTACATCAATCCGAAGGCAGGATAGACTACATTAGTGAACTTCTTTTTGATGCTGAGGGTAGAAGTCCTACCTATCATAAAAACTAACATGAGCTGCTTGAGCATTTTCAAATAACAGAATATGGAAGAATGAATTCTGAATCCACCTTCCCTGCTGTAAAATGCCCAGATTTTTGTTGTCTGATGTGGGAGACTTTGCCCTGCATATAGATAAGTGGTAGAATCAGAAAAGATTTATGTAGAAGGAAAGTGGAAGCAGTACACATAAACAACTTTTTCATTTGACTTCTTATTTTTGTTTTCCATCATTAACTATATATGGCAGAAAGACAGAAAGAAGCAAGTCTTATTTTAAAGGAAGCAGCTCAGAATATCATACTTTGCTTTTTACATCTTATACCGGATATCAGGACACTGCTGAAAAAGTGCCAGAATTAAAAGTAATTCCCTCAACTTGAGCAAACAGTCCTGAAATGTGCCAGATGCTGGCATATATCCACTGGTTTGAAAGTTTGAAAGCAGCTAAAAAAATTTAGGGGTAGTTTTTGTTTGTTTGTTCCTGACCACTGATAGCATGAGCTAGCAGCTGGTAGAAGAATAAAGGAAAATGTGTGTGTATTGGCAGCAGACAATTTATAACATGAAGTGATTATTCTCTCAGTCTTAAACATCAGAACTTGTGTCTTAAAAAATAATAATTTGCTTGGACAATTTTACAACTGAGCATTTATTTTTTTCCCATTTTTCCTCCTTCAAAGATGTGTTGGAATTTGTAACCAACAAGATACATAATTTATCAATCTGGTACTTTTTTTTTTTTAGAGGAGTTTTTCAGTCTTGTTCCTTTTAAAGCTTGTTGCAATCCTAGCTTGGTAAACCTACATCTCCACCTAGTGGTTTCACAGAAAGGGGACACAATCGTTTTTCAAATAGTGTGAGCTTCCAGACAATTTGTAGCTCAGCACTAGTGTGAAGAAATTGCGTTCTTTCTGAAGGAAATATTTTAAAATTTGTGATTAAATATACAGATACAGATACATAGATAGATATAGATAATTAAATGTTGACTTTTTTGCCATGTGCAATTATATAATGGCTCTTTTATTTCTTAGTGTTAATAAGTACTTTCAACTATCAACAGAAAAACAAAATTTTAGCACAGCATCAGTTCACCCTGTATCTTTTTCTAACCCCATCTAAACCATGCTTGGGCAGTGCTGGAAGACTCCCATCTTTCCTGCGGTCACATATCTAATGCAGAGTGTGACCAAAGGTACAAACTAAGCACAAAACAACTAGCAAGACTTTGAAAATGCCCTGAGACCTCTCCTTTGCACAGTGATGTTTTTATAACTCTCTAGTGTTCAGCATACTTTATACCTGCCTTGAGGAACCTACAGAAAATCCATGTAGGGAAGAGGCCTGCACAAGGCATGTGACTTAGGTACCACACCAAGACAAATTTTTAAAGCTGTTTTGCCCTTTCCCCAAAATATTAACATTGTATTTTCTTGACTCTCCAAAATATTCTATTGCCAATTTTTCTTTAAAAAATAATAATTACGAAGTATACATTTGAAAGATTCTTTTTCAAAATAGGGGAGGTAAAAGTGCCAGTCCCAACACAGTTGCTTACTGTCCCATACCATCACCTTAAACCTACCCTGCAAGAGATATCTCAGCATATTAAGACAGCATGTTCAGGTACACAAAGCAATACCTTACAGTACCAGCAAATTGATTCCTTTTAAAAAATAAAATATAGGCAGAAATGAAATTGATCTCCTAATCCTGTCCAAAATACCTTACTTTCTCAGCCACAGTTCTCATTCCTCTTTCATGTCTCTGCAGTGCCAGGCACTTCATGCAGCAGTGGAAGTCTAAATGTTTTTTGGGGGGTTAGAATCCTATTCTTTTAACAAAACCCTCAGTTCCATAGGACTATCCAGAGTGCACAAAATTAAGAATGTGCCTAAACCTGTGCAATACTGGATCCTTCACATGAACAGTAGATGTACTGTTAATTAAATGCTACTTGTAATAAAATATATGAAAGTGATTGAAGCTCCTGTAGCTGCAGTGGGCCTAGAAAGTACAATAATCCTTCACTGTAATGTAGAATCCTCATGTCAGAAACATGTACAGTGCTCAGAAAGAGTATAATTAATGCACATTAACATATATACTCAGAGACAGAATATATGAAGAGGGTGCTTTGGGACATGATTAAATTTTTTGTGACTTCAAATTAGGCAAATTTCGAAAACTTCCAGTTCAGCAATTTACAATGATTAAATGGTATCATAACTTTTCTCTGAAAACCAAACAAATGTGAAGTAATGAGAAAATATGGGTTTATTTAAATAATGAGCTATTCCAGCCTTAAATATTGTTTTCCACAAATACAATAAATATTGATTTTCTTAGCTGATTAAGAATGGATGGCCACCCACAAATAATTAAACTAAATATTTAGTTTTGTATAGTTAAATGAAAAATTAGATGCCTATTTCAGAGTTGGGTAGCATTGTGAAGATCATTAGATAGTCCAAGGTCAGTATTGGATTAAAACTAAGATCTTCTACAGAATAGCAATAATAATTTTTTTTTTTGGAGAAGTAGGGACATTTGGGGTGGCTCAGGCTGAGAACTGTTGCTATCTGTGATGGTCACTGAAATTCAGAGGTGAAAATTGGAGGTGAAAATGAAAGCTCATTTTCCTGTAGAGGAAGTTCATCCTTCCCTTGAAGAGTGAGACCTGCAGGGCACTGTCAGTCAGCACGATGAATTTACCAGCAAGAGACCCAGGCTGGGCTTGCCCTGAGCCCTGGTGCTTGCTGGGCTCCTTCTGAGCAGTTAGAAGCAGTATCCTTTTATGCATGCTCTGTCTGACACGTCCATGTCACAGATGGAGACCAAGTACTCTTGACAGCGCCCAGTTAGAAGCCATTTGGACAGACAACGCAAGTGCAGCAAAACTGTGTTAGCTTTTAGGCAGAAAATTTGAGTTGGTTGAATAACAAGAATGAGGGATGGCAAAACTGCTACACTTCACTTCCTTGTTACTTTAGCTGACTTCTGACTTCTTTAGATTTCAGAATCAGATTTTTTTTAAAAAAAGAAGGCTACATGACTTATCACAACCCAAAAAAACCTGATAATGTTTTTGATTCTTTCTTTTGGTGTGTATGAAGCCTAAAAAGAGGAAATTCAGTCTCTTTAGGAGGAAGATAAGGTCAGAGTCCATCTGAGCTTGCCCAGTCTTGCTTGTCCAATTGTTTAAATCCATGCCAGCAATCTTAGTTTTTTTAAGTAATATAAGTAGTTAATTAGAAACTCAGTATGATTGAGCCCTCTTTATTGGCTGTCACAGCAATAAAAGGACCACAAGTGTTTAATGATATATGTAAAAGGATGAAGTATCTAGTGCTGCTACTCAAAAGATATTTTTGCTTTTTCTCACTGTAAAATTCATAGTCTTACAATATGGGTAGCTCTAACAGAAATCTAGGAAATCACTTTCTCGTGAAAAAAAACCAAACAATTTGTGGCATTTGAAAAAAATTATGTGATACTGGATACCCCACAAGTATTCCAGAAAAATAAATAATCAAAATAGCAAATTTTCCTAAGTCCAGAGAGTTGCAAATATGTAAACTGTTGATTTCTCATTAGTTAATGAGACTTCTCATCAACTACATCTTCAAGAGAATTATCTGAAACTCAGTGATCCTGATGGGTCGCTTCCAACATACTAACTGACTAAATTTGTATCATATCATTTCTCCTTTTTTTGGAGGGTAGCAGGGGAGATAGTATGGAATTATTCCTATGAAGCATTTTCCTCAAAAACAAAAAATCTAGACTCCCTTCAGTCACAAGGGAAATTACCTGCAGAACATCCAAGCACTTACTATAGAATGCATTGTCCAAACCACTGGTAGGAAAAAGCAGTTTTCCTTCAGCCTGTTTGTCCTGCTTCTGGGGTTTTTAAAAATCATTACCAAACCCTGCCAAAAGATCAAGATATACTTTAGTTTTGTTCTTTAAACAAAAAAAAAAAAAAAACCAAAAAAAAAAAAACAAAAAAAACAAAAAAAACAAAAAAAACCTCACAACAACAAAAAGCCCTCCACCAAACAACACAAACCCCATACTTATCACTTTCATCTGTTTGTAAATATTTCATTGGTCTGTATTCTGGATACATCTAATATTACTGTGCACTAGCAGTTCTGCACATAGTGCAAACTGAAAGAGCAGTGCAAACTGAAAAAAAAAAAAAAAGTGCGTGAGGGATAAAGGAGTGTTTGTAATTTTGGTTGAAGTCCAGAATGACACTTACCTGGTGATTTCAATAGAGCAGATATTTCATTGTAACAGATAACAAAACCTTTTGACTAATTTAATTGGTACACAGATTTGGAATAATGTAAAATATTTTCCTAATTTCTAGTAAACCTATAGGTATGCATATATACATTTATCTATATAACTGAGTAACTTTGGAAAGGAGAGAATATAAATGGAATCACCTAGAGAACCATTAAATGATAATAACAAATACTAGTCATTGATGTGCCTCCCTTGTGTAGAATCAAAGATGTAGTGGAGAAAAAGGAGAAGAGGATGCTAGGAATATGTCAGGTACTCTCTACAGAGAACACAAAGTAAATGTACAAAGATAAGACAAAAAAAAAATGTTTGTAACACTTACTAGCTAAGTATATACCCAGGAAAAAATAACACATATATATCAACTGATGTATCTACGTTTAGCTTCAAGCCTGCTAATAGTAACTGTAGGTTTAGTACAAATCAATTGAATTCGGAGCTGAAGTCACACAACACAGTCCAGCCCAAATCTTTGCAGAGGCTGCCAGATTTTTCTTCAGATTTAAAGGTATTGCTCAGATTTCAGTCCACAATTTGGCAAGGACCTGATGAAACAGACTTTCAGATTCTCTTCCTTTTTGGCCTTAGTGATTTTCTGTGCCATTAATAGATAAACTTGCAAGGGTTTTGTGTTATGAAATAGCTTCTGGTGTGCTGTGCTGTGTTGTATAGTTCAGCGTTCATAAGGCTCTAGGGCAGCATCTACTGCAGTTGATTTTATGTTACTTCTCCTGGGGTTTTTTAACTTCAGCTGTGTATATAGTTCACAGGCTGAAGTTGTCTTCCTCAGCTGTTGCAAGATCTCACAAAACCATGTGGACAACAAGGCTGGTTCCCTCCAGATCTGACAGCTGGTGTTCCTCAGATGGATCAGTTCTGAAACCTTGGGAAAGCCAGACTGGAAAGCTTAGCTGGAAGGACTTAAGTGTCTTCAATAATCCACTAGTAGGGTTTTTGAAAGTCTCAAGCTCCACATGATTTTGTGCCAAGGATTTTCTCTGAGTTTACAACAGTTTGAACTGTATGGTTTCCAGCAGTCACAACCTCCACTGTCAGCCAGGCTGCTGGAAGGCTTCTCATGTGGCTCTAGAGCATGTGTTCCTGGTGGGATGCCTGTCCCCAGACATGGCACAGAAAGGCTGAGCCCCTCACTGCTGTCCAACTGAGAAGGCTCTGTTCTGTTCAGTACCCACCCTTGCTGCCTGTGAGACCTGATATCCTTGCTTAAACAAAATTTGCTCAGGTTTTCCCTTTAGAAAGGACATAAGTATGTCTTTTTCCTTCTTCAGTTTCAGTGTTTTGAAATAAAGATAGTAGGGGGACAGTGCTGTAGGTTTTGATAATATGTCATTATTGTCTAAGAAAGCAGTAAGATTGTCGGAAGCACCTGTTAATGTTCTCATACCAGTGACACATACATTTTATGAAAATATACAATTGCTCTGTAGCTACAGAAATCTAACAAATAGGTTGCAATTTATAGCAGCAAAAACATTCAAAACACCCTGCAATGTTCTTGGTTGCTGACTGGACATTTGCTACAACTTCTTTCCTTACTGACATGAGCTCGAAGCACCATTAGAAGTTAGAGATCTAAAAGAGATCCCACTCAAACTGAGCCCAGGTGGCTGAGGAGTACACAACATCAACAATACTACTATTTATCTGTGGAGGCCATGCTTGAAATACAGGTCAAATTGAGAATGTAACATGCTGAAAGATCTTTAGCTGTCAAGCTAAGCTATAGAAGGTTGTTACATGGAACATAAAATTCATTTCAAACATTGCGAAATATTTTAGAAAAGCCTGCCCCTGCAGAAGAAGGTGAAGAGTAGAAGTAAAACAGGAGTTTATTCTTACTAGCTTTTCTTGGGAAGTTTAACCTATAAATGCCTCTGGCCTGAAGGTATTTGAGTAACTAGCCCAGTGGACTTAGGTTATACTTATTCCTTCCACTGCAAGGACCAAACAAAGGTAAGCTTGGGAGGGTCATTACTGCCTTATTCCTAGTGCTTCTTCAGTAGATCTTCACTGTCTGGTTGACACTAGCAGAGCAGGCAAATCTGATTTGATGTGGTTTTTTGCTCTGTCTGGTTTTAATAATTCACTAAATAACTTCATCTCTAAGCATAAATCTCTTGATAAAGATTTGTCCTACACACACGCAGTTACTTTTAAAAACTATTATTATTATTTTTCATTTATATACAGTATGCCAAATTTGGCTGTGACTGATTTGCTTCTTCTCTACAACGTGGCAGAAGAAATTTTTTGCATGTCGGCTTTCACCATGCTTGAAGTGCCAGGGGAGCAATGCACAATCTGATAAAGTCCTCTTCAAGAAAGTTGGGGATTTTCCATTTTTTTTTTAAATTCAACTCATCTCAAGTCAGGATTTCTTTTCAGAAGATATGCTCTGGCCTTAATTGGGGTGCTCAGTCTAGGGTAAATGGGTGAAATTTAAGGTCCAGCAATACATAAGCAGTTTTTCTCAGTAATCTCACAATCTCTTCAATTCTATGCATTTAAAATGAAGAATCTTGCAGTGTGCAGCCTGCAGTATGTTAAGTATTTTTGGAACATGGTCCAAGCATTTGCACCCAGTAAGTAACTCTAAGTCACTTGCACAGTGAATTCTTCCCTACTGTGCATAAAATACAGTATAACTGAGTACAAGTGCAGATTGGCAGAATACAAGTGTATGGTGGTCTCTCCGTAGCCATTGTGCAATGGCAATGAAGCCCCTTCCGATCTCAGCCCATGTCACTGAGATCTGTGTTCTGTGAGTCTTAACACCTTACTTTCTGCAGTCCAAAAATTTATCCCTGTGATGTCAGGGTGCCTCCTCAGTTCCTCTTAAGAATGAGACTTTGAAATGAAGAATGACATGACAGATCCTTAGAATCATGGTTTGAGGAAAAGCTTTGCCATTAGAACTACAAAGCAATGACTCTGCTTTGCCAAAGAGTTTGAAAATACAAGGATTAAAAGGCTAAAAAATATGAAAGGAAGTGTGAGGCAGCAAAAGCACATGTTAAGAGAAGGTAGAATGATGAGTGCTTTGAGAACAGTTAATACCTAATTTGGCTTTCTACGAAGGTGTACATTACACAAGGAAAAATTACCAGATATTTTATTCTTTACCTTTACATCCCCATGTTGCCCAGAGGTATGGTGAACATCCCTTGTTTTGGTGGGAAACACATGGGAGCTGCATTGTGTCTGGCACAATATGTCAAGTCAAACATACGAGCTGAAGAAGTGCCTTGCTTTTGCTCAATTAGTACTGTTTGCTTTGTGGACCTCCATTAGCAAGTATAAATTTGTACAGTGGTCACCATTTAAAAATCAATATTTACCAAGGGTTATCACATCATCAAGCCTGGGACACTAAGTAGTTCCGTAAACTTTGAGCAGAAAATAATACTGCGATCTGGTAAATATTTAACACACGTATCATTTTATGGTAACCACTACTTTTGATACAGGTGTTCATTACCTCTTCCTAGCTAAACCTTCCATTGAATTACATTGCACTGAAGTTAGGCTTCACTTCAGCCAGATTTCAGTTAAAGGAGCCAGGGAGAAAAATATAGTATAGCTGACTTTATAATGAATATAATGAAAATAACTGTAATGAATAATCACTTTCATTTCTGTTGCCCTCTTATACCAAAGCATATGATTCAGTAGGGATTCTCTGTGGAAGTATAGCCATGCATATATGGATAAAAAATATTGAGGTAAAAATAACTCGGGTTCCTTTTTCCTCTGGATGTAGTAGGATATTTCTGTTTGGCAAGGAAGGCTCCCCAGTAGCTAGCTACACTGTCCAGTTTCTTTCAATACAACCATCCTTCCTTTGATGTGTAAGTAACAGATGTTTAAGACATAAGAAATTAGATAGACTGTGATTACTGAGAAACAAGTTAATTTCAATTCATTACTTGATGTTCTCATTCACTTGTTCTGAAAATGACAGTAGTTAGTAGGGTTGTTGGTTTTTTTAATTGACATATTTTATGTTTAACAATTAACTTAAACTTAACCTATGCATACCTCTAATTTTGAAACACATCATTTGCGAGCTAATATGTCACTTTTTCATCGTAAATTGGAATTATTTACAAAATGGCTTCACTTTAATTATATGTACAAGTACAACTTACCCAGCTTGTTTTCTTGTAGGCAATAGGAAGAGGTAAGAAGAAAGCAGGAAGCAACAGCTTTGTTTTTGCCCCTTTCACAAAACATGATTTATTCCCTCACATTTTTCTAAAAAAATAGTTATTTCAAATAAGCCAGAGGAGGGGCTTGGCAGGGGAAGGATTAAGTTTGGGTTTCTCTGCTGGAAAGGAATAGGCATGATTAAGAAAATGTCTTAGATAGCTCATTATCTTTCAAATATTGTATGTGTTTAGTTGATAATGTTCACACAGGTACTGTAAGGCATTTGACTTGCTATCTCAAAAATTTTTATTAAGAAAGTAAAACAACAATAAACTCAACATGGTGTATCTTGAATAGCTTTAAATGTATGACCTTTTCTTGAAATTGCAAGCAGAAAATTCCCACAGAAATTATGTTTTCCTAACCAGGTCTTCTGGGATCAGTTTTATGCCGTGCTATGAAATATTTGTATTGGTTCAGAGGAAAAAACTTAGAATAGGTGTTTGAAAGAACTTTCTGAAATAAGGTACAGTTAACTGTCACAAAGTGGATACCTAGGAAAGCTGAGAGTTTCTCAATGAAGATTTCTAAGGACTGGTTAGTTATGTTGGGTCCATGTATGTTCACTTTCATCTGATCTCTAGTAGAGATTTTGGTCTAGATGACCCTTTGAGACCCCTCCAGAACTGCATGCTTTGAAGCCAAAGTGATCACTGACAAATTTTGAGGGTAGTTAGGAAACTGTAGCAGTGGTAGATAAAAAGAGACAATGCCAGCTGAATCAGTCTCCTGATAACCCACATTTGAGCAACACAGTGTTGAGGCATGGCCCAGCAAGAGGTCGATGGGGAGAGAAAGGGGACATGAGGGAGCATAAAACTCACCCTCCTCTAGCTATACTTTAACACTGTACATCACAGAACCTCTGTCACTCTGTTCTGCTCTTCCCAGACCACAGAAAAGCCATCAGAAGGCAGTAGTGCTTTATAATTTACCCTTGCAATAAACAAATTGACCCAAACAAATCATGCCTGTATGGTTCCTATGTCAGGCAAAATTATCAGGGAAAAGTAGTATTTTTTACGTCTAACTCATATCATTGATAAAAAACAGGTGAGCTCTTAGGTACAAAAGCGCTAAATCTCTTTTTTCTCCTCAACTGTATTAGTCTGTCTTATAAAAAATGCTACTGGGCCTTATGAAATCTGTTTTTTTTTACACCCCCTTGCCATCATAACTATAATAACCCTACAGCAGTCATAAATTGCAATAACAAGTTACACTTTCTATCAGTGACAGTAGTTACGTCCCAAACAAGGTGTTAACAGATATAATAGATTCCACATCAGAAAAACATATTGAAACAAGTCAAGAAATTTTTAATAAATTGTGTAGCTCCAAGAGAAGCTGAGATTTGGAGCTAAACCAAGGAGTTTAAAAGCCTTTTGGTCCTCATTAAATGGGAGGTAGGAAAATGGTTGAATACAGTTTTTCTCTTTGGTTTCCTAATCTACGAATGTAGAGCTCTGTAATTGAATACCAAGAGGTGAACTTTTTTTGAAAAAAGTAAAGAGTAGAAAAGCTCTAAACACACTCTTATTTCTACTTTATGATTCTAAATTTGAGGCTTCTATATCTCTCAGTTGTTTTTTTGTGTACACCTTATAAAAAGAAATAGACTAAGGCTCCACAGGATGAGAGTCAGGGCAGTACAATGTAGACAGGCTTTTAAGCAATCTCCTCAAGCACCACAAATCCATGTCCAAACCTCATGGTTTATCATGTGTTAAGCCTATCCAGATGGTAGGTAATATTCTGGTATTAGCAGTTCACATCCATTTCCACTTCCTTCTCTATAGAAAATTGCCAGCAAGTCTCCCTGGTGGTCTTTTAAAAGTAAAGGTGTATGAATTTATATGTGTATGAATGTACACCATATATATTACAGTATCTTGCTCTGAAGTAAAAAACAAGCTCTTAGTAATTTCTAATTTGAAATATGTAGAAGAACACAGCTTCAAATGAAATTGTACTATTTTCAAGTACTTTCCCTAACTGCCTATGACAGTCCCAGGCTCCTGAGAACGGGACTTCGAAAAAGACAAGAAGAATCCAGGCTACAAGAGCTTTATCTGCCTTTCTGTGAGAGCTGGAGTGTTGAGACTTTGTGTGAATAAGTGCAAGACTCTTCTCTCGTTGTAGCATCACAGGCACTGCTACAGCTTCAGTCCATAGTGCTATCAGCTGCATGCCCAGAACAAACATATCAAATTTATGGATTGGGGAACCTGGAGATTTTTAGTATACATACCAGGCATTTTAGTATACATACATATATACATACATTTTACACACATTTCAGGAGTCATACCAGGCAGCAGAAATAAGCATGAGTTACAGAACAGACTAAATTGTCAAGAAGATGTAGTCAGAGTTAATTGTCCAGTGGTTATAACAAAATGTGTAGCTAGAGAAATCCCAACCTCACAGGAACTAGGCCTTTCAATTTTTCCAGAGGCTGTGCAACTGTCAGTAGGTCCCAGCAGAAAGTGCCCCAGCTCTCTGCTTCCCTGTTACTCTGTTCCCCTAAAAACACCTTGCCCTGCCTCTCTGGGTAAGGCCTGTGACCACAGTCTCTATCCCAGGAGAGGAAGACCAAGATGTAAGGTGATGTTCAGGATGCACTGCACTGCTCTGCAGTTTAGATGGGGTGGAAATGAGTGTCTCAGAGCACGAGCTAGCAGAGCTGTGTGAAACTGAGGTTTCAGTAAAACAGAAGTCTCCAGTCTTCATTCTTTAGCACTCTGTGGATATGCATCACTTAACAGCAAGAAAAAACCCAAAGCCAACTTCCTTTTTTAACCTTGAACGTATTACCAAAATCTTGCCAAACTATTTCCTTATGAAAATAGGGATTTTTTTTTTCTTTTCTGTGTTAATCACCTAATTTCACCCAGCAGTTTTCTCTGCTACTTTGTTAGACTGAGTAAACCATCTGGAACTTTAAAGTCCTCCAGATGTCCTACTTCACCACATGTCATGTGGAACCCTAGAAACCTCTGGATTGTTTCATTAACTCTTCTCCAGATACAGCTCCTCATCTACAGCACTGGCAGCCAACCTTCCCAGGCATCAGCCTGAGCATTCAGCAGAAGGGAACACCCAAGATGGTCTGAGCGGTAGCTTCAGGCACCTCAATTGACATCTAGCTTGAGAAAGGTGGGATAATTAAGTACCTGAGTTAGGAGCATTCCCATCCTTTTTATTCAGCCAGATACAGAAGTAGACTGCCTAAGCACAGTTCCTTGCAGAACCTACTTCTTTTCACTGAAATATGGAAACTGAAGGAAATTTGCAGTTCTGAATATCTGTCTTAAGTTCCTGCATCTAAACAGTAGGAATTTTCTGCCTGCCTTCTTCCACAGCTCATATATCCCAAACAAGCTCAGGCACCTGTAGACGTTGGTGGATACAACGGGAGATTTTCTTGCATAGCTACTGCTTTCACTGCTGCCTTTTTCTCTCTGAAGAGCTGAAAGCATGCCTCAGCACTCAGAGATCATTACAGGGTGCAATGTGTTGTTATCCCAAGCTTGCAAGAGAGAGATGCATATTTTTGCAACACATCTCTTTTTTTACACACACTCATCCTCTGGGGAAGATTTTCATTGCATGTGCTACCAGCAGTATCATGGTGTTTCTGTTGCTCCTGAGAGGTGCAGAAATGGTGTGAGTGGTCAGCAGCTTAAGTTTTTCAGCTGCCTGTTACTGAGACTCAGCAGCCCTCGCAGGGTTAACACATAAGTGGGCTTCTGCCATGCCTTGACACAACTCAGAAGTTTGCCAAAGAGCATTAATTAAATTTCATGCTTTCTAGCGGACTTATTAAATGTACTCATCTCTACCAGCTCCCATACTGACATAGGCTATTTTTGTTGTTATTATTATTACTTTACAATTAGTGTGTTGTTCCTTAACAACCATTAAATATGGGGAAGCTTTTCTGAGTTAATACTTTCAGACCAGACTAACCTATAGAAAGAATTATAGAAGAGATCTGATTTCAGAGGTCAAAGAACTTTTGCTATGTTAAATTTTTAAGGAAATGTGTCTTCCCAGCTGTGTCTTAACTTTTTTTTCAAGGCTTGCCTTGATCTGATGATCTGCATTTTGGAAAGGTAAGGTGTATTTTGGGGAGGAGAACAGGGAATGATTACTGCAAGAAAATGCATGGTAAAGTACTCAGAAATGCTTAGAGGAAAAACAAACTGTTGAAAATGTGCAAATTTCTTGAAAATACTCAATTCTTGCCTTATATTTGTATGATTTTTTCCTGTTATTATTTTAAAATTATATCTTAATTCAGTGCAGCTATGTGAACTGGTTATGATTCTGCTGCCGTGGGTTGTTTAGCCTGGTGATGGATCTCAGATAGTGAGACTGTTAAAAGGAGCGTACACTTGTTCAGCCCTTTGCACAGCAACCTGTGAGAGCATCCTCATGGTAGATCATAGAAGTTGCTAAGAGAGGTCACAACACTATGCTGAGACCAAGTAAACATCATTCAAATCCCAACTCTTCATCACATGAAAGTGTATTGGAACAAATATACCAAAATATCTGGTATTTATAAATTTTAGTAATACGGACTCTTCATTAGGACTTTTACCCTGTGCTACTTTCAAACTCAGTGTGAAGAACTGTCCTACTTTTCTTTTGTTGGGTTGTACAAAAATCAACTTGCATTTTGCCTTAGGAAAGAGGCTCAATTTGTATTTGCTTAGCCCTAAGACTTGTGCAGGGAAAGCAAGTTTGTCATGTATCTGTCATGACATTATCTAGATAATTCCTTTTGATAAGCAGTATCATTTTTCTGGAGCAGTATTGAAGAGGACTTTACCCTGAAGTGAATTGAGAGCAGCTGATATGGTTGGATAAATACTGAAGCTTTCCCTGGTAACAGGTAAATGCCTTCCATATGAGAGACAGTCTATGTTCATTGATTGTAAAAAATATCTCAGGTTACTCAGGAAATGATTCTCCAGAGGTAATATTTTAAAGCATTTCTTTTACAAATTTGACCTTTAATGCAATCACATAAAGAAGGCATTCATGTTAAAACACAGTATTGTCCAGAGGGAGCTTGGAAACAAACCTGTTTCTTTCATGGCAGTTACACCACTCTTTCTGAACTGTGTGGCTGGATTGATGTTTGAACCCCAGTATGGCAAGCACAAGAGTTTTGGTGGACTGCAAAAGCTGAACAGAGAAACTGGATTCCAGCAGGAAAAAATCTCAAGCTGTGGTTGTAGCTCACAGCTCCTTTCCTAATGGAATATTCTGCCATTGTCAAGAAAAATCCCACAAATACAGGGCATCTAACCCCACGATTTCTCTGTACCAGTATTAAAAATGCTGCAACCTGCTTTAGCACTGGTAGGAAATTAACTTCGAAAAATACCAGTAGGAACAAAACAGTAGAAAGCACTTTTTGTTAAACTTGTTCACACACCTCAAAGTGCCCCAAGAAAAATAAGAGAGTCTTTCTACTCTCCCTTCTGCTCTTGAATGATTGCTCCCTAGCGCAGCTTTTGCCGTGTCCTGCGAGCCCACTCAGAGCCCCACACATGTGCAGAATGTGGCACATCAGGGTGGAGAAGAGCACTGCTGATACCCTCAGTGAGTCAGGGTCTGGTGTCATACCAAGGTGAGGGAGCAACAATAGCTCACACACCTTCATCCATCACCCCTGACCCAAACACAAAGGCCATGGCTATAGGAGCATTTGTCAAAGCATGGTGAGCAACTGAGGCAGCAGGCTTCCTAGCTCTCACAGTTTTATTCCTTGTCTTGTATTTTCCTTAAACTGCAACCCCTGGAGGCAGACTAGACAACATGAAGATTTTGTATGTCATTAAAATTACATGCATACAGACTCACACATACACGCTTTCTCAGGTATTATGTTAGTGGAGCAAAGCTTGAGAATACGGCAAAAAGAAAAAAACAGCCCGGCTCTGTGGACAAAGGAAAAGAAAACAGTACTTTTTAATTATTTAAACACTGTGAGCCAGCCTCATAATTTCCCAGCATTTGAAGCTGGCAATAATTTATATTGCTAGGTACATGCCTTAACGCAGGTGGGACTTGTCTGCTTGAGAATCTGAACGCAATATCTTTTATGGTCACAAAGCAGCCGGCCAAGTTTATTTTATTCCTACTCCCATTTCCTTACAGCTCCCCACTTCTTTTTTTCCCCTTGTCCTTTTCTCTTCTCAGTACTCCCCCTACTCATCTACCCTCCCTCTCACAAAGAAGAAAGAGGCTTGTGAATTTGTTATATTTGGTGTTAGAGCACAGGCAAACTCTGGAGGGACCGGGCAAACTTGTTTTCATCTTTTATAAGCAGCATCTCCCTCCCTCTCTGCGCTGCAGCCTGTGGTGACACTGACCTCTGGTGATCACACAAGTAACGCTCACGCTGAAGTGACACAGCTGCAGTTTTGAACTGCAGTGGGATTTTTATACTAGAACAGTGTCTCCCCATTAATGAGACTATTTTTCAGTTTCTTTTTCATCATGAAGGACAGACGCACGTACATCTCCTATGGGCTTTCTCCAACCCTGGTTTTGCACATGGGAATTATGACAGTCCTTCTGTTACTCAAATAAATTTTATACATTTCTCAAAATACATATTGCACACGATAGAGAAGTTTATCGTCTGTCACACTATTTGTTGAAAACTGACTTACATATTATGTTTCACAGGAACCTTAATTACTAAAACATTCTGAATAAGCCTGTGGCCCATGCAAAAGTGACACTGTGCAGCTTCTTGCAACACGCTTCCACCTCCCTGATTTCTCCTTGCACTCGCCAAACACGACACTAACTCCACTGAAGTGAACGGAAACCAGATCTCCACCCAGTCTACTTTTTTGTCCACTTAGCCAAGGAAAGCAAATAAATCCAGGGCTAGGGCTGCAAGCTTTCAATTGCTCATTTTAAGTGTGCTCTATTATTATATTGGAATAATCTCAGCACACTGATGTTACAGAATCAAATATGTGCTGCAGACCTTGGCAGAAGTGAGCATTGAGTTAATGAAAAGAGTTTCAGCTTGACATTAGCTCTATTTTGTAACCTTAATTCCTCTCTAATTTATTCTTTGGAAATTTTAGAACTCAATCCCATGCAGACAAAGTGAGAAAAAATACTGTGTTGCTTATTAGTCGTTAGGGTAATGACACAGGTATTGGAAAGCATGCTTAGAATGAACTTTAATTAAAAATGTAAGAACTGGTAATGCTCTCATTATATAAGCAATGTTTGTCGAACATCATCTGGTTCTGCTGTAGCCCAGTAAGTATGAACAGTCCTTGATCTATAGGATAGCTTAAAATGCAAAGAAAAGAGGGAAGGATTAATTAAAACCAGTCCATTTAAGTAAGCAAAAAAAATGTTTTCCACAAAAACCCACATGGAAAGGTGTCAGATTAGATGAAAGATATAGACAGCTAGGTAATAATCCCCTTGACTGTGTGTTTAACTTTCCTTCTATTGATAGGTTTGCTTGAGTAGTATTAAAACATTTCATGAATCTGTTTAAAATACTACTTTACTGTAGCAGAATGAAAATGAATGCTTAGTAGTCTGCTGTATGCTTTTAACAAACAGATTTCATTTACTCCTTTGAGCCAAGCAAAATTAGAAGGACCTAGGGGTCTCTGATCATTAGCCCAAAATTAATGATCAGTTATTGAATAATTAACTGTCATTGATATCTCATTTCTAAACAAATCAATGGACCCATTTAAGTATTTGTGTAATGATAGTAATATAATCCTTCCTCATATGAACTGCAAGTGAACAGACCAAAGAGAAAAAGCACATTCTCCACCCGAAGTAATTATGAGACCTACTTAAAAACCATTTGCCTCAGCAGAAATGTAAAGTATTTTTCTGCATAATTTACCTCCAAAATGTGTGCATTTGGCTTCCACATTAAAAACTGAAACCTGTGTGAGTGGAGGTAGTGCTCCAATACCCTTGACATGTGAGCACACGAGTGTAGGAGATATTTCTAAGCGTGGTGAGGCACCCCCAGGCATGGTGTCTGAAGGACCCAGGCAGGAGGGGACCCATGGGTCACCCCCTGGCCAGGGACTCGCCTGGTGCAAGCAGAGTTGTGGAAGATGGGGCTAGGCAGGGAATAGGAGAGGCAGATCCTGCTTCCTTAATCTCTTCCTCCCGAATCTGCACTGCTTTCCTTCCCACACCCAGCACTTCTCTTCAAGGCAGTCAAACACAGTCCAGTAATCCAGGATTTAAATCAAGAGGACTATGGTGTTTTTTTTTTTTAAATACCGTAACGTGTGTAGTGCATGAACAAAATTGCTGTCCCCAATGAAAATGGCTTTAAAGATTACTCCATCCCTGTATTTTTATAAATACTCCCCAGTGTCAAATACTGCACTTAATAATTAATTGTCTTAATAAAAAACAGTGGCATGCATGCACTTGAGGGGGGTGTGGAGGGTGGGGGGAAGGGCTGCTGTTTATTTCAAGGCACAAGTACAAAAAACTATAAAACTATTCAAACCAGAAATTATTTTAAAATGTAATTCAGTTCACTCAGGACTTTGAGGACTTCCCATTGCTAACCCTTTCTGCTGGTAGGACAATGAATGCTCAAAGCAGAATCACTTATTAGTGTTATGGAAAGATGCCATTTTAAGCATTTAATAAGAGGTCTATGAGCACAACAAAAACCACAATTGGAAACAGAAATGTTTGCCTTATTATTTCAATGAATGTTTAAACAATAGCAACAACAATTACTCAAAGCAACAAAAATCCAAACTATGGGACTGAAAATCTTAATGTTCAGCTATATTTAATAAAATAGTAGTTATATGAGTACACTAATCTCAATATCTAGTTATTTTTGCTGTCACTAATTTGCTCCCATCCTTTGGCAACAAGCACTTTTTCAGATTTGCCTTCAAGTATCTATTAGCTATTTCTTGAAGAGTTCCACCCCCACTCTTCTGGAACATTGAATATTGAATATTTCCCAGGAATGCTGAGGTACATTCTCTGCCTCAGCTGTCCAGTTTTAATAAGCTGCCAAATTTTGCCTCAGTTTGGTATTTGTGGATTTTCTAAGAGAACAGGCAGTCAGTAAGGGGTTAGAGGGAACACTGATTTCCCTCTGGTCCAAGCACAGGGTCTGTGTTCTCTTTGGTTTTGAAGAAGGCTTGTGTTCTGGAACATGGCTGTCCCCTCCTATTCCTCTGAGTTTACCAGCTGCCATGTGACAGGAGTGTATTTTAAAACGTTTGTGAGCTTCTTTCTCAGTGAAAAATCTGTAGGTCTTTCCCAGCCTTCCCAAATGTGAATATCTTTGAAACATATGCCAACATATTGGAAATTTTTTTCTGTTGCAGAAATTACACTAAAAGCAATATGCATTTATGTCTGATTCCACTTTCGAGTGTGGAGTAAGCTGTGGGAGTGAGGGTGCTCCTTGTTAAAAACTGGGGCTGGGGGAAAGTTGGTGAGATTTTGTTTTTGCAGGTGACCTGCTGCTAGAGACCTCCTTTTGTGATCATTCTGTATTGAGAAAATTCAGAACCAAAAGTATTCATATCTGAGTAATATAGCAATTTAAAAAATCAGTGCTTCACAGTATTTCATAGCAATTTCTAACCACATACATCACCAAATGCAGTGTATTTATTTGCAGAAGGAGTTTGTATGATAAACACAGGATAAACATACACTGCCCCAGAGAGGGAGAGGATCGAAGAGCTCAGCTTTAGCCAATCCCATTCCCCATGGATGTGCAGGCATCACAGCAGGTTGCAGCAAGCTCCCATCCCAGCCACACAAATGCTCTCACGCATCAAGCCACTGTGTTTGTTCCTATTGTACCTGCAATGTTAGCAATTGAAAATGAGATGTCTGTTCAGTTGACATATTCACGATGTACAGAGCATTGAAAGAAATTAAAGATGCAAAAGCAATGTTGAAACAACCAATTTTTTTCCCCCTTTCAGCTGTTTGAATAGCAAGCTGCTTCTTTCTTTCCTATGAATCTATACTGATAATAAAAAGGAATTTTTAAAGAGATGTGATGAAGTTTCTTAGCTGAAAATGTTTATAAAATACCTACTTACCTTAGAATTGTAATGATGAAAACAGCTGAGAAGCAATTACTATTTGCTTCAATATGCTGCCAGTGGTCTTGTTCCATGACTTTATTTATTATTTTACTTTCACAGAATTTGACAGAAATTTTATCATTTTTCTTTTTATTTTCTCTGCATCAAGATTTTTGTAGTTGGCAGTGACAGTCATCTTCCACTTCTGCTTGGAACTATACCAGGCAACATTTTTGATTTTTTGAAATAAAAAGTATTATTTAGATTTAGATTGTTATTTAATTACAAAAGTGTTAGGTTTATAGCCATATTTATCAATCACCTGATAAAAGTATTTATTTGTCAGGCTGGTGTCTCAAATAAATAAGGGTGACCTGCTCTTCATTCACTTTAATAAATAGTTTGTGTGTGTGAGAAGTATCAGCCTAAATAAACCTATGATGAAGAATTTGTTTTCAAAGCCATGATCTAGTTCTTTAATTTGAATACAAACAAGTGTGATTTAGAATTAAATGAATATTTTGCACGGAGATTTGCCTCCTTGCTTTGTTTTGCACTTAATTTTTTTCCTTATTCTTCTGTTCTTATTGTGTGTTCCAAATTCTATAGCAATGAAGACCAGGAAAAATGTATCTTTGCCTCAGAGTCTGTACATATATTTTATATACAAGCCTTATGTTTTTTTAAGTAAAAAAGCTGATTTTGAAGCAATTCCCCTCAGAATATTTACAGTTCAATAGTAATATCAGAGAGACCTTAAAGTAAAGCTCAGAAGAAACAAAAGAAAACCAGGCATAATTTCATAATTTAGGGAATTACGAAGCTATAAACAAGCAGCAAGATAAATGAAAAATAAGTCTCTTTGGGTTTAATTCTAGATGATCCTATTAGTAATGTGTTCAAAGGAAAGCCAAATTTCCAGTATAATTTCTAATTTTCTTTTTAACCATGTTACTCTACTGCTGTCTCTTGACAGTCCAGGTTTTCTTAAGCAAACCTGAAATAGATTTGTTTCAGTGTGCCTGTGTTGTGGCTTTGAAACATAAAGGTAACTTGGTTTTGACTGTCATCTGACACTATCCTTTATGTTAAGGTGGGTAAGAGATGCTGAATTAAAGCAAATTTATTTCAGAATTTCTTGAAGTTAAACTCTGAGCATGTGCTTACCTGAAATAACAACTCAAAAAAATTGAGGAGGGAAGAGCTATTTTTTTTCTCCAGTTCCAGAATAATGAATGTTCTTATCCATCTGACCAGGTTAAGAAGCAATTTCAAGTTTATCAACTAAAGAAAGGATAAAGGCTTTTTTTCTTTCCACTCTTCTGGTACTACTTCAGTATATTTATATGAAATGCAACAGTGAATTAAATCAAAACACTGATGTAAAAATGCATAGCATTAATGTCAGCGCAGTGTGTTTATCAGCTAATGATAAACTCAGAACACCTCCCTTAGTTTACAAGGCTGATTGCAGCTAAAGGCAGTGCTAGACTTCTACACATTTAGGAAACACATTATTATAGTTTTCAAAATCATTACTTTTTGCAAGCAAAATTTATTTTGTTTACTCAAATCAGATAAATGTTACGGGTATTTTATTAATCATTTTCCTGCTTATGTATATTGACATTTTTCACCAGATTCTTCCAGCGCTCCAAGTTGGGATGTCAAAAACTGTGCTTGCAGAAATGAAAGTATCCTCATTATGCAAATTTAGGTTCCACTGATAGGCATGTTCTGTTTTATAAATTACATCCTCTTGTCAGAAGTCAAATTGTATTTGAATAACTTCATGGAAATTGTCACCAAGATTTTAAATTGTGTGCCTTGTATGCCACTGTTGATTTAGTCAGTAAGTAAAAAATGGACATATGTTGATTTTTAAATATGTGCATGATTGTTTTGTCATAAATGTTATTTAAATGAAACCTAGATGCATATGTAATTTTTCATGTATATTTTTGTAAAGTTTTGCATTATATAAATAATCTTAATATTTATATTTAATAAAATATGTTAAACAGTATTAGTTGCTGTATATTTTAGTCCTAGCAAGTTTGTTTCCTATAAACATTCTTGAAAAAATTTCCTGTAGGGTAAAATAAATATACATGTTCCGATAAAAATATAAAAATGTAAAAGTTAAAATGAAAAGTGAACTTGAATTATGAAAATCATTTTTATCTGCTATAAAAAGAATGACTTTCTTATTTACATTTTTATGAAATTTACAAAAAACAAACACAAGTATGTTTCACTCATATTGTTGAGAGTATTTAGTAATATTAAAATATTAGTTCATTTCTTATTTTAAGCAAAGCAATTTAATTTAAAATACATTTAAACTAATTAAAAGAATAAACTGAGTTCATAAAAGAATATATTTAAATAATTTATAGAGCAGAGATTGCAATTTAAAAAATAAAAAATTGCACCTTTCTAAAAAAAATTCAATGAGATATATGTTACCAGCAAAAAAACCACGTCCTTAACAGAAGCTCATAGTTCAGTTGATCTTAGTGTTCAGAATGACCATTATTGCAGCTGGAGTAATCTTTGATGTTAAGAAAAGTGGAAAAATCAAAGTGAAGTGGTAAATCTGTTCATTTTTCAAACATATTAATCTTGTCAAGATAATACATAAAATCAATCTTCTCTTTTTTTTTCAGACCCTTTTATTCCCTTTTATCCAAAATATGAAAGCACTTAGGAGGATAAAGAAATGTGGATGACTGGAAAAATGATCTGAAAATATATTTTGTCTGTTGGTATTAAACAGTGACAAAAGTAATGTGAACTGTGCATGGCCAAAACATGAATTACTTGTTCAACTATTGGAATTCATCGTATTTGTTCTGCTTATAATATGAATATACAGCGAATTCCTGGTACAGCTTTCTTAACAATTCAACTGAATTTCAAACCCTGACAGTAACAAATACAAATTGCACCAGCCCAAAAAAATTGTTGGGGCTAATTTTAATATTAATGAATTCTTTACAACCTCAGTTCAGCAGTTTCGATTAAGCTT
The DNA here is from genome assembly GCA_009812075.1 of Sialia sialis. Taxonomy (NCBI): domain Eukaryota; kingdom Metazoa; phylum Chordata; class Aves; order Passeriformes; family Turdidae; genus Sialia; species Sialia sialis. The sequence goes on along the minus strand of VRYO01002772.1, from coordinate 63,079,013 downwards.
TAATTAGTAGCCAGAGGGGAATCCAAAACAAAAATAAGGAGTTGAATTGCTAATTAAGTTAGTTTGATGAGGTAGAGTTTTAGTAAAAGACTGGTTGTTGTTGGCTGTGCGGGTTCTGACAGGCTAAAAATACTAAAGATTATCATTATTGTAACTAACATCCTACATTACCACCAGATTTCAGCAAGGAGCAGACAGTTCATTAGAGTACAACACTTTTGTGTGTCAGTATGAGAATTAGAGTCTTGTTAATAAGATAGCAGTGCATGGGAAACATAGACCAAGACAAAAAAACGTGGTTTTAAATTTGACTGGTGATAAATTATCTAGTTATTTGATACTCCAGTATGCATTTGAATCTACTGTGCATTTATTTGTTAGGAACTGCCTGTCAGTCAATTCATTTCCTAAACGGAATTTTGTTTATTAGACTATGGGGCTTAGTGATTTTTCTTTTGACGTGTCCATCACAGTCACATATTTCTCAATTTACATGCTTTAGATGATAAAATGTTCACCAAAAATTGTATTTAGTACTGAATGTGTAGCTGTGAGTAGGTGCAGTGTTAGAAGCTCTGCCTCCAGAATCTACATCGCAAAGCAGGCAATTTAAGAGAAATCTATAAACAGGCATAGCTGAAGAAGTAGCATGTAGTAAAATTATACAGCTATGTTTTTTTCCTAATGATCCCTTTGATAACAGGGTAAAATCTTGGCCAGATTAACTCATTATCAAATGAATTTCTGCACTGCCAAGTTAACTATTGCATTCAATTAAATATTTTTGACATTATAAGTGTGCTACCGTAGCTCCCAAAAGATTACTAATTATAACCACTAAAGCTCTGCAGTGATAGCAGTTCGACCAAACTGCACATAAGAAATGTGTTAGATATCTCTGTAAGGATTGTAAGGAATGTCATTTGATTTCACTATACTTTGATGTTTTCTATAATTTATATTTTGTCCTTTTGCTTAAGGTTTCAAAGCCTACAAACCCAATAACGAAGGGATAAGGGAAGACAGAAAAATAAATTATTTTGTTTCTATGGCATTAAATATAAGCCTTCTATCAGAGCTACATAGCACTAGTGAATTGTAATCAGGTACTTTGACTTAACACTGTTTTGTTTTATAATAAGAGTGGTTGCCATATGTTGGAAGTCCTATCTGTCTGTGTCTTAGGGGTTTCATACCTCTGTAACAAATCCAAAAACTCATTTTATAATACCTTAAATCTACCCATTGTAATGTAGCTCCAGTAGCATAAATCCACATCAAACTTTCCTCATGAATGTTGCTAGAAGATTACTTATATTATCACTGAAAGCAAGGGGAAGCATTGAATTAGGATGCAGAAGATAGAGGAAAAATAACTTTCACCAAACCTTCTTTTAATGCATAGTTTACAATTTTCTTTCATTCAGCATGAAACTGATTAAAAGCACATGGATGTCCCTCATAAAGAATGCTTTGCAGAAATAGATGCATTGTTTAATATATTTACATCCTTGAATGCTTGGAATTCGAACTTTAATGCAGCAATGTAGCGGTTGTTGGAAGGAAACATATGGTATCCACTATACATTTATTTGAATATACAGTACCTTCCTCTGCTGTCTCTCTCTCTCTCAGTGCATGCAGGGATTCCCACTGGAAGACCAGAGCCAGTTCCTGCAAACACTGCTGGTATGAGCTGCCAGGGAATCCTTCCTGCTGGGTGTCACAGCAGCAGGCACACAGGTCACACGCCCAGCCTCAAGAGCAGCGGTACAGGTGTGCACAAACTCTACACTCACTACTCTATTCAGATGAAAAATTAAACACAAATAGCACCTTTTAAAGGAAGCATGAACATTATGATTTGTGTTATTTGGATTGTTTTCTTCAGTGCACGTTTATCACAGATCAAGGCTATTTTTTAGTTCACTCTTTCTCAAATATCAGACTGACATTTTTCCATATGGCTGACTTACTGTGTCAAAATTAAAAGAAAGATAAAAATTAATAGAAATACAACTACCTGAATGAAATTGACATTCATTTAAAAGACCAAAAGGAGATTTTCAGATTAGTGAAATAAAATGCAAGGTCATTAAAATGTTTGAAATTCCCCAAAAGCAGCTGAGAAGTTTAACCAAATTCTGTATTTAGAAGTTTTATATTCTGAATATTTGTTTTCTTATGCCAGTTTCAATACTGATCTCTCTGCTGATCTCAGTGTAATTACTACTGACTGACAAATGTGAAATTGACAGAAGAATCAGGCTTTTTATATGATGTAGAAAGTATGTGAAAATTATATCATTGAAGGGCACTCAATTACTGCCTGTTAATAAATATTTTTCCCTTTCTGACTTTATTTTGATTTACTTTACAATCAAATGCAGACTATTCTAGTACACAATGCTTGCAGAATGAACATCTTTTCATACACTGAAAATCAAAATCTTTACAGTCACATTGTGTTAACCAGATGTGCAGTTTTATAAATTGAGTTAGTGTAGAGCTACTAATCGTTTCAGCCTTTAAATATTCAGGATAATGAAAATAGCAATACTACTAACGGAATAGATTATTTGTTTTGATATGAAACGTTAAAATAAAATTCATTGAATGGGTTAAGCCAAAATGAAATGAGTTTTACTTTGGTGTCTTCATATAAGTACATATGTGTATGTGCATGCATGTGGATATGAATTTCTGTGCATAGACATATAAAAGTATGAATATATATGCATTTATAATCCCTCTGGAACAATCTCCTGTTTCTCCACTCTGCAAAACAGTGATTTTTTGAGCAGGCTCCCTATCCTAGCTGGACATGTGTTTGTGTGCCTCTAAATGTGTGTCAGTTCTCTGGGAGGGCACAGAGCTGGGGGAGGAGGCTGCCTTTATATTGTTTCATTTAGAAATGTATTCTTTGGTCAGTTTGTACATACAAGCTGGGTTTATACTGATAATCTTAATTTAGGAATAATAATTGAATAGCACCTAGCAGAAAGAAAGTTTAGGCTGAATGTAAAGAAAAATAATCATATAACTTGCAATATTCCATTTTGCTGTAGCATTTTACACAAAAATTGAGAAAAAATGAAAGAGTAGGTTATGTGAGACTTTTAAGGTACACAAGAGAATATTAAAGTGAACAGTAGTAAGGTTTTCTTGGATGGAACAGGTGTTGATTGCTCGGGTTTTTTTGCTCTTTTTTTTTTTTTTTTTAATTTTCCACAAATATATCACTCTCAGAATCATATGAAATTAATCTGAAGCAATATTTTGGACAGAGGAGATAGGCTTAGGAGGAAGATATCTTCCAAAAACACATTGATGGCTCTCATAGTCAATAAGCACTGTTCAGGAGGGAGAGAAGTGTTTATGAGCAATCCAAATGGCCATTACAATGACTTAATGAGACAATTGCAGAAGAAAATACATTTCTTACATGAAAACAAATAACTCCATTTCAATATAAGAGGTTATTTATGTTTTGAATAATCCATTTATTTTAGCAGCATTCTTGTATATCCTGAGGTATGTTACTATATTGAACTACAGCACAACATCCAGTTCTGTGTTCAGTGGAAACCAAAAAACGAGACAAAAAACTCTAAATTCAAAGGCAAGAAATTTTAAGAGTTCCACTTCTTGTTGGAAGATGCCTTATGATGGCCAAGTTTTGAAGACAGTGCAAAAACATCTACCATCCCTCAGCCAAGCAGAACCCTGCAGTCCTTTCACAAATTAGCTGCACACACTATTTTTGTTTTAGTGTTAGTTTCTTTTAACTCACAGTTTGGATGAATAACACTATTTCTAGCTAGTGTGAATCTATTTCTGCAGGGCACCTCAAACACAAAGCAGTTTTCGTCTAACCTGGCTTAATCAGGGTTTTCAAATCTCCTCTCTACAGAATCCAAATTGCTGCTAAACTTGCCGTGCGATCTTGCCAAACATGTACAAAAGAATCAAATTTCTGCTCAGATTCATGTTCCCAGTGATTCAGTAGGAGTTTGGAATGTGTTTTAACAGTGTCCACTGCAGAATCAATGTCTCTTCCCATATTGTTAGACAGAGGGACAGGCTGGCAGACAGGACCAGCCTGGTTTGGGGGCAGGGACCAAAATAACACGATCATATTTCAACTCATTGTTCAAGTTTAATGAGTTCTGCCATAGCTCCAGCACTAGAAGGTTATTGTGAGGGAAAAACAAAGGGACCCTTCTTTTGTCTTTCTTCTCAAACTATCAGGCCCCATTACTGAAAATTAAGGTTCAATAAAATTCGTATTCAGAGATAATTAGCGGACAGCTTTGTGGTGCGGCGGATAATATGACCAAAGTGCTGGTTCACAGCAGTGTGTACTGAAGTGTGAAAGAGCAAGTTCTCCATTGCTGCTTCTGAGGTCATACCCCCTCATCCTGCATACAATGTGGCAGTCAAAATGCAGCATTCTTACCTGCTGTGATAAAAAATACACCAAAGCAAATAAATTATTTCAATCCCTCCCCTCCCCCTCACAGTTTTTTTTTTTTTAAATAAAGCTAGATCATTAGTAATAAACTATGACTTCATTAGAATGTTCCACATAACAGGATTACAGAGGAATGTGTCAATAACTGGCAAAGGTTTGTCTTTCATTAATTAACACTTTTGTATGAATACAAACTTGTTATCCTCACTTTTTATAGGTGAAATATTATCATTAAAATTAGGCCTTGGTTTAAAAAAAAATCTTGATGGTGTTAATTTGTACAAGTGAACATTTTCCAAATATTGTATAGATTGGAAAAGAAAGAAAATTTGAAATCAGGCAGAGTTACAGGAAGCCTGCTTTTCTCTGCATTAAAGGAAAAGAAAGTTTCAGACTTCTACTCTTTTATATACATGTATATTGAAGTGTACATGTACACATTCTCTTCATATAGTAGAATATTTAAGGAAGTAACTAATTAAATATTTGTTCTGGTTGTGTTGCTTAACAGAAATGCACATTAACTACTTCAGCTTTGCTTCTCCCATCTGTCACAGAGGAAACAGCTCATAAGCTTAGGAAAAGTCTGTAATAAAGTTGTTTATCCTGACACACAAATTTTCTGTGTGGACAAAGAGCAAAAAAGGAAATCCTACCGAAAAAAGTAGAGTATTTTTCTGATGTAGAAACACAATAATTTCAATAATTTCTATTTTTGCCAGTTTTACCTAGTAGCTATAAATGTAACTTTTTGCATTTCAGTGGTAATAACTAAAATATTCACATGTGTAGTGGAATCTTGGCTAGAACTAAGTTCTGAGATACTGATGTTGTTTTACCTTTGTCATGTTATTTACATGATAGATCCCATTAACTGAAGAATGTGTAAGTGCTTTACTCTCACCTTATCTGAAAAATTTATGGGACGATCTAAAATAACCTCATTTTGCATTTCATAATATCTTTTGTTTTGGACAGTTTGGATCAAAATTATGGGTGCTGTGAGACAAGCCCCTTCCTATGTCAACAGTCCCAAAAGGTATTAAACACTTATGTGAAACAAGATATCAATAAACTGGCTTTTTTTCACCTCTTTCCCAGCTGTTGCTAGAAAGGCAGGCACAGTAATATTTAACGTGAACTGTTCTGCCGTACAGAATAGATTGTTGTTTTCCTAAATACCTCTTTATTTTGTAATTACTGAACAATAAGCATATTTTCAAAAAAACAATAGGAAATATGAAATTCTTTCTTGTTCAGGAAAAGGCAGTGTGTAGTACTACTTTAAAAGCCTGTATGGAAATATCCAAAAGCAATGTTGGATTTGTCACCCAGATTACAGAGAAGTTCCATGAGCTTCAATTTGAAAAACGGCTTCAGATAATAATGAACTACATAAAGAAGGTCAATTATTTTTTCCATCAAAAAAAAAAATCAATATTATTATGGGTGAAGAAAAGTAGGTCTCCATCTTTGTTATTCAAGAAATGTCTCTGAAATTGCATGGACTTCTAGATTTCTCAGACACTTGGGATTTTTTTTTTTTAAATAACATCTTGCTGAGGGAATATCTCGACACCCTGCAATATAAGATGGAAACTCTACTGATCCTAAGCCTGGAACTGGGTTTATTAAGATTACATAAGGAAGCACTTTCATCTGCATTTCAGCGTGCAGTGAACATAGTACGTGATGAGAAAAGGAGGATTAGGGCTGTGTCTATACCAGCAAGTAATTCATTATGATAGGAGTAAATAAGTAGATCAAAGCAGTCAGTGCTGCAGCCCTCCATCCTATGGTTGAAAGTTTTCACTTCAGTCTAGGTTCACTGTGATCTCCTGGTCTGAGTGTCTTCATTGCACACATGGCTCAAAGCTCAACATCCAAATGCTCAGGGCTGCATTTGGGAATGTGCCACACCAAGTGCACCTCTGAAGTGGAGAACCTCACCTACTTTTCTCTGAAATCCATCTTGAGAGCATCCAGCTAGCAGGAACAAAACTACACTGTCCAACAAAACAGATGCCAGTAACATGAGGAAACAAAGACTATGACTTCTGCAGTCTAGAAGTACCTTCTAGCGAGAAGAACACAGGGTACAGAAATTCTTGGAATTTAAGTGAATTTCTGACCCCTGCACAACCTCCTCAACAGTGCAGTATGCAGCTACTAACTTTCTTTAAAGAAAATCCTGCAGGTCCTTCTACTCCAGAGGAAGGAGTTAGACTGAAAACCCTCCTTGCAGCATGCTGCAACACTTCAGTAAAACCAGGACTTTCAGTTCATCGCCTTTAGAAACACACCGAAGAAAATATTTTATACTATACATTGAAGTCTGAAGGCATGCTAAATATACCAGGGATTATTCTTGGGTGTGTAAAAGTAAACCACAGAGATCAGCAATATTTTGCCACTTTACAGTGGCATCTCAAGAGAGATTTCCCAGTGAGGAACAAGTGAGGACCTTTGCTGAGTCCATGCAGCACAGAACCACAAACCCGCTGTACAGTGCTGCTCTGGAGACAGTCTCAGTGAGTTATCATAGCCCTGTGACAAGCTGATAAGCCCTGTCAAGGAGTGCATAAATCATCTGTGGTTATTAGGTCAGCACTGGCACTCCTCAAACTTAGATATCCTGCTTGCAGACCTGAGTAACTTCACCAGCAGTTATCTTGGCTGTCTTTACCTCTGTGGTGAAGATGTATCCACAGCCTCCTGTCAGCTTGAACTGCACCTTCCCCGAATCCTTAGGCAAATGATATTGTTCTGTCCTCCACTCTTTTTTTAGAGATTTCTTTCAAGCAATTGAAGCCAGGATATGCAATTGTTCCTTTTAACAGAACTTATGTGAGGACTGGTATTAGCTCTGTTTGAACTGTAGCTCAGCACCTACAGAATTTTGGGGTTTTGATTAGGTTTTTAGTTTTGATTTTTGTTTTGTTTTTGTTTTGCAGGGTATTTTTGTTTGATTCTTTTTTGTTGATTCCTATAACACTTGTTGATTCCACTATAATACTTCCTAATGTCAATTCATGGCTTTAAAATTTTCCAGTAGCTGTGAGGGTCTGACAAAGTTTGATGTTTCCATAATCCCAAGGTCTCACATCTGTAACTCAGTATGGGCAACTAGTTTGTGTGATGAAAAGAATCACAATAAAGCGTGGGTGAAATAGAGCTGTGCTTCTCCATTCAGTCATCTTTCATTCATTCATTTATTAATTATTTAAGAGTAAAATCTAGAAACCAAGTCTTACTGTGATAGAAGTATTGCCTAAAAAAACCCCATATCATTCTGTGTATCTTTTAAATATGAAGTGGGATTGGCAGGTATTTTATCTAACTGTTCTGCATAGTGTAACAAGTTATTCCACAGTTTCTCAGTTACTCATTCATTTGAAGCCTGACAATTTTCATATGCTGAAAACAGAACAAAGGTAAGAAAAACAAGGTTCAAATCAAATTCCTAACAAATTCAACATGTTTTCAGAAAATTGGATGAAGCCTTATTTTTAAAATTAAATTAATTCCATTTAAAATGAATGCTGAAAAATACCTCGGTTTAGAAATGTATTTTCTTTGAAAAGATGAAGAGGATTATGTATATGTATATTTACCTTAATCGTGGAACCAGGATCTGATTCCACAGTCCTGTCCCAAAGCTATGCTCCATAAGACAGTGTGCACCCTGGATCTATTCCCACCCATTCCCTACCCACCCTCCTTCCATGTTTCTTTCCTGTTTGCTGCAGAAAGCTAACTGAAAGCATACACACTGGACTGGAGCCAAAGCAAAGTTAAGCCTCTTATTGATAATCACAACAGGATATCAACCTAATCTAGGGCTTAACCCATTATTTCAGTCAAGATTCCACCTAAGAAATTTATAGGGTGTGTTGGATCTGGCTGAGATGGAGTTAATTTTCCCCACAGTAGCTCTCATAGTGGTGAGCTTTGTATTGGTAGCTAGAAAGGGGTTGATAACACACCTATGTTTTGCCTACTCATACGCCAGGCTCCACAACATCAGCACTGTCTCTCCAGCATTCCCCCCTCACCAGCAGAGCAGGGTGGACAAAGTCTAGGGAAGGGACACAGCCTGGACAGCAGACCCAAAGTGACCACAGGGAGAGTTCATTCCATAGGATGTCTAATCAGCAGTATAAGGTAAGGATGGGTAGGAGAAGTAGGGGGCATTGGGAGTGGGCATTTGTTATTACATCTTGCAGAGCAAATGCTAAGTATGCTGAAGCCCTACTTTGTGGGAAGTGGAGGGGAATTACCTGCTGATAGGAAGCAGAAAATAAAACATTTTCCTTAGATTCTGTGTGCAGCATTTGCTTTTTTTAATTAAAGTGCCTCTATCTGACTCAGACGGGTTTTTTTAAATTTTATTTTCTCCATCTTGTTGAAGAAAATAGTGATAGAGTGGCTAGTGGCCACCTATCCAAGGCCAACTCAGCCCACAGCTGATCCCAGAGCAGACCAGACTGAAACTTCTTCTGTGCTTCTTCT
>VRYO01002772.1:63056176-63069027 GCA_009812075.1 Sialia sialis | reverse complement strand
TGAAAATACTGTAATGAGGGTGCACTTCTTCAGCCAAAACAGCTATGAGGCAATGGTTCTGCTGGATACCTTCTGCTGAGAAAGGCCCAATTTCATAGTCAGTCTTACAGCAAGAGTTTGGTGGCAATATTGCAAATATGTCAGTACCTGGTTTGGCAGTGACAGCTCACCTGTGCTATGATTCTCAGCTCCCTGCATTGTGGGCAACAGGGAGGCAACTAAACATTCAGTGCTCTCTTCCTCATTATCCAAGATGCTACCCTGATCAACAAAGATGTTGTCCTGTATGCTATGGAGCAGCTCTCCGCCAGAGGAGCACCTGACATATGGAGGATACATCCATCCTCCTGATACTTCACAGATGTTGATATGCCCTCAAACTACTTTTGCTGAGTGCACATCTGGATCCCAAACATGTGGAAGGTTTTGCCATCATCACTGATCAGGTTTTCCCGACAGATATGTGAAGATGTATCCCTAAAACTTAAGTTTTCAAGTGGGAAATGTCCTTTTTTCTCTTGAGCTCCACTCATGAGTTTACAGGATGAACCAGCAAGGCTCCCTGCAGCATCAAAGTCTTCCCAGCACAGAAGGATATATGGAGTTTCCCTCATTTAGGAAAAGACTCTGGTACACAAAGAATGAAACTTCATTCACTTCAAGTTTTGGCATTGCAACTCCAAAGGGTACAGATAAACTCTGATGTAAACCACACTTCAAGCAGTGCATAAAATCAATTCCTATTGATTAATATTAGTTTAATAAACCAGCTATCGGTTGCTATTAAAGCAAGAAGAAAGCTAATTCCCTGGTTTTGAGTAAATTATACACCATAAACAGACCCTGAGAGCTGCAAATATTGTCTGGCTTCACTTTTCTTTAGCAGGAAGTCTGAATGCAAATGTGTCAGCCTCACGGTATTAAACATTTTAAAAATAACGGCAGGTAATGAAAGAATAATGTCTATCCCCTGTGATTACAGCCCACCTACCACCCACCACAGTGTGAAGAGGGCAGGTGTCCCTTACAAGCCTGGCACTTGCTTTCAGTCTCTCAACTGCAGGGAGTAACTGCAGTCCTTGCAGAACAGAGCTCTTCTCTAAGAGCTTTGGGAATTTGGTGATGTGAAAATGTAACAAAATTATCCTGTGAAGTTCTGAAAAAAAGGTAAGGAAAAAATAGCTAGGGAAATGGCTTGAGTTACTAAAAAAATTAATTTACTATGCATTAATTATTGGTTAATTAAGTGTCTCTCTGAAAGTTTTGCTGGCATTGAGATCTTTGGTGGTTCTAATTACTTTTGCTTACTGACAGAAAATAGACGACAACACCATATTTGTACCACAGAATCTTTGTAGATATAACATAAAAAATTATACCCATTAGAATTTTTGTTTATTTAGAGGAGATCTAAAATTTGTAAAGAGATTTATTTTCTGCTTAGTAATTAGTTCTTTAAATTTTTGTTGGAATATCTGTAAAAGAGTTTATTTCTACTTCTGTTTTTTTGTTTGTTTTACATTTGTATCTATAGAGTATTAACAGCACACCAAGGCCACAGTCATGCTCACCTAGTGCTGGAAAACCTGCTGGCTTTCTGATTGCCTGATTGAATCCTATGGAATAACCTTTTCTCCTCAGAACCAGAGATGAAGGAAAGGAAGATAAAAGGTAATGTTTATAGTTCCAAAACAAAATTAGCTGGAGAAAAGGAATAGCAGATCACAGAATTCTGACTGTGTCTCACCTTGTCTGAGATGGCAGACCTCTTGAAGTTCCAAAACTGGTATCAGGTCTCATGTCATGGGATCACTGGTTTTATGAAGGCTGGCAATAATTTAAAACAAAAGAGTGGCAAGTACTCTGCAATGTTCTGACTGCTTTCTTGTAGATACAAAGGTATAAATAACAATACTCAGTCTTGCAAGTTTTGACCTAACTTCATCATATTTCAAAATCACAAATAGAACTGTTGGTAATCCTCGGCATGAAGACAGTTCTCCCATGTATTTACACAACTGCCCTGACAGTATAGGTGGCCAAGGAACACTTCACTTTGGTTATCAATTAAAAACAAGTAAGAAAAATGTTCCTTAGGTCAGTTCGGTACCCTTGATAATCTTCCTTCATCCATAGTGAGAAAAACCTCAAAAATACAGTAGTTGAAAAGTTAGTGGTATAAGGTTAACTTATTGCATTCACTTAGGGATAAAGGAGTGGAATTAAAAAAAGGGGGAATGAGAATATCAAATTAGTATCTGATGCAGTGCAGGGTTTCATTCCAGTCTGGAATATTCTATTTCTTGTGCAGCAGTTATTCGAAGTTAACGTCATATTGCCAAGTTTCATTATATGGAGCTGTACACTATGTGTTTACTGTTCTCTAACATTAGGGAAGCATTCAAAAATCAGTACAAAGTCTACTTTGTCTGAATTCTTCAACTTGCTGCCTGCACTTTAAGTTTATCAGGAGTCAATAGGTGGTCCAAGTAACATTTTTCTCTATCAGGCTGCTCAGAACAGATTTGGAAAGCTAAAGTTCCTGGGTGTGTGCTGCTGCATCGGTCTGTAGCATTTTTAAGGCCTGTTTTTGTATTTTTGATAGGTCTGTGGGAATTCACGAAGAGTAATAGTGATACACAAAACTTTGAGCAATGTTGCTTTGACATCCTGTAATATTAAAAAGATTGGTAGCTTGTGAAAAACTGCACAAAACCAGAGACAACTGGTTAATAAGACAGAAGGAACTACAAAAATACTTGCAACAGGTACCCCCTGAAACCTGAGCTCATGAGCTTCCTCCAAGGTATGAATAAAAAGTCCTATTTTCAGTTACAAAAACTCAGTTCTAAATTATTTATTACAGAAAACATGCAACCTTATCTTAAAATTAACTTTCTAAAAAGCTTCTTTCTGAGGTATCTCCATGATATGGGCTTAGCATTTATCTTTTATCTTTTTTCACCTTCACTGGGCAAAACAGAATTTGCTGTTTTTACAAAAAGGTCATTAGTAGCCTGAAGGTCTATGCAAATCCTTCACACCAAACACTAATAACATTAGAATGGAGTGAGTGATAAAAGAACTGAAGAAATGAAGATTAGAAACTATTCTAAGTAAAAAAGGGGTGGAGGCTAGCAACCTGTCAATACAATGATTTGACTATGGATGGTCATAACTTGTATGCTTTTATAGCTAAGTTCAGAGTAATCCTGAAGACCTGGAAAATCCTTCCAGGTGAGCATCAGAGAAGTTCAGTTTGGATTTTAGAACGTTCTTTTCCTGATATGTTCCTGTGTCATTCTTTTCTGAAGACATTGACCATATGATGATATTCAAATGGCCAAGCATTTACAATTTCCAGATATGCCAAATAGCAAATCATCCTTTATAATTAAAGGTGACAAGCTGACAAGGAAAATGAATGTAAAATTGTATACGTATATGAATTTTTATGTCAGATTGCCGTCTGTGCACTTGTTTTTTCTTTGTCAATAGCCGAAGGCTCATTTCCCTGTACTAGAAGTGCATTTTATATCGAGGCCTTCAGACAGCTCCCCTTCGCCCTAGTGAATTTGCTGATTAATTTTGGATGCTGCTCTTAATTAACACCCCAAAGGAAGTCTAGATTTTCTAGCCTATATTCCATGTAAAACAAGTGAATCTGAAGAACAATGACCTAAGGAGACAGGCGCGCTGTGTCCGAATGACATTACAAGAACATTGAATATCTCACAAGTCAGGACCTGGTCAGGCAATGCCTAGGGAAAATGTAGGCCTTTAATCAGGGCAGAAATGAGATTCATATTAGTCCAATTTCATTTTCTTTATTGCTGACAAAGAGAGGCTGGGATGGATGCCACCTGACAGTTGAAACATGGTGCTCCTATGCAGGAACGGGTGCCTCTGGCCCTGATTAATAATTGGTACCATTTTGACTTGCGGGCAGATAAGTTGATGATGGATGAGAGAAAAAGAGTGAAGTGATTTATTATAAAATTAGGATAAAATAACGAACTGGCTAATTGCACACAAGCCTTATAAAATGTAGCTGTGGAGTCAGAAGTGCAATGCCAGGCAACAATAATTTCCACCTCACTTTTCACAATGAGATCTTAAACCAAGAAATGATAGAGACAACTCTTACTTATGGAGCTGCTATATGCAGAAAAAGCCTTGCCCATTCTTCTACTTCAAGCAAATAAAACACTGAGACTTATATTTCAGGTTTTTTTATTAATATTGCACTAGAAAAGGGAACAGTAGAACTAAACAGGCCACACTAAACCAACTGTTGCTTCTTTGTTGAAGCTTCTTTGTTAAACCTTGTAACTCTGTAATTCCTTTGCATACTTTAGCAGAGTAAAAATATCTAAATGTATGAAAATGAGATGCATATATGTTAAAATTCAATCAAAAATATCAACTTGCAGGGTCTATTGGCACCTGTAGAATTGTTCAGCTCCCCTGGTAGGTATATTTTTTCTAGTTCACTTTTTGATGGCCTGAATTTCCAAACCTGTGCTCCGACAATTGTATTAGAAACTGAGTCATCTATTGCTTGTTATTTTATACTGCATATGTCCAGCAGAGTACAACTGCAGATTAAAAAAGCATATGCTAAAATAACCACTGACTGGCTGATAAAAATATTTATTTGGCTGTTATGAATCAATGTTATTGTGTTCTTTTTTCTGTATAGGACAGGTGCTTGATCACTTTCCCTTGGAAATCTTTTAAGTCCAATCTGCTCTAATTCCTTGAAAAGTTTTGCTACTAGCAGTTTTAATCCACAACCAAGAGATTTTTTTCTGCAAGCTCAACTATTAAACAAGCTGAAATTAGTAAATTAAATGCAACTTCCAACAGTATTGTCCCAATAAGATGAGTTCAGCTATAAAACTTAAAATTAATGTAGCACGGGGAGCTAAAATTTAATTTTCATGTAATTGATTTCTATTCTAAAACCAAAATGGCAATTTCTCTTTATACTCCACAAAGTCTCCCATACTGAATTTGCCATGCAGATTAGGAGGCAGGATTTTCAAATCATTTGAAAATATTTTATTTTGGTTCAAAAGCCAAAATCATGCCTTAAGAGCATTTAACATTTTGTATAAAACTAAAGAAAAATAACAAATACATATAATACTATATGACTTGAACAAATATTATAAGGTTTCATATCTGATCCACTCTTGCACACCTACTATAACTGCAATTTATTTTTTAGGAGGATTTTAGAAAAGTTAACCTGAATTAATTTCTAACATGAATTCTTAAACTACTTCAAATCCACAGGAAACTGTGTTTCAAAATTTTTAGGTGTCTTTAACAAGACATAGCTTCATGAATTAGAGTACATAGAATTAAGACTGCTTCCCAAAAGGTATATCACATTTCCTTAAATTCTTTTAAACTCATGTCCCTGTTTTATCTGGACTAACCTCTTCAAGAGTACTCTATTTAAAAATATTTTCACACTGATGCAATTAGAGTTTATTTCAGGTGGAAGGTGATTTAACAGAAAAATTACAAAAGCACCATCCTTTTTTGTCTGATTCCAAAATTATGAAATTTATGATAACATCCATCAAAACTTGAAGGCTACATCCCATCAGAACACAGATTTGAGAAAAAATGCATATTTCTGTGAGAAAGGAGATAGGAGAGTAATACTGCCTGTGTTGTACTTGGAAATTGCATTAATGTCTTCTCACCATCAATACCTATGTTTTTTCAATATCTCAGAGATTTGACAGTTTAGGTTAAAAGAAAATCATCTTAATTAACTGTAGTGCTTATAAAATCATGAGATAAATACCAGTACAAGACTGACTTGAACTCTGAGCTTCTTCTCTGTACTTGAGAAGGAGCAGAGTGGCTGGCTATGACAAGGACTCCTCTGTAAGCCACACTGGAAGAGGAGTTCATGTTTGTATGAGGTTGATGCCAGGCATGGACTTACCCCATCTTGCCTTTCATATCTTTGCTGCTGCTGAGACTCATATGCCTAGCAGAGCTGAGGCTTTCCATTTCTCCATTTCTCGGAGACGCTTGTGGCTGAAAAAATAACATTATATCATAGATTAGGACAGCTGAACCATTTCTCACAGATTATTGAAAGATATCTGAGAGCAGCTTTAAGATCAGAAGGGAAATTGAAGTCTATGTTCTCTGTAGAAATAAAATTGGAAAGACAAAAGCCCAACTAGAACTCAATCTGCAACCACCCTTGCAAAATTTTTTTTTAAAAAATAATGTTTCTATAAATACATTAATAAGAAAAAATAAAAGAACCAAGAAGAGTCTCCCTCCGTTTTTGGATGCAGATGGGAATGCTTCCACCAAGGCTTCCTTTCTCTCAGTCTTGCACAAAAAGATCAGTTATACTCAGGGAACTCTGCCTCCAAGCTGGTATACAGGGATGGGGAGCAGAATACACTCCCTGCAATCCAAGAGAAAGTAGTTAGTGAGCTGCTGTGCCACCTAGACATTCTCAGGTATATGGGGCTAGATGGGATACAAGTGAGGGTGTTGAAGGAGCTGATGAAAGAGCTCATTAAACCACTGCCTTTCACTTTTCCTCAGTCCCAGACCACTGGAAGATCACCAGGTAACCCCATCTACAAGAACAGTAGGAAGGAGAATCCAGGGAACTACAGGCTTGTCAGTTTTACCTCACTTCCAGGGAAGATTATGGAACAGATTACCTTGGGTACTATCACATGGCACATGCAGGACAGCCTGGGGATCAGGCTCAGCCAACATGGGTTTATGAAAGGGAGGTCCTGCTTAGCCAACTGGATCTCCTTTTTAGGATCAGGTAACTTCCCTAGTGGATGAAGGAAAGGCTGTGGATATAGTCTACCTAAACTGCAGTAAAGTCTTTGACAGTTTCCCACAGCATTGCTTGGGAGAAACTGGCTGTTCAGTGCTTGGGAAAATATATTGAGTTTACTGGGTAAAAACATGCATGAATCACTGGGCCCAGACAGTGGTGGTGAATGGTGCTACATCCAACTGGTGGCCAGTGATGCCCCTGAGGACCCAGTTTTTGGTCCAGTCCTGTTTAATATCTTTATCAGTGATCTGGACAAGAGAATCAAGTGCACTTTCAGTCAGTTTGCAGGTAACACTAAGCTGGGCAGGAGCTTTGATTTGCTGAAGGGTGGGAAGACTCTGCAGAGGGATCTGGAAAGACTGGATAGATGGGATGAGGTCAGTTGTATGAGGTTCACCACGGTGAAGTTGCCCTTGGACCACTACAAGCCTGTGGCATGTGCTGTGCTATAGTCTGGGCAGAGTGGCTGGGAAGATGCTCATCAGAAAAGAACCTGGGAGTGCTGGTCAGCAGTGGCTCACCAAGAAGGCCAAGAAGGTCAATGGCATCCTGGCCTGTATCAGAAACAGTGTGTCCTGCAGGATTGGACAGTGATTGTTCCCCTGCACTCAGTACTTGAGAGGCTACACCTCGAGTCCTGTGTTCAGCTTTGGGCCCCTCAATTCACCAGTGAGGTGCTGGAGGATGTCCAGAGAAGGGCAACAGAACAGGGAAGGGCTCTGTAACATTAGCCCTGTGGCTGAGGCAGCTGGGGTTGTTTATCCTGGAGAAAAGGTGGCTCAGAGGAGACCTTATCTCTCTCTACAGCCACCTGGAAGGAGGTTGTGGTGAGATACAGGTTCACCCCCTCTTCCAGACAGCCAGCAGCAGGACAAGAGGACACAGTGTTCAGCTGCTCCAAGGGACATTCAGGTTGGATATCGGGAAATGTATTTTCAATGAAAAATTGTTAAAGGATGAGAACAGGCTGCCCAAGGAAATTATTGAAGTCACCACCCCTGAAAGTACTCAAAAAACAAGCAAACATGACACTTTGTGATATGTTTTAGTTGTCATGGTGGTATTCAAAGGTTGGACTTGACGATATTGGAGGTCTTTTCAAACTTTGATGATTCTGTGATTCTATGACTCTATTTCCCATTTTTCTTAAGATTTGGTTTCAGGATTCAGAATCTGAGGAATGTCTTTCACAGAACTTGAGTCTGCCCACTAGCTTTGTCACAGGTAGATAGAAAAAGAAAAGGAGATAAATATGTCCAGTTTTGGAAGAAGATGGAAAAAATTAAAGAAATACAGTTTCTCCACGCTACTTCATCCAAGAACTGGCTATAAGAAGTCTGAGTGATGGTCTTAAGTGTGAGCTGGACTCTGGGGAACCTGCTAGAAAAACAATAACTTAAGTTGTGAGTTATATGCATTGTTGTGACTTACAAGCAGCTTTTTACTGTATATGGGACTTTTTTTAGAACGGAGTGATTCCAAGGAGAGAAAATAAAATCCTATGAATGTTACCCATTCCTAAATAACTGGATTTATCCTTCTGAGAAGGCTGCCAGCTCTTCATCTTCATGATACTCCTGTTCCTGTCATGAGATTGCAGCAGCTTTGGGATATGAGCATCATGCCATCAGCACAGATTTTTAGATCAGTGCAAGCTTAATCTTACTTCCAAAATCTTTGACTGGGTTGGGCCTGCATCTATGTCTGGCTCTGTCTCTCTCAGAAGACTATAACTTACTCTTTTAGCAGTTGCATTTGAACTGTGTTTTGTGTCAATGTGGGATAAAGAAACAAGAGGCCTGCATGTAATTTGGATTTTTCTAAGTATCTCGTTTCAATCTAATGTACTGTTGTGTAATTAAGCCAGTAAGTCTATATGTCGAGCCCATTTCAGGACTTGGTCTGCTATCTTTAGTCAGTGACAAATTCTGGTTTCCATTGCTTGTTCAGGGATGATAACAGTGTGATTTACAGGTATAAGTAACAAATTAGATCAATTAAAAAGTCTAAGAGTGGCACCTGTCTAAGTGTAGGGTTGCACTAAATGATTTCCACATCTTTGTTTCCTGTAGGACCCTGCATTTGCAGCCTCTCCTCAGAAAGGTTAACAATGGGAGAGTTGTTTCTTAATGCCTATGAACCAAGAAAGAGCCTTATCCTGCAGCCCAGGGATATGATCATAATCTCTGAGTGAAAACAACAGCCGTATTTTTCAGCTCCATGTGTACAAATGATCCCTGTGTTTCATACAGTTCTTGAGTATGGCATCTTGGATTGCCCAATTTGTTACAAGCCTGTATTGTGAGCTGGCTCTGTATAGTAGAGCTGAACTCCAAGTCAGATACGTGCCCCTCTTTCTTTGTGTACTATTCTCAGCATTTTGTGTTCTTGTAGACCTTTATAAAATATTTCAAAGTTTTTACAGTCTTAAGAAATTTTCAAATAATCTGATTTATTTTTTCTAACAGTGGAAGGAAAGCATGCAATCTTAAAATTAACAGATTTGTGATATTTCTATCTCTTTTATCTCTATTATTGTCTAATGAAACGTAATCATTTTATGATAGGCCATATTAATACAGAAACTCCTTAAAGGCCGTACTTAAAATGAATGATGAAATCTCTATTTTTATTATTGCAGTTAAAAGCTTAGAAGTACATCTGCAGTTTATTATAGCATGGGCTTCTTTGGGCATTGGAGATTTAATCCAATAGACTAGTAAATATTTGACATGTAACACTCCTCCATGGCAAAATCACAGCTGGAAATCAAGAAAACAGGCTTTTTATAGCAGCCTCAGGAGGAGACATCAGGACATCCAAGAAGCCCGAGAGGTGAAAAGGATGTGGACATGCTCAGATTCCTTGCTCTCTGTCGCTTTCATAGTAAAAGATTCTCTGGTATTGCTCTGGTTAATGAACTCCCTTCATTAATTGGCCCTGGATTTCCAGGAAAATAATAATAATGTTCCTCCTCTCGGTATATGTATTCAAGGTCTTGGGGACAAGTGCTTGTTTGTACAATCTTCCTCTCAAGCCAGAATTATTTGGTTCCAACTCGTTCTCCTCTACTTCTCAGATATATCTGGCTCCTCTGAGCTGTGGTCAGAAGTTTTGCAAGCACAGTCTTTCACACATTAGTACAATGTCATCTCATTAGGGTGGAAATTCCATGTGGGAAGGAACCCAGTACTTGATATTACAAACCAGTTTCTACAATGTTTGAAGGAGAAATTTCAGGTTTTGTGCTGTTGGGTTACTATTTAGCTTCAAAGTGATAAAAACCAATTGTGCCCTTAAAGCTCTTCACTTTAGATCGCAAGTCATATTTAGGCTGGATTGAGTACTGAAAAATATTTAAGCTAAAAATGTTTAGATTAGTATCTTAAAGGAAATGCACTCTGAGTTAATGCAGGAGGATTAATATTCTTGTCATATTCCTCCTGAGAATCATCATCCAAAAAAAGAAGAACTTGTCACCCTCTTATAACATGTTGAATTAAATCCAAGAACTAAGTGATGTGAATTACCTTCATATTCCTAGAGCTATTCCCTATAAGTAATGGTGATCATATATATTGGCAAAGCAGCCCAGGAGAAATGGCTATATTTATGTCCATAGTGTGCCTGTTCAGGGAATAGGGAAGATTTTCATGTAAAGGTCTTTTAGTCTATTCCTGCTGATGAGTTTTCATACCAATTTACTATATGGTGCACCAATTTGTATATGGTATTTGCACTGCAGCTGTAATCCTATGTTTATATGCACCCTGCAGACTCATGTGTAAACCTGTGTGCAGTATTACAGTGACACAGGCCTGATCCATGAAAAACATTGCAAATATGTAAAGACAAGCAACATGGGAAAAAGCAATTAGGTGCAATATAGTCAAATATATAATATCTTCTACTTCAGAGTGTTTGTTGTACAGTCACTCTTTCTCTGAGTGCTGGAAATATCCTCTGTCAGATGATAAATTCTGGAGGGGAGTGCCAAGAATTTTCCATTGCCTCCCCATTTTCCAAATTTCCAGAAATGTTGCTAATATGCCCCTGATTTTTTAATGATACAGACATTTCCTGGGAACTAGATCTGAAAGGAGAATAGCTCATTTGCCATCCTATGCTGAGGAAACGTTTTGAATCATTTAGTTTGGATTGAATTTTAATTTGAATTTTAACCAGAAACCCGTATGTGAAACTCCCCAAACCCCATTAGTAATACTTTGTGTTGTCCTAGCAATTAGGTTTCAAACTTTTTATAAGTATCCAAAGTTGTATCATAAGTATGTTCCCTTAGATGGAATCCCTACATTTCATTTATATACTTTCCTTTTATTTAATGATGTGACAGAAGATATTCGTTGTCTTACAGATGCATTAATTGAAGTATTCAGTTGAATTTTTTCTAAAATAAATGGAATTGCTGAATATGGCCGTGTTTGACAATTACTCATAGGTAGCTCCTCACAAAATTTATGTGAGTTACTCTATTCTTTAGCTATCATTTAATGAATGTTATTATCATTTGCTGAATTATTTAAAGCTATCTTCAGGCAAACTTAAATGACTGTATTTATTTTTTACATAGAAGCTATTTATTGCACTTTGCTGTTTCTGTAACTTACCAACTTTCCCTTGTCACATCAACATCCTTTCAAGAGATGCTTATTTTCTTCACCCCATTACAGCAGGTTTTTTTAAGAAGATCTCCAATTATAGAGGAGATTTCTTGGCAGTGCATGCTATAAATGCATGAACCTTTGAAAAATGTTGAGAGGTGTAATAAACAGAGTTATGACAATTTTTGAAAGGAGACCAGTAATATAAAAACAGAGCCCCAAGAAATGTCTGCTGCTAATGTAATTGGGCTGGCTGGGTGGGTGTTTGTTTGGAAAGGTGGATTTATTATGGGAGAAGGGCCACAGCAGGGAGGTGATTGCCCTCTCCCTGGATTAGCACTTCATGGTGGTCCAGGAGTGGGGCTGCAGCACTGGCCAGAACCTGCCCTGCCAACCCATCCTGTGCTTCATCTGGTCCTGCCAGGCTGAGCACACACATAAACCTCTCCCAGGGAGGCCCCTGCCAAAGCAAAGCAAAATTTCTACCCTTGAAGCATAAAAGAGCACTCTTTCCAAGAGTGATCATATTCTTGATTTCCACAGGGCTAACAATTAAAATTTCCTACAACTTAGTGCTGATTACGAAGGGGTGGAAAACACCTCTGTGGCAAGTGAGCACTGAACTTGGGCCACTTACTCTGTGAGCTGAAGCAACAGGGGCTGCCCCACCACTTCCCTTTGTGGCTCTATTTGAATTCACTTGATTAATGTTGTATGTGCAAGTCTATTGAGGCACTGCATTTAAAAGGATTGTTTACCATGGCCTTGTAATCAACCTGCCTTAGCAGCACCCTATTACCTGCGATAACAGGGCTGCTGCAATTTGGATCTGAAAGAAAACCACCTCAGATGGGCTCTCGGGTGCTTTAAGTGCTAGTATGCTGCCCTGTCATCTTCATTTGTAATTTGTTTTCAAGAACAGTGATTTGCATTTCAGTTGGATTACACCTTTTAATGTATCACAAACGTAAAGTGGCTGCAGTGAAAACTCACATCTCCACTAGTTTTCAAACGATCCATTTGAGGCTTCAGTGGAGAGGATTACAATTACAATTAAAATCAAAAGCTTGTTCATTCTTTTAATGACACATACTAACCCTTTCTATATTAAGCCTATCGTGGTGCTATACAATGATGATTTTTTTTTTTAAAATATGAAATAGCTGCATGTGCTCTGCCTTATCATCCACTACACACCAATGCTGTTTTTCTGAAAAGGAGCACATCCTGCACAGTGAATCCAGAGGACAATTTACCTAGACAAAATATAGAAGAACACCCAAAAAAGAATGGGGAGAAAAAAGGTCTACTGGTGGGCTCTGAGTTGATTGTTTTTTCTTTTCTTTTCTTTTCTTTTCTTTTCTTTTCTTTTCTTTTCTTTTCTT
>VRYO01002772.1:63006289-63054647 GCA_009812075.1 Sialia sialis | reverse complement strand
TAGGCTGGATTCTTCAATGAAAAAGGTGCAGCTTAAATTCGTGAAATTACTGTACCCTAATTCTCTCTGTTCCTAATTGCCAGGCTGGGACCACCCCCTCACCTCAAGCACATCTCCCTGTCTCCTGGAGAGGCTGACCTGTGTCCCAGGACAGAAGAGATTCAGACTCCACTACAATGAGCTGAGGATTGTCTGTAGAACCTGCTGGTGACCCTCCACAGAGGGTTATCAAATCCCAGCCATGAGGTGGCAGCATGGTCAGAGTCCAAGGCACTGCCTCCAGTGCAGGGGTGAGGAACGGGGAAGAGAAGAGCAGCGTCATAAAAATTAATTAATTAATTAATTAATTGATTAATAGTGTTATTTCAGCTAAACAAATGAACCAGTTATTTTTTTTCCTGTTTTTCAAAGACAAATGAAAGTCCTAGAATGCACCAGGCTCTGATACTTGAATTTCCTGTCTCCTAGAACTCAGCAGAAGTCACAGCAAAGCCTACTGTTTTGTAGAGATTTTGTTAGAGAGATTTAAATTCCTTACAGACAAGATGACAAGAATCTCTCAATTACTTCTAAACAGTCTGAAATAAATGGGAAAGTTTCAGCCTATTCTCTCAAAATTTCCTCAGTTAATGAAAAATTACCATTTACTAAAGCTAGATAGCTATATCCATAATTAATATTTAAAACTGAATCAAATGTCTGAGTCAAGTCAAAGTAGTTTTTGTTTCAATCTTTTACCCAAAGATAGATTAAAGCACCTTTCCAAAATGAAATATTGAAAATCAAGGCTTCTAGTTTAATATTAACAGAGAAGTAGGCGGCATTTCCTTCACTCAATTGAAATGATTTGAAGGCAACTGTCTACTGAAAGGATGTCTTTACGACTTTCTCTATATTTAGCAAGAATGAGAAAGTCATGCACACCTGAAGATTTCTCATGCACAACTGACCAGCATTTGGTAAACAAAAAAGTTCCTGCCTTAATGATAGACCAAAATAGAATTTGCAAGCAGATTACACGCAGCAGTCAAACACATTTTAGCAAAACATTACCTTGATGTGTCTCTCCACCTACTCATGTCATTTTATATTCTGACTAAATAGAGTATTATTTTCCTTTAGGCAAGCCTTTCTTCTCAGGTATTCAGCAGTATGGAAAGGGCAAGCTTAAAACAGATTGAAAACATCTCACAGATTACCTAAGAATCATAGCACATTAATGAAGAAATAGGATTTTTTTCTGTTTGTTTTCATTTAGATATTTTAATACTAATCACAAACAGCATTAAGAAACCTTAAATCCAATGACCAAAGTGATAGAGTGATTTACAAATGTCATTGAGGTGTTCCAGGGGAACTGCCTTTCAAGCACCTCATACACTTCACTCATCTGTGTGAGATGATTTTCTGGTTGCTCTGCAAAAATGCATCATTGAACAGGTGGTTCAGCCTGACCCCTTGGCATCAATTCAATGTTCGACGGCAAAACTGTGATTTCAAAAGTAAACAGAGGTGGTTGCAAAATTAGTATGAGATTTAAATCATTATTCTTTGTTTTGTTTTTTTTTGTTTTAGCTGAGCTTTCCTCTTTATTCAATTGTCATACATTTGTACTGTAATTAGATTTTACAGTGGTCACTTTCATGATTCTCTTTCATTTTTAGTTTATGAAAATACGTGTACCATTTCATAAAGTGTCTTGACAAAATGAATTTGATAATCTGTACTAGATTAGGTAATTTTCTCAAAAGATCTTGGTGAAAGAAATAATGTGGAAGCAATCCCAGACAGTTCAGAGGGAAATGTTTTTCCTGAAAGCTCTCTTCATGTGCCAAAGTCATATGTCTTGTGTCATCTTCTCCAAGTTAAAACCTAAGAAGTCTTGGAGCAGCCCATTTAGATACCACTGCAGGGCTCTGATCCCCATTACTCACTGTTCTTCAGGCAACGAATCTCAAGTCCTGCCCTCCTGCACACTTGGAAGAATCTTCCATAGTTTTACCTATGAGGGATGATCACCTGCATACAGACCCTGTACTTCTGCTTCTTAGTCACCACCCATGACTTGGCAACCTGACTTGACTTGTGCCGCAATGATTTTCCCTATGAACATTCCATCCATTAGAGAAAGGAAGCTCTTGGAGGAGGTGCGATGAGTTGGCACATGTTGATTAATACCAAGGTCATGGGTGTAATCCCCATATGGGCCATTCACTTGGACACTTGTGGATCATTCACCTGATCCTCATGGATCTCATCCAACTCAGAATATTTTGTGACTCTATGACAAAAGAAGATGCAGTTATAGCCTTCATGTGTTCATTTCTAAGTCGGATGCCACTCTTGAAACTGACACCAAGGAAATAAGAGGTACTCAGCAAAATTCTGTGAAGGAATATTTTTGTTTATTGTTAGTCTTGAAAAGTATCAAAAAGTAAGAAAATTTTCATGGCTTGTGTCATCGAAGAGGAGGAGTTTTTTGGACATCAAATAAAGCTTGTACTGGATATCACACTATGAGTTTAAAATATTTTACTTCATTTTTCATTATCTATTAGACATACTTCAGAGGATAATCACTTTCAATTAAATAAAAATATTTTAGAAATATGATAATAATTGTTTTATTTCTAGGATTTATCATTATGATTTTAACAACAATGAAGATGAAACAAAGACATTTGGTACATTTCAGCCTATCTGGTTCCATGTTTCATCAACATGTAAAGTTTCACACAAGATTTTTTACACAAAATTTTAATCCATTTCAAACTGATTAAATTCAGCAATCCCCCGATAGACTATTTCTAAAATAGCCATCAGTCATTGTCTCTTACAATTCAGAAGCTACTCTGTTTTGATTGGCCCATTTCAGGTAAAAAAAAATAGTACCCATGTTGCTCCAGATGAGAAAAGGTCATATTCCTAATGGAACTGAATATAAATCCAATGTGATTTTCTTGTTACACATTACATCATTAGCTACAGATTTATAGGGAGAGAGCTAATATGTTAAGGACTGTAGCATAGCTTTCTTTCTCAAACGCACCTAATTTTTGAAGTTAGACGGCACTAAATTTCTTCCTATAAGAATATCCAAAGTATTTTTCTATTATTGGCTCTTTCTTTTAAGTGAAGACTTCAGAGCTGATGAATATTTCATGGGTAGAAAAACACCTACAATACGAGGTTTTACCTACAAAATCTTTGGGGAAAGGGAGAAATGGCAGGAAGGCGCTGTAAGGACAGTTCTTTTAAGAGGTCTTTGGAAAAAGGTCTCCATTTCATTTTCCACATCAATAACACCTCCTTCACCCCTCAATACTTACTTCCTTTCATTCCATTCCATAATGCTGTGCAGTCATTTTTGTAGTTTTCTTTGAATTAAAGAGAGTCTCCTGCGCTGGCTAAACCATTTTAAAACTAAAAATTTAAACAGAAAATTTGAACAATGGAAAAAATAAAAAGGACAACCAACTGTAGTAGCTGTAAATTTGTACAAATCTGTGATACTGTAATAAGAATCACAAAAATATTCAAATGTACATTTTAAATTGATGTCTTCCATATTCTACTGTACAACCCCAATAGACTTGTCACCTGGATTTCAGGAACATATTTGAACTCAGGAGTATCAAGGATGTCAAAAATTTTGTATTTCTCTAAAGACTGTCCCATTCCAGATGAACTCTTATGAATAAAAACATGTAGAACTCCCTTCTGACTGATAATTGCTAATAGGCAGCAATGACATAAAAACAAAAACCAAACCAAAACAGAACAAAGGCAAAAACCCCCAAACAAGCACGCAAACCTAACCAAAACAGAACAAAACCAAAAAAGAACCACGCAAAATAAAAAAAAACAACAGAAAAAACAACAAAACAAAAACCCTATTACAACCAAATTCAAGGACAATACAACCAATAAAACCTGTTCAACCTGTTCCAGAGAAAAGGATATCAAAGTCCACTAACAGTACTTTTCTGATACAGAGGTTTCTTAGGTAGTATGATGACTAGTGAAAGCATAAAACTAGAAAAATTGAGAAAGAAAAAGAAAAAAATCAAAACAAAACTAACCCCCCTCCCCATCTACAAATGGTTTCATCCTTTGAAGTCTTTATTTGTCATTCTGTTCTCAGGCTTCAATGGCACACGGCAGAAAGTACTGGCTTGTCAGACAGGAACACAAGTCCAATACTCAAATTAAAAATTTATACTTACAATAACATAAAAGTCTGTGAGGCATAAGAATTTTCCTTACTCATCTAGCCCATACATTTTATGTTTAAAAACCCAAATTGAATGTCTAGGCCAAGCCCTCTTCCTATGAAGCTTCTTAAGCTTCTTTGTCTACTAGATTTTCTAAACTGTCAGTCATTATTGTTGTTTCCCTTTCACCTATTTCTGAAGTGGAAATTACATACTGGAGTCAGTGGTTTCAATATTTTATCTACAAGAAGGAGAAGTTGCACTAGATTCCTCTGCTTTCACTTCTTAAAGCAGGTTCTCTGTCTTGCCGAGCCTGTCCTTCTTCAATGCACTGATTTTGATGGGGTTTGGTTTGGGGATTGGTTTTTTTTCCCCTTTTTTAGAAAAGAGTCCCTCATCCTGAAATATGACCTACCTTTCAGTTTTCCCAAATGCGTAACCTTTCATTTAACTGAAAGGCATTAATGCTGTGTGAGCCTGAATGTGTAGTAAATATCTCTTGCTAGAATTTCTTTTTGTTACTCAACATGCCACAGAAGCTGAGATTATCTGCAGACTTCACCAGCAAGAGCTTTTTATTTATTTCCAGATAACTGGTAAAGATACTGAACAGGTCTCAGGTCAAGAATAATCCTGTTGCAACTCCTTTCAAGATTTGAATTTCCAAATTTCCAATTTCTGGCTATAATAACTTTTTCTGATACCTCACTTGCTAAGTGAGCAATGAATTTACTTTGTATAGTAAATATAGGAAAATATTCTAGAGGTCTACTTCAAAAATTCAATGATGTTGGTCAAGCAAGATTGAAACCTCATCAGACAATTAGTTCTAGATTTTTGTTCTAGATGTTTAGTTCTAGATTTTTCATACACAGCCACCTTGACTCTCTGTTAGGCTACTAACTTTTACCTTTTCTTAATTACATCTCTGCATATTCTATTCATGACCTAAGTTGTGGTCTATCAACCTGAATGAAATTTTTAGTAAATTCAATTGTTATGCTTAATTTTTGAGGTACTCACAGAATGCTTGTATGACATCCCATCTCTCTGAATTTCCTCCACCACTGCAAATTGTTTTCAATACCAATAGAATGGCAAGGATTTTAGTATTTATCAATACAATTTATGTGGTTATATAAAATTGAATATGTCTTTTTTTACCTGCTAGGGATTTTGTTCCTTAAAACTTTTATTTTTCTGAAAATTACTTTTTAAACGGAATTACAAAAATTATATACTTATAGGAAGGCAATTCCTGTCTATATCTTCAGCAGATGTGTTTGATAACTTGGGAAATTACTTTGTCTTTTACTTTCTTTTTCTTTTTTTCTTTTTTTTTTTTTTTAATGGATATTAAGGACAAAAACTTAAATAAGTCACACATTAAGGTTAGCCTTTTAAGCTTTTAAAAACTGGGATATGGAAAAGGTTACCTTCGTAGTGCAGTCTTTTATATTCCCGCTTTTCTTTGTGAGTATATGTCTTACATTTTAAGTGTGATAAAATATAAGATATGTCATAAAATACACAGTATGGCTGACATAATGTTACTACAGGAAATGGTATTTTCTGACTTTCAAGTACTTGAAATTGTCACCTTCCCAACATATTTTCTTTATGTAGGCAATTGCAGTCTCATTTGTTCATTTTTCTATCTGTGAGCACCCAGTAATATGCTTGAACATGAACAGATATTAGAAAAAATTGGACAGATATTAGATTTTTTTCACTGAAAGACTGGTTGGGCATTGGAATAAGTTGCCAGGGAGGTTGTGGAATCACAATTTCAGCAACTATTCCAGAGACATCTGAATGGGGCAGTAGGGGATATGGTTTTTAGGGTGATTATCGTGGTGCTGGGTTGATTGTTGGACCAGATGATCTTGAGGTTTCTTCCAACCTTGATGTGATACTGTGAGCAAATGGGAGTATATTTAAAGATAAAAGTCAGGAATTTATTTCTACTTTTGTGGGTACCAGTTCCATACCAGGTTTTACTTGTACATGTTACCATTCTCCCTTACGGGCTCCAGGATTCACAAGAAATAAAGGTGACACAACCCTTTTTTTAATTTTTCTTTCGTGCTGCTATCTCTCTGCTGAATGTAATGCTTAATTTTGATGCAAGAATATTACAGTAATTTCAGTATTATAAGCCGCACCTTTTTCATTGAAGAATCCAGCCTACCCCAGTAGTGCAGCTAATCATGAGGTGCGGCTTATCTATGCACAAATCCCAGTGAAATGCCAGCACGGAAATGAGAGTCGGCAGGGGAGGGCGCCTGGGGCTGCCTTTAAAGGCTTTGCTGGTCTATGAAAACTGTTTGCAACTTGAGCACCTGACACCAAACCACGCTTTGGGGCGAATCTGTTACTAACTTGTTACTTTGTCGCACATGTATCCTCAATTAAAAAAAAAGAAAAAGGTGCAGCTTATATTCGGGTGTGGCTTATATATAGACAAATCCTGTTGTCTATCCGGCTACCCACATGTGCGGCTTATAATCAGGTGCTTATAATTGTGAAATTACTGTAGTACATTTTCACTTTTGCCAGTAGCCTTGTATGAGGTTTTATTCTCACATAGCCTTTTGCTTCAAGGAGTTAGGCAGATACAAATTATTGTGCTGAAATTAATTCATAGCAAGTTAAAAAAAGACTTGGATATACCAGCAATGGATCTGGACCACTAATGTCACAGGGAATCATGAAACAGACCAGATTGGAAGGGACTTCCAAAGATCATCCTGTACAAAGTCTTATGAGAAAAATGGGAGGCTGTGGGAACTGAGCTTGGCAACTCTGGAGGAGAGACAAGTTTGGAGGCACTTCCTTACCATCTCCAACTATCAAAATAGAGAAAAGGAATCCAAATGTTCCCTCTTGTTGAACAGCTAAAGGAACAGAGGCAAAGGACAAATGCTTCAGGAAGGGAGTTTCTCACTGAGTGTAAGGAAAAATATATTTGTAGGAGAGTAATGTGAAAGACATCATTACATCTGCAAGTCTCTATCAATCTGCTCTACCTTCAAAATCATCTCTGCTTTGAGTAGGGTGCTGGACCAGATCAATCATAAGGGCCCCTTTTCATTTCTGTTATTCTGTGTTTCTAGAGTTCATAACCCAGTAGAGACTTGAATGGTTTGGAAGATCAGTCTGTTCAGCTGACTAGGGTAGGGTAGCCCCCACACAGGCCACGTTATATTTCATTTCAGGATTTCAGGTAGGTAAGGAGAAGGCTGACTCTGAAAAAATCATCATAGGCCTCTAATCTCAGTTTCTTCCTCTTACTTATAATCCTCAACTTATCTTTTGCTCTATATTATATTCAGTTCTGCATATACTTTTCTCTTAATTCCTTCGTTAATGGATCACCTCTTCAGTGTCTCTAGCACTACTCACATGAGTAACATTTTTAGGACTTGAGTGAGGTTTTTCCCCAAGGATTCCTGTTGGCCTAAACCCAAAATGTCTTTACACCAGTAATTAGATTTTCATTTGTATCTGAACCTCACCAAATAAATGGGACCCTCATCTTGAGAGTGATATTTCACTACATATGCCAAATAAATGACAGGCATTAATATTAATGATCCCTTTGTCTCAAACACTTAGACTTTACATCTACAACATATCCAACTCACTTATTTTTCAAGATGACAACAACATTGGCCCTTGATTTACTTCTAGCAAAATTTGACAATGCTCAATTAGCTTTATGCTCTAATCAATTTTCAGTGTTCATCAGTATTGCCCTCTAATTTACCATGAGTACCTTATGAGAAAGTAGTAAGGAGTAGGCATACTTTCACAGCTTTTTTCATTCTGCAGAAGGAAAAGAAATCCATCTGTAATTAAATCTGGCCAAGGATGTCAAGGAAAACTTCTTGTCAAGGGCAGCTTCTTGAAATGCATCAATAACACGAGGAAAGCAAAGGATAGTGTGGGCCTGTTACTAAATGAAGGGCAGACCCTGATAGCAGAGAACACAGAAAAGTCAGAGGTACTGAATGCCTTCTTTGTATTGGTCCTCACTGGCCACTCTAGCCCTCAGGAGTCTCTGACCCAGGAGACCAGGATCAAGGAATGTTGGAGGGAAGCCTTTCCCTTTGGCCAGGATGATTGAGTTGGAGAGCATCAGCCAAACCTGACAGACACAGATCCATGGCCCAGATGGGGCACATCCACGAGTTCTGAGAGAGCTGCAGGATACCATAGCAAGATCACTCAGCATCATCTCTGAAAAGTTGTGGTGACCAGGAGAGGTGCCTGAGGACTGGCAGAAATCAAAAATCACCCAAGTCTTCAACAAGAGCAAGAAGGAGGACTCAGGGAACTACTGGCCCATCATTGCTACCTTGACAACTAGAAAGATGATGGAATGCCTCATTCTGGAGGCCATTTCTACCCACACAGACGGCAAGAAAGTGATCAGGAGTAGTCAGCATGGCTTCGCTAAAGGTAAATCATGCTTGACATTGCCTTCTACAATGAAACAGCCACCTGGATGGATGAGGGAAGAGCAGTGGATGTTGTCTACCTTTAGCACAGCTTCTGACACTCTCTCACAATAGCATCATAAGCAAACTCAGTGTGGACTGGGTGAGTGGACAATGAGGTGGATGGGCTGTCGTCAGTGGCACAGTCTAGTTGGATGCCTGTCACTAGGGCTCTCCCTCAAGGTTCAGTAGTGGGCCCAGTATTGTTTAACTTCTTCATCAATGATTTGAAAAAAGATGCCTCCTCAGAAAATTCACTGATGATACAAAGCTGAGAGGAGTGGCAATACCCCAGAGTGCTGTGCAGCCCTTCAGAAGGACCTTGACGACTTGGAGAGATGGGCAGAGCAGAACCACCCAAAATTCGACAAAGACATGAGCATTAGGAAGAGCACTGCCAGCAGGTTGAGGGAGGTGATCCTGTCCCTCTACTCAGCCCTGTGAGACACACCTGGAAGTCTGTGTCTGGTGGAGAGTAACAAAAATGATTAAGGGACTGAAGCATCTCTTACACGAGGAAAGGCTGAGATACTAGGCCTGTTCAGCCTTGAGAAGAGATGATTGAGAGAGGACCTTATCAAGTATAAGGTATATAAGTACCTGAAAAGTGGAGATATCACCAGTTATGTCTCTTTTCCTCCATGCACATTTTGGAAGTGTCACAAAATCTGCAGACAACCTAATTAAATGCTCACATATTAACAGCTGCTTTGGAAAACAGCATGGAAGATTGTACCAGTCAGCCTGATGGACCTGCCCGGTTTGTGCTTAAACTTAGTCATTTGGTGAAATCAATCTTTCTAAACTGAGCACACTGTGTTCCTCTCACAGAAAGAGGTCAGTACACAAAGGCTTTTGAAACAGATTTTGAGCAGCTCATTTATGTGCCTGGACTAGACAGGCAGTGCTAGCATTTAGAGGCCACCTCCTTCCATACAGGAAGCAGAGGACACCACAAGCAAAAGCCACAACAAACAGTGGGCCACTCTGTGTCTGGTCATCACTGTAGCTAATAATTTCCCAGCCTCTGCAAATGCCATCTTTCTCAATAAAGTAATTATTTAGAAAGCCAAAACAATACTCTCTTGTCTTATTCCTGTTTCCCTGCATATTTTACTCTGTCATAAAAACTACAATTTTTTTCTTCAGTTTCCCTCAAAAATACCTGATAAAATACGTCTATTTAATTCTAAACTAAGCTCTAGGTGTGAGGAGGTTTTTCTGCTTTAGTGTTTTTTCCAAATTGCCAGAGATGTAAGAAATATTATGGCTTAAACAACAAACTTAAGACAGCCTAGTAGAAGCTAGAAATAATCTTTCCTGATCAGCAAATTCAATAATATAGATTTAGTATCTCAGACATCATTCATTTAAAGTAATTTGTAGTGTCACTTTTCTAACAATCAAGAAAATAACATGTTTAAATCCTATTAAAAATTGGATTTTATTAATTTCAATGTACATTTTATTCTATTTTCATAGTCCTAATTAAATGCAATGCATCAAAATACTGCTTTTATTTATCAATTTTAGTAGTTTTAATGTCAGTTCTCTTTATATCATTACTACACTTCTGAAATTTGTACTTAATAGAAACATAAACATCTTTATTTTGAACTTTAGCTTTTGAAATATTCATTATAGACCTGCTGGCTAATTTAAATTCTTTTTATATTGATATAATCTTAAAAGTTTTGTTCCTTATAATTAAAATATCTATTTATGATTAATAATTAAGACCCAATTTACTTTTCTTTTTAATTAATATTCATTATTTTTATTTATTATAACATTTTAAATATTTCTTTTACCTAATATCTCTTGCATTTAATAAATACTTCCATGCATTTTGGAAAGCAGATTAGCAACTACCTCTGCCACTTCCTTCAGGACCCTGGGCTGCCTCTCATGGGTTCCATGATTGGGTGTCTAAGACAGTCACAAACTTGATTTTTCTGTACAATGGATGGGACTTCATTGCCCTAGTCCCTGCCTTGAGACTCATGTCCTTGAAAGATATGGGATGGGCAATTGCCAGTGAAAACCGGGGAAAAATGTTGTCAGCCTTCTCCATGTCAGTTGTCATCAGACTTCCTGTCTCATTTACCAATGCAGTAGAATATTTTTGTTCTCCTTTTGTGACTAAGATACTTAAGAAGCCGTTGTAATTATCCATCGCAAAGCTCGACAGATTTATCTCCAGCTGTGCCTTAGCTTTTTTGATCCCATCCCTATACTCCTGATCAGTAGTCTTCCCAAGACATGTGTACCTCCTTCCACTGTGTATGCATTTCCCTTGTATTTTGACCAGGAGGACCATACTCAAGCATGCTGATGTCCTGTTTCCTTGTGTGATTTACTGCAAATGGGAAGTGGGAACTCTTGTGCTCTAAGAAAATATCTTTAAATGGCTGATAATTGTCTTCTTCTTCATCATTCCTGAGGGCATTTTCCTGGGGGCTCCCAGATACGACTTCCTTAAAGAACAGAAAGTTTGTTATTAGAAGTTTTAAGACCTTGACTTTGCCTTTTCTCTGTCCTTATCCCTTCAGATCCTGATTTTCACCAGGGCATGATCACTGCAACTCAGGCTTCCATGAGTATGGACTTCTTCTGAAAGCTTCTCTGAGTTGGTGAGCAACAGATCCAGCAAAACATCTCCTCTTATTGGAGGAGGGTTTTCTGGATTAGGTTATCCCCAATGCACTCCAAGAGACCCCCCCTGCTTGCAGCTGCTGTGACACTTTTCCATCACCTGTCCAGTTCTGGACCTACTATGCAATCATCATGTTGAATTCTGTAGCAAGTCACATGAGAGTTAAAAAAAATTTCCACATTGCTCCCACCTAAACCCAAAGAGATAAGTGTCTCTTAACCATATATTCTCAGCTATTCCAGTTTAGTATCTGATATTCAAGATGCAGTAACTCTAAATATTTAAACAAGATGGCAAAGATCAGGAGAGGAGAGATACATTCAAGAGTTTTTAAATTGCCCCTTTTAAAAAACAGTCAAAAATAATTCCAGAACTGAGGAAATACATCGTCTTTCTGTGACCTTGGCAATATTCACCATGAGTCCAGAAAATCTTAATATGTCTGTGACAACATCGGCCCCAGTGCGAATTAGGTTATTAGTCTCCCTAATTTGTATCATTACCAACTGTTTACAAAGCCTGTGTCTTTTAAGATAGTTAATTAAGAAATATTTTTAATATTTTGCAGTTGAATCATAGCAAACTGAACTGCTGTTGTCTTATCTCATTTTTTTAATGAAAAGCGATGCAATTCATCACTTCAATGATTTACACCTGAATCAGAGTACTGAATTATTCTTCCTGAATGATATGCTTCATCTTCAGCATTCTTTTCTACAAATCCATTAGCATCACTGTGTCTGAAAGCATCCATAAAACATATTTACATCCCTGTGCATCTGTGCATATAACTCCAGAAACATGAACATCAGCTCTTTCCAACAGTCCTATCCATGAGTCAGCCCTTTCCTTTGGATTTAGAATAACATCAACCAGAGATGCCAAATGCTAAGATGTTTGACTCACTGAAATATAAACATCTCTTCTGGAAAAAAAAAAAAAAAGGCTAACAGTAAAATATCATCATCATTTTCTTATTAAGGTTACTCCAGACATTGTCTTGCTCCTAAAGGAAATGCTGTGTTTGTATGTATATCTCCTGTCAAAGATACCACAGTCTCTAGAGAGAGAAGCTGAATGAGTAATAACGACTCAAACATAAACTTCTGGGCCTTTAAGCATTTTTAATTTAATAAATATAAGGATTCCAGTGTAAAATTTACTACTTGGAAAATCAGTTTTTAAAAAAGCTGCTGATGGGGCCATGTAAATCTGTAGTGTTGGGCTTGGTTTTTTTTTCCTTTTAAGTTCTTCTAGCTTCTGGAGGAAAAGTATTGCCTTCTAGTAAGTCCTGCAGAGGTTAATATATTCAGTTTGAATAAAACAAAAAAGCATAGTAACATTTGACACATAAAAGGATAGGGGAGCACATTAAGGGAATGAAAAGAACTGGCAGCTGAAAGGCAACAGTTGCATAATATTACCAAAGTAATGAGAATTGTGCTACATATTAATAAATATGTGACCTTTTTATCTTGATTATTTAAAAATCATGTTATTTTAAAAATGAATAAACAATTGCCTTGTTTATCCTTACGTAAAGCCATATTTTTACTTGATGGACTCTGTACAATCATATTTTACCAATCATATTGGTAAAGTGGAATGCAGCTGAACAGGTCATTGTAGCATTTATCACATCAATCTGTTCCTCTAATTTTTTTAGCAAATTTCACATCAGGACAATCACCTTTTAAGCTAAAGCCTTTGCTGAAGCAAGGGTATGCAAGTGTATTCATTTATACATAATAAAATCTTAAATTCCTAAAAGACAAATATGATTAAAATTAAAGAAGAAAAAAAGAGAAAAGTGCTACAAGTAAGATTGCATTTAAGTTTGTTATATACTTTAATGAGACACAATTTCTTATTTAAAGTTGTAAAGATTTGATTAATTTTTTATTATCCCTATCATTAATAACCATAACTGCAACTTCAGAGGATTTATATTTTAAAAAAAAAATAAAACAGGGGCAACAGTTGAAAATGTGAAATAAAGAAAAGTGGTCTGCAGCCTTCCATTTAATTTCTGTACTATTATTAATTATTTATCAGATGCTAAAACCTCTGGGTCAATTCTATATAAGTAATTTATGTTATAAAATAAGTGCTGATGGTCAGTTATATATAAAACCTAATAAAACATAAATGACTCAGCTTATTCCGAGATAATTTATCACCTTTCCAGCCAGAGCAGTTTCTGTGAGCCAGCGGTGCCAGGAATAGGGCATAGGACACTGCCCACATTCTCTGTCCCTGCCAGGGGCTCAGCTTCCAGAGATACAGGAAGAATGAGGCTGCTCAGGCAGGGAGAGCTAACTGCTAAAGGGATACAGCACTCCAGACTGATGTGTTACATGGAGAACTTCTCTAGCAAATCTGGTAAATTTTGCTTATTGAGGAAAACGTAGCTACGCTTCCCAAATCCATTCAGAATCTGCCATCACCTTCCTTGTCTTCAGTTTCTCATTTGCCAAATTGAGAGAGCATCAAAGTTATTTGTTTTCATAAAGGATGCAATTTATAGAGCCACAATGACAAATACAACAGTTAAAATGGTGGTATACCATTAAATTTTCCAGAGTGCTAAATAGCTATTACAAGAAACCTATACAAATGGATCTCTCTTCCACCACAGATCTATAAGCTTGGTTACTTGAATGGGAGAAGAGGAAAATGGGCCTCTTACCAATTATTTGGCAAGATGAAGTTTTTTTGGAAAGACTAGTAATCAGATACCTTAACTCAAAGTAAAACCATTATTGAAGGACGTAGATCTCAGGAAATATCATGCTGTGATAAAGCAAAAGGCATATGGGATGTGTAACAGCTAAGGATAAACAGTCTAGATGTAAGCCATGCCAATAACTCTTCTTACTGCCCTAGTTATTATTATTTCTATAGCTGCAGCTACTGTTTGCATTCAAGTCACTTCCACAGGCTCCAGCTAAAGCCTCCATTGTAATAGACACTCTGCAGATCCAGCTGCTCTCCTATTATCCTGCAACACTCCCAACTTATAGAGAAGATAAGCAAAGAGTGTGATAAAGGACTTATTAGTGTTCCTGGTCCATAACTGAGCAGCCAAGGTAGTGCTGAAAATTCAAGTGACTTGCTGAACTGCACAAAGGAAGTGTGTGGTAAAGAGAGCAAGCCACCACCACCATCTCATATTGCACTTCTGTGGTCGGAAATCCAAGATTATTTTTGCCTGGATTGATCACTTTTACCATCTACTCCCAAGGACAAAAGCTCACTCACAGAAGAACTAAGTATCATGCAGAGAATGGATATAGTCTAACGTCTAAGGATGTTTAAAAAAACAAAACAAAACAAACACTTCCTTTAAAATATCCTATGAAAAAGTCATCAGGCTTTAGAATTGAGGTACGTTCCTCATAGTTTATTAGGTACCATAGGTTCTTGAATATAGTGGAGGACTAGAAAAGAAAATATGAAGATCTGCAGTAGTTTGAGGCAGGAATTTGAAAAAAAAATCCGACCAATTTGTAGGGCATTACTTTTTTTATTTGTTCTCTATTAATAATAGCTTAAGTATCAAACCTCTTAATTTCACTGCTGACAAAATTAATAAAACTGACATATAAGATACACAGGGACAAACTTGACTGAGCTCTTATCAGAAGGGACACCTTCCCTGACTGAAACAATCACTTAGCTAATTTACCATCATAAAGCATAGCATTTTCCTATTTCTTGGTTGGTTAAAGGTCATCTTTAAGTAACTGTGACACTTACATCATGTGGTAGGCTCGTTAGTTTCTTTCAAACAAGTAGGCATATGTTAACATTTATATTTTGTTTATATCTTGAGCTCGGTTTCTTTATTTACTCCATTCTCTTTGGTATGTATTCAAATGATAGACAATGCATCATTCTTATACTGATCCATTCACAACTATTGTATTAAGAAAGCATTGTGTACTCTGAAGGTTAATTGATTGGTAGCTTCATCTGAGTGGGAGACTGTTGAAGGCAATAAGCGTTTTCTTTTAACCAGTGGCATAATACATGAAAGTATTTCATTCATTTACGTGCTTCTCTTTCTCTTTTTCATTTCAGAATGCTATTGTATTTTGCTTTTATTTGCATGAGCTTCTGTAAGAATGTTGCTGTTAACTTATTAGACTGGAAATAGGTTGGACTGCTTGCTAAATGCTGCCTGTTTTCTTCCTTCTGAATTCTCTGCATGCAATTTAGAATTCTGTTTCTAATAAGATTATAGATGAAACAATGAAAACCAGTAGGATTGTTCTGCTAGCAAGTTTCCTTGGTGATTAATGAGCTAAATAATAATGTTTCTATGGTTAAATTCTGTCTCCAGCTTCACCAGTGAGAAGCCAGAAGCATCTCCCTCGATGCCAATCATAGACTCATAGAATGGTTTGGAGCTATTCTGGATTCACGGTGGTAGATTTAGTTACTGTGGTATAAATGATCAGAGAATTTGATTTCACATGTGCTAATAGTTTAAGGCTTGTTTGTGGTCTGTGGGTCCTTCTTCAGAAAATTATATACTTGTATAGCCTTTAAAATCACACAGCCAAGAACCTTCCTAGCAGGAGCAAGGAAGTCTCACTTTAACCATACAGCACACAAAGAGAAGAGCAAGCCAAGAGAGACTGACTGTGGAGCAGGCTTACACATGTGAGAAATGATGAGTGGTAATGGTTTCAATCTACCATCCTCACTCTGGCTGCAGGGTTCCTTTCTGACTGATATATGTGCGCACTCTGCAATGTTTTCCAACGTAAAGCTTTACAGCTTATACAAGGGCTGGAATGAGCATCTACTGAGCAAGGTGGAAAGAAATGGAAATTGTAAACCATTGCTCAGTCTCAGCAATACAGAATATATTTTTTTCACTGGATGCAAAGAAAAAAACTAGAACAAGTTATGGATGACATGTTTCAACATGGCAGCCCTTTCCTATATACATCAAGCAATTAAGTGCAGAGAACCACATGCATCTGCCTGAAGCTCCATTTTAAGATTGTCTATCAGGTAAGCTTGCCTTAGGTTCAGCTTGTTCCACCAAATTAGCTGAAGGAGGAATGCACATCCATTCCATCTGCCTGTTCCATCAGGCTTTGCAGTGCAGGGAGTGGCTTGGTGCTAAGGTAGGTGGGTAAGAAGTGAAACAGTTTCTAGTGCCTGAGAAAGAAGGGTGAAATCAAGTAAACACACTGAAGTGCTGTAGACCTCAAAGACCCCCAAAAAGTACCCTGTGCAATTCTTCAGCTTTTTCTATAGTGAATATAAACATTCAATGATATTTCGATATCAATTTCTTTCAGAGGTAGATAGAAGCAAAAAAAGGTTAAACTCAACAATCTCTTTAACCTTCCTCAGTCTTTCCATTGCAATTTTGCTTCAGAAATAGAGACTTTTTCTTTCCTTTTATTTTCTTTTTTAGGGACAGAAAGAGCAGAGGTTACCTCTCCTCTCTTTAGAGAGCTTTAGTTAGCATAGTTTTGGACAATCAACCATGTAAGATCAAATTATAAAATTCTCTCCACTAGGTGATGGATTTTTTTTCCCCCCTACACATATCTTTTGTTGCCATGTGTGGAAACAGAGGATTGACAGCATGCTTTTCTTCTCTTAAGCATACACTCTCAGTCAAGGACTTGATTAGCACCTTTTTGCCAATAAAATAGGCTGTAATTAGCTATTAATAATCAGAGTGTTTTTGCTATATCAGCATGCGATTTAGACACTCGAGGTATTTTTAAAGCGCTATTCAGGAGCCCAGTACCACCTATTACATTTGGGCCAAATAAAGCTTTTAGAATAATGTTTGGAAAAGCAGCACCCTGTAAATATAAGGTGGTGTTGCACCATATGGAGACTGACTTTATGGCATATGGTTTGAATTAACAAGTTTAAAACTGTTAGGATCAGTTTTTCTTTCACTGAAGGGAAAAAAAAAAACAAAAAAACCACAAGATACATACAGTTAAATAAGCTTCAGTAGCGGATGCAGACCCAGCTTGTGCCAACATGTGCTAATTCAGTTAAAATACTACTTAGGCTGTATGAGTTGGGTTTGGTTTTTTTGTTGGTATGGGATTTTCTGGCGTGTTTTTTTTTTAAGCAAACAGTACTGCCAGCTGTAAATGTGTTTTATTACTGTCAGTACAAGGACCATCGTCACCACCACCATCATTACGATTGTGGCCCTCATTAAAATAAATGATTGGCCCTGGTTTTGTATTAAAGCGATTTGAAAAGATAGGGCCGAACAACAGATGAAAACAGAGGATGGAAGCGGGTCTTCTGATCTCACCTAATTGAATCTTTGTTGGCTGAATTGATCTGAAAAAAGTTCAAAGATCTGGGATCCATATTATAAAAACATTGTTTCATTTAATCAAAACAGTCTTTGAAGTGCCATGCTTGCAGACCACCTGTAGCTTTGAAATCTGAAGTAGTGGGAAAGCTTCCCTGATGGTCCACAGATATGATATCTCTGAGAAAAATAAAAACAGAAAAGGGAGAGGTTCTTGTAAATCTATTTTATATCCAGGTTTCTTTTAAGCACTTCTTTATCCCTGTCTGTGCTAGGTTACCTGGAGGAGCAAGCAAAGCACTCAGCATAAGGAAGTGCATATCTTTTTCAGTATTTTTTCACAATTTTAATTGTTGCTGCATTTACTGACAATTCCAAAGATAAATCGCCCCAGAATTGTCATTGGTCTCAAGTGTAGCAATACTGTAAGAATTTGCTTTCTCAATATTCATCCTGCATCTGAGAAAGTTCAGCTCTGTAATGAAACAAAATACAACCACAGGATATATTAATATATTGGCAACAGAATAAGGAAAAAAAAAATCCAAATGAAACATTCAGGGTCAGAACCTCCTCCATGCATTCAGGTGATTGGCACATGGGAGCTGAAACACTCATGGATGTGATCATTGCAGAACTTCCTGTCCTGTGGGTCAAACTGGATGAGCATTCTTCAATATTATTTTCCTAGGAGTTCCTACCTGAAAAACACAGTAGGGACATGACTTGCATGCTCTACTTTTCAGCAGTCATCAGTCTGCTTATGCCTTCCCTTTGGAATCATAGCCATACAGTTTAATTTAGAGAAACTCAGAAGTTACTAACAACTGGCAGAAACCATCACAGGATCACAGAATTACTCATGTTCACAGAGAAGCTGGGTCAGATTTTCCATCTCCATGTTTTAAATCTCAGGGAAACAGCAAACACTCTGAAAGTTAAGTGAGTGACAAAAGATCAAGTTTTCTCAGCTGTAGATTATATCTAATTTTTGCTGGTGTTGGAATTCTGGGAATACAGACCTGTAAAACTACCTGGAAACTGATAATCCACTTCTATGTTTCTTCAGATAAGTCTTCATAACATCTAGATTACCCATCCCACCCCTTAAAATCAATTTCTCAATTTCACACATCCATTTCCAAAATCTCATTATCCAGTTAGGAAAAAAAATATTTTCTCAGCTACACATTGCCATTTAAATGAATCCTTTCCTCCTCTAGCTTAGAAAATCCTATCCTAGTGCATCCTACTACTGTACTGCAGCTCCCAGCTTCTTAGAACAAAAGGTACAAAATCCCAGTATATCAGTCTAAATAGGAACTCACAGCACATGAATTGCTGGCCTGTTCAGAGCAAACAAAAATCTTTTCTCCTCCTTACTATGTAGATTATGTATTTATTTCAATGGTCAAGTCTCACTGTATAAAACATAGGTTTCTCTCTCTCTCTGAAACTTCTTAGAACAGGGTGCCAATGGCAGAACTCTTATTTTAGAGTAATATGATCAAATAATAATTCTTTTTTTAATGAAAGAGAAGAAACCATATAACTCTTTGGGTGCTGTTTCAATGAAAATGCATGGCAGAACTCTGTGTGAATGCAAAATGTTAGGAAACATCAGGGAACAATCCATACATATGCCAGCTGTAATGGGAACAGCATGTGGTCAACTGATTGTCTATCACAGCACAGCAATTTTCAAATGAGCCATTGACACCTTACCTCATTGTACAAAATCCAGCATTACATCACAGAAGAGACTAAGGTGTATATGTGCATGTGCTGCCCCATAATGACACAAATGTTGTGTACAGCTATGTTAACAACATTACTTATGATTTCAAAAGATCACTGGGATCTTTGCCTTTCATAGTCTCTTCCAATTGTCCAATAAATCCAGTAGACAAAATAAAGCAAACATAGTAGTTCCACATGGAAACATATATTGGGTACCTGCATGGCAACCCAAGCAAACACGGATTTGTATTCTGCATCTGTGTAAACACATATGAAAAAACTGAGGTGGTTTATATATATATATATATGTGTGTGTGTGTGTTTGTGTGTGTGTCTGTCTGTCCAGCAAGTCAACATGCCACAGTCAACATGTGCATTTCAGAGTCGACCAGCAACGCTAAAAAGTACACATGCAACAGGCTTATTAAATACATAGAAATAATATGTGAGTCTTTCTGTACGAATGTGGAAAGACACATAGATGGATAATTCTGGCAAATTAAGTCCTCTTCCCTTGCTGATAACACATCTGCCGGTAAGTGTGCAGTGTGAGAGACATTTGCCCTTCTCTACATCAATATCTGATAGGCAGAAAAGAGGCAACATCATATTAGCATATCTATTTCTCTCTCTTTCCTCTACAGGTGCTAAATAATTAGTAGTGGTTGAATTATTCATTGCAAATAATATTCATTGTGAATTTAGCCGGTTTATTTTTTTTCTTTTGCTTACAAATAATTCCAGAGGCAATACTGAATTCTGCAAATATATTCGTTGCTCTTAAGTATTCAACAAATAGTGGGACAAAGCTCTTTTGACTGAGAAAAACACTGGTTCATAAATCAATTTCTTCAGAAAATTCCAACGTATGACTTGCTGCTATAAGTAGAT
The DNA here is from genome assembly GCA_009812075.1 of Sialia sialis. Classification (NCBI taxonomy): domain Eukaryota; kingdom Metazoa; phylum Chordata; class Aves; order Passeriformes; family Turdidae; genus Sialia; species Sialia sialis. The sequence continues at coordinate 63,034,331 of VRYO01002772.1, read as the reverse complement.
GTCGTAGTTTCTCTGTTCGTGTTCGTAGACTTTAATTTTTTTTTTTTAGAAAGCTAGTGAAAAGTGCTAAGTAGCAAATAATCCACACCTGGAGTAAATTTTCTGGCTCATAACTATTTATGACACTTTGGAGATTAGCAAATAGAAATTACAGAGAAGGAAGAAACTTGTGAATATGCTAGTGAGTCTATTCTTTTTGTAGTGGCAGTAGGTAACAGTTTAAATCTAGCCAAGTGGATTTGGAGAATAGGAATTATGTTGTGACTTTATTTGTAGTCCCAATCCGGAAAACAGCTGTATCACAAGCAGTAAATATAATGACCATCTAATAGAATAGTGGACAAAGCTTCATAGTAGGCCTGATTACAACTAACTGGAGTAAGGATGGCTACTTAGAAAGGCACTTTCTCATCAGCATTCTGGTTTGGAGCTCTATATTCAGCACCAAGGCTAATTAAGAGTTTCTTCAAAAGCGTTGAAAGTTTCCTATGCGTGTATGCGTATACAGATATACATGTCACCTATCACTTTAACCTAGTGAGAAATCTCAGAAGATTTAAGCTGAGAGAAACTTTAGCAAAATAAAAGAAATGAAAATGTGCTTATAAGACAACTTTAGAACAGAGATTAGTGTTAGGCTTCTTACAAGTGAGGCATCCTTAAAGTCTTCATTAAAAGGAAATTTCTCTCCCTCTGATCCAGAGTTCCTAAGCAGATAGAAATCAAGGGCTGTATACCAAGGAAGGCCATTTACAATATCTTCTAATCAAAAAAAAGGAAGAATTGGATCTTAAAATATCAGCCAGTCACTCAGCACTATATTCATCCATCACAGGAGGACAAATTATGACAAAGTCTATTGCACTCTAGTCTCTATCCTTATGCATTTTTTGAAGACTTCACACTCTCTCTTACGTATGAAAAGAAGAAAATTCTGCTGACTTTTTTATCACTACAGATGAGGAGAAATTCTGCTCAGTTATGGACATCCTGCAGGTTAACCCCTGCTGAGTCTATTTGCTGAGTCTTGAGAAGGTTACTGGAGCAGAAATATCACCTATTCTTCCATACAGGGTGAGTACATGGCTTGAAAAAGTTAACATTTCAAGATTACACAATATCGACTTCACTTTGGAATCTCCCAAGTATGGAAATTCCCTGTATTTTATGAAATTAATGTAATCAGGTGGTCTAATGTAAGCCAGGTTCCAAAGATAATTGGTTTTCTGAAAGAAAAAAACCAAAATAATTTTGCAATACTCAGCATTATGTTATTTATCATTTTCAGCTAGACCAGTTTTATTTTAATTCCTTCTCTATTTCAATCTCTATTAGAAGCATTGTTAAATTACTTTTTCTTTAAAGTAATCTTAACTTTTATGAGTGCTTTGGTGCTTCTGTTTATGAAGAACAAAAAGGCAACAGAAACACTGCAGATCCTTTGGGCCCAGAGACATTGTTATTTGCCATATTGATATATATATATTATTTCCCAAAAAACCAACTTGGAATTAGCATGACACGTATTTCCAGCTGCAGTGGAGATGGATACAAAAATCCCCAGGTATGATTGAATGGATTGCCATAAACACAAGGGTCTGAGCCTCAAAGTACAAATGTAACACCAGTCAACATCCTTATGGCAAATTCAGGTTCAACAAGACAAGCCCTAATGACCCACATAATTTCACTAAGACACCACCAAGAATTCAAGCGGTAAGAAGACAACACTTCAAATTTCTCCCACTGAAATTCCTTTAGACAGGAGATGAAGCTTCCCTTAATATACATGGGAAAAGAACAAAATGAGACCAGTGTTTGCTTGTGGCCCTTGTTTGTTTTGGACAGCACAAATACTGCACTGTCACTTCCATCTAGCAGCCAGTTCTTTCTATGGGGTAGAAGATGGCTTCATCCTTGATGTGTGAACAAAAGGGCTTGCATGATTCCTCATTTTTTTAAAGGAAGAAGGTCAGCAATCAGGCTACAGTATTGGACTCTTTTTAACTTCACTTAGGTCAAGATGGTATTTTCTGCTTCTCTAATAATTTTGTCTTTGGGCCAGGCATTTCCTCTATATTACACATGGTGATAATGAAAATGGCTGATCAACCAGTCTTTTTTTGGACTCAGTTTTCTACAGTTTCAGGGAAAGAGAACTAAATGAAGGGAGGCTGTGAGGGTTGGGGCTGCCATTTTCAGCAGCAATTGCACTAGCTAAAACAGAATGTGAGACTACACCCTTGGGTTTCGGGCATTTATAGATGCCAGAATAGACTGAAAGACATATCAAGAATTTATTCAGTCCAGAAACTAGTTTCCAAGGGCTCAGGTTTTATAACTTCTAGCTCACTTCTAATGAAAGGATTTAATTGTGCATAGGGTGACTGTTTTGGATAGAAATTAAGGAACCAGACATAGGCAGCTGCAGGTTGAGGTTTTCAGACAAGAAGCAGGCTGAGACCAGAAGCCCATGCCAGCAGCAGCATGACATTGGTTAATTAATTTCTCACTTTGTGACACTACCATAGACTTCATCCTGACACACAGCATGTCATCAGGCCTGCAGGGTTGAACCTCAAGAACGTGTGTCTCTGGTTTGAGACATCTTGGTGGTGTTTCTCCTAAAGTAAGGAGCAGCAATGCTATCTCCAGCTGTGCTTAAGCTGTGTTAAGTTTAAGGACTGTCCAGCTTGTAATTGGAGCTCATTCCTATGTATTCAATGTGGTTTTTTCTTTCCAGTTCTTTGATCTCACCAGGTCCCATCAAATGCGCAACCTCAGATGGCACATTATGCCACTAGTCTCAGAAACTAGAAATAATTTTTCTTTTAAAACCTCCAAAAATTTCTGCCATAAAAATTGTTTTACTTTTGACTAGTTAATTACTGCGAAACTGGAGACAAGACTTATGTTTATTGCACTGAGACAGGTTTTTGAATCAATTTCTGTTGAGCTGAGGCCAGAAATTTTTTTAATCTATCCCTTGTGATTGCTTTTAACAGTGAAGCTGTATAAAGCTTGATTTTATTCACATGAGCTCAGCAATATTCTATTTTTTTGACTGTACAGTATACTGTTGCATTCAGTCCCGTTGTGTATAAGGGGAGTTTCCTGTGTTCCAGTCCTGAGCCAGTAGCCTATTCTCTACATAGAAGAGCTTTTAGATGTTTGAAGTGCGAAAGAGAGTGTGACTGTAATTTGCTTTCTGTTTAATAGATGTTTGCATCATTTAGTCAGTTAATAACTTCATGGGTGAATTATTGCTCAATTGTCCTCTATGGATTTCTTAAATTTTTATTTGGTTATCCCTTAAATACTTCCTACCTAAATGCGAAATTTCAGGAAAATATCTATCTAGTTATTCTACAGAATGCCCCATCCCAGGCCAGTAACATTTTATCATGACCAAAAACATTCTGAAAATAGATCTACCTATTAATTTTAGACATCTTAAAAGGCAGATTGTCCTATTTGTACTAAATTCAATGAGTTCATTAAATTCACATATAAATGTTGAGAGTGATATATCTCTAAAGCTTCCCAAATATCTAAAATATCCAATCATTTGTATACCCGAGAAGCAATGAAAAAAGAGTAGAAGCCATTTGTTATTTTATTTGGGGAAACACAAATATTATGGGTCTTCTACAACAGGAAATACATATTTTACAATGTCTGCACAACATTTACAAAAATAATCCCAGCTTGAATTTCTTTCCTACTCACCTGAATCATTTGAAACAACTCCAGGATCTTGGCTGTTGATACTGAAAGCACAAACATAGTAGATTTTTAAATATATATTGTGGTCTACTCACTGACTATTATTTGTGATTTCAAATCCTGTAAAATAAACATGAAGATTATTCTTTAGTAGAAAGCAATGACTGACTACATTTTATGTCTCAGAGAACTACTGGAGACTCCACACAGAGTCTGCAGCAGTGCACAGTGATACAATGTGCTTACCAGAATCTTACACAGGATTTTTGTGCTTTCTTGCACAATGAAAATACAGATGTGAAAGCCATGGCAGCAATTATTTCTTAGTATGCCTTATCATATGTACGGGTAAATTTAGTAAATAAAAAACCACAAATGCTAGCAAAAGCAACTGCCAATACCCAGATTCTGAAAATGTCACTTACACACTTATTGCAAAGTTTTATTTAAAAAGGTTGAAAAAAATTGATTATATAAAAAAAAGGGAACATTAAATAAAAATAACAAGTACAAGAATAAAAAGGTTGATTATTTCAGAGAGATAAGAGCTGAAAAATGTCCCTTACAATGAGAAGTCAAGCAGCTCAACCTAATCAATTTGTCAAAAAGGCTGATAAGAAAGAATTGAGCACTGCTTATAGAAAGGCACAAACAATATTGGGGCTGGTGAGGGGCTTTTCAGTCTAACTAACAGAGATATTAAAAGATATATTAGTAAGAAGATGATATTAGCTTCAGCCTTGAAACAAGACTGAGCATCCTACTGGAGAAGGAAAACAAAGGAATGGTTTAGTAGATGTAAGTAGAGCAGCCATTGCCTGGCCTCTTTCAAATTAAATCTTTCAAAACACTGGTGTTGGAAAAAGTTTCCACAAGAAAAGGTGCCAGAGTTTTCTAATGACATGGCTGTGTTTTTACCCTTCTCACCTTTGGCACCTGTCAACAGCTACCTGATAATCTTTTTTCATTCCCTTTTTATACAGAAGACTGGGAAGCTTTGCATTGCCATCAGGATGAATCTGACTTCACCTTATGACACAAGCTACGGTGAAATCTCCTCTTGGTCAGCACAAATAGTTATCCCCAAATGCTTGGAAGGACTTGTCATTTGATCAGATATATCCCTATCCTTTGCTAAGATTGCTATACTTGGTGTGAGGAAAGTATTTCTCTAAAAATATGTATTAGCCGAGTTTATTTCTCTCTGCAGCACAGGATACGGAATTCCCAGAAATCTTTCTTCAGATTGTTATGGGGTTTGGGATTTTAAATATCTTCATGTAGGCTAGGAGTGTCCCATATGGCTTATGCCAATCCAGACAGCTCAGGAAGGCCAGGATATAGCTGAGCTGACAAATGCTGATAGATGCCTCCTTTAGAGAGAACTCAATAGTTCCCTGGACACCTTCAACTGTATGGACTAAATCTAATTTGCTGTAGAAAACTTTACTTAGGTCACATGGAGAGAAAAGCATTTAGTTGTGAAGAGACTGGTTTGTCCCCACTTTTGGTAGGAATACATAAGTACAAAAATGCATTTTATCATCTGATATGGCAGGGCTCTGGACACTGTGAGTATCCAGATATCACTTGTTCTCTTCTGGAGACACAATTTCAGTGAAACTCCAGCTGTTGGCTTCAGTGAAAGAGCAGCTACAAATCTGTGAAACTTAATGGTGTGTAATACATAACAGAGAAAGCTAAATGATCTCTTCCAGCTTCAGGTGTTATATGGTTATTCAACCCTGCAATGCAGGTTGGTGACACCCTCTTTTTCTCAGAGGATATTGTGCTCGAAAAGAAAGTGGAATTAAAATTTAAAAAGTGTTTTTTATTACATTTGTTTGTTTAGAGATGCTGTCATTATGGTTCTGTGCAGAATGAAGGAAGACACACCCTTTTCCTCTTCTAGGAACAAAAAACTCATTTTCAGTGGAGGTTTCTCTAGAGGATTTATCAGTTCTGAAGCTTAGATTCAGTTTTTTCTTTGAGCAAGCTGTCCTAAATGGTGTTTGTTGAAAAAGCGCCCCAAGAAATTAATTGTCAGAGACAACCCCGGGGAGAACAAATGTTTCCAAAAGTACTTGATAATACTTACCATCTATATAAATTTTTATGTTTTCTAGCATAGCCCAAATACTCACAATTAACATTAATTATATTACCACTTGTAAAGTGACACCATTTCAGGGTGCAAAAGCTCATACAACCTATTTTCCATTAAACTCTGAAGGATGAGATTTGCAAAACAATGATGGAAGTGGGTTTTTGGATTCCCCAGGTAATACAGCCATGATCTCAAAATCAGTACATGAGTCAGCTCTCAGCCTGAGTGCTTCTGTAGAGGCTGTTAGCTTGGTTGACACCACATTTTGACACTCACAAGAACTGTCTGACCAAAAGCTTCTGAACACAGACATGCGCAGTCCTCATGCCAGAATTGCACTCCTGAGCATTTCCCACTAAATTCTGTGCCCTTTCCACCTGACCTACTGATGACGAGGTATAAAATTAGTTCAAAAATAATTTTTCTTCAGTGGTGAATAGCATGAAAAACATGAAATAATGGCAGAATATCTTTAAAAGTAAGAAAAATAGTATTGAACTAAAAAAGTGAGAGGTAGTAGTGAGATGGGAGAAAGGAAAGAAGGAAAAGGAAAGGGAGACTATGGTGCTGTATCTTTGAATGGCTAATCAAGTGAAATTTGATTTGATATAAAACCAGGGTGCGGTCTTCTTTAGGTACAAGATATGCAATATAGTGCCAGGCAAGGACAGCTGACGTGTTCAGCCAGTAATTTCAAATAAATGTAAAATTTGACCAAAGCACAATTAAGAGTCTTCTTTGTTTTTATTTTTTTTCCTAAGGTATGTGCTTTGCTAAATATCCTCAGTTACAGAAGAGAGCGAGCAAATAAATCAGTGATGTCAAACAACTTTTGAATGCTAGAAGTGGAATAAAGTCTGGAGCATGAATAAGAGTTTTGCTGTGACTTCAATCTCAAAATTTCAGATGTTAGTCAGGCCTCTTGATCCCAAGGAACTGAGGAGTGAATTTAAATACTAACATTTTATTACAGAGTTCTTGCAATACTATCTTTGTTCTGGATGAAACAAAGCTTATAAAAAAGATTGAGCATTGTTTAAAAAATTTAAACTGACAGATCTTTTGAGGTTTGTATTTGGTTTGAGGTAAAAGTTAGTTTGAATAATAACAGAAAATCATTTCAGGCAGGTCTATGCCTTCCCTGCTGTTTCTGTCAATGTGCTTCTGTATTATTTTTTAAAATAAGTCTGCTTTTGGTGGTCGCTAAGCAAAAGACATATACTATCAAGGAAAAGAGTGACTCTATCTATATAGAAAGACCTATCAAATACACATGTTGAACAACCAAGAAAATTATCTGTGTCATTTGTGGTTGTCATAGGACGACTTGTCACAAAAGCAGGTAGAGCAGTTTCAAAGAGAAGAGCGATGTCAGAGTTACTCTGTCCCTTTTATTTCTGTAGGGGGTTCATTCAAAAGGCAACTCTGCAGGACCGAGTAGAAAGAGCTTCGATTAGGGCTGTACAGTATGTGACTAAAGGATTTGTTAACCTTAGCGCTTCAAAGCACACTTGAAAATAAGATTCAAATGGGCTCTTTCTTTTGTGGTTCTGTAGTGATAAACGAGTTCTCCATGCACCAATGCTCATGATTACTACTTCTCCAACATTGTGACTCTGGATGAACGTTAGATCAGTCTAAGTAATGTCCAGAACTTTTCATCCATACTAAATTATGTATGTCATGGCAGGCCTCTTCATTTTGCTTAGAAAAGAGCTGCAAGTGTAGTCATAGCTTTTCTGGGGATATATCATCAATCTTCAGGTGCCCTACAGAACTTGCAGATTTTTTCCAGTAAAGAAAGGAATGGAAATCCACTGGGTAACTGGGTTTCTTTGTTGGTTTAGTTTTTTTCCCCTCTGTGCTTTTCTATGGGTTTTTGCCTTATTTTTTAAATCTAAACTTAGAAAATAGTTTCTTTTAAGGTTCACTCATAAACTACATTTGAAAACCTGTATGCTTGACTCTGTGCAAGAAACTTACTTCCTAATGGTCAGTTTATGAATTAGTGGAATAATTCATGACATGCCCTGTGGGTAACACCACTCACAATATAGCAAGCTGAACTATCCGGATACTAGAAGTTATTCAGGGTGTTAATGATTAAAAAACTCATTACTCTTCACAGGAAAGTGGAATTTCCATTTTGCTCTTGGAGCCCACCGACTACATCACATTCAGAGTTCTTCTGTATCTGACAACAGTGCTGCATTTATTAACTGTTAGTTATTAACTGTAGTTATTCATGTCTCTATCTCAGATAAGAAAGGCTTCCTAAATTATATTCTTCCTCAATAGCAAACACGTTCCAAACAGGGCACCAGAACATCTCTCTCCTTCAAGGTTTACATGAGCCATGGCTTTCTTGTGTGTAACTCATATCTGTTAGTCCTGGTGACTTGGTGCCTGATTCAGAGCTTTGTATCCTGGTGACTTGTTTTCCTCTTCAAGACCTGATTAAGTCTAATAATACAAAGCCTAAAAATTAGAGCTCTGCCTTCACTTCTTGTTAGTGATACTGCTTTATCTATATCCTTTCAATTGCTTATTTTAGTCAGGCTGGCTGGCTGGGTGACTGTCTACCTATCCTATTCTACTCTCTTCTACAGACAAAGCTTTGTTCATGTCTTTTAAGCCCTAGCACAGCTCTACCGGTAATCTTCCCAGGAAAAGAATCTTTAACTTTGTAGTAAACATATTGGCAACATCTATGAAACATTTGCATTATTTTATATAAATATTAAATAAATCCTGCATGCATCTGAATAACATGAATTTATTTGAATTTATGTAAATGACATCAGTCTTCCTGCATTTGCAGTAATATTCAGAGGAAGCTGTAAAACAGAAAATTACAAGGAGATAAGATAACAGAGGTTGAGCAAGGAACAAGGCTCTATCTAAACTAAAATAGTTTATGTAGTTTTCCAAAAGCTACAGCCTATAAGAAAAGGATTGAAATTTTTACTGAAGTTGTTCAGGTGAATTAGGTTTGAGCACACTGGATTTTTACCTAGTCTTAATCAACACACATGAGAAAAAGAGTAGAAACAGGGAAGAAGATAGATTTGATCAGAACACACTTCTCCCTTTCAGGATGGATGAATTGAGAAGAGATTTTGGAACTATTTACAAAGGCTTGTAGTTCTGGATCATTTGTGATTTTATCTTTATCAGCCTGGAAAACTGAAATAAATACATTATTTAGAGTTTTGCTTGTGTGTGGGTGGGTGTGTTTAAGACACTCCTTCAGCACTGCTGCAAATTTATACTGTCCCAGAGGAAGCTGTGACAGGTACCAAAATTGAGGGTGTCCTACTGTAACCTATGGTGCTGCTAAACAGAAGCCTGGAAATAAAAACAGGGATCCTAGGAGGCAAACTGGATCTGTCAGTTTGCAGTGTAAGCCACATCATTTTGGGGAACAGAACCAGAGTCTCTGGTAACCACCTTGTGCATTAAACCATTCCATTCAGCAAAGTGGAAAACTGTTGGTACTTCCTGTTTCCCTCAGAACTTCGCTTTGATTCTTTGGGATAGTGTTGTATGGGAATATAATATATAAGCTTCCTCACTCTCTAAGAGTGTGATAGTTTGCCCTTCACTCTAAACCAGTTATGCCAGCTGAAGGATTGCAAAAACTCTCTTACTCCTCGGCAGGCAGAAAAATCCATGTTTTGATTCAGTTTTGCTTTCAGTGACCTTTGGTCCCACCTGGTGTCTCTAATTGACAGCTTCTTTGCGGATGATGGAGACAGAAATATGATTCCAGGCTTTAGCTTCAGATTATATTTTTTAGACCTCACGAAGAGTGATTCACTCAGAAGAGAACACTGATAAACCCTTTCAGCAGAAATGAGGGAAGGCATTGCAATAGAAATAACCCCAGTTAGGCCCAGTCAGAAGAGCAATGCAAACAGGAGGAGCACTCACAGGGGACTGGCGTGCTGCCACTGACAGGGCAGAGCACAGCAGGCTTGTGCCATCCTCCATGGTGCACAACCTCTATTTAAAATACAGCCAATTTTTGCCCCTCAGACATCCCTGGGAAGACAAGTTTGCTGTCAGAGCTGCAAAACTCTGGGGCCAAGCAGTGGGAGCAGGTCTAGGTCAAGCTGGATGAACTCTATGTATAGACCAGCACTATCTTGGCTTTGGAATAGAGATGGCTGAAGGAAGCCACAGACTGGTGCTACACTTGTCTCCATCCCCTCCAGGATTCTGAAAACTTTGTTTCATAAGATGCTTATGCAAGTTGTGACTTCAGTGAGATTTTGTCTGAATAAAGAGGAAACCATATTGGTAAAATTCTAAGGCAAAAAACATATTGGCAAAATTCCTGTGTGTGCAGGAGAGCAGGTCATTTGTATGACCAGAGAGCATGGGGCAGCCATCCTGGTCACACACATGGTGAATAAAGAGCAGAAAAGCATGGACACACTCTGGGGTGTTCAGGGGGAATTGGAGGAATGATGCAAAATGTAAAGAAAACAGTTCTTTTTCTGACAAAGTTCAAAGGTAGCATGAATATCTATTTTTTACATGCATCCACTGTGTCCTCTGTGGGTTCAGCAAGAAGATGGAGGTCAAGCCTTAAAACAGGAGCAGCTAATCATATGTCTCCTCCAGTGTTTCAGCCAAGGCTAAAAACATTGCCTTAAACCTTGTTTACTTCCCCTTTAACGCAACATTGTAGAGCAAAAGGATTAAGAATTTGGCTGTTCCAATCAGAAATCTTTGGATGAAAATCACCCTGTAAGTCTCCATTCCAAGCATGAATATATATATTCCTTTTAAACAACAAGATCCTGATCTCAAAGCACAATTTCCTAATAGATTTGGTTTAGTTTGCTCTCTTCCACTGGATTCTTTTCAATTTGATCATTAAAAAACTGAGAACTCATTTTGTCTATGTAAGTGTTAAAAAACACATACTTTACATAAAATAGGGATTGATGAAGCTTATTCACAAAGTTTTCCCTCCTTGCTCTGCCTTGCTCCCATTGCTATCAAATCTGCAGGACTTTATGTATGGTTTTTACGAAGCATTTTGGGATACTTCAAAAGTAAATTCTTAATAAAAATGTAAATTATTATTATTGTAAAAACATGTTGACACTCTGTGCCATATAGCATTCTCAGGAGCAGCATTCTTTCTCACTGGGATTTGAAAAGCAGCACAGAATTTAGCTTGAATCAAATGACATTATGTATTTAGTCATTTATCAAAGCCACTTGGTAGAAATTGGGGAAAACATTAGTTAATCTTATTCATGTGGGAGTTCCTGGTTATGCAGCAGCACTCCAATTTCTTAGTTCCCCTTTCCTCTCAAAGGCCTGGAATGCTTCAGCCTCCTATTGAGCTGCAAGTCAGACCAGTTTAATGCTACAATATATGAACCAGCAACAGGGAATGCTTAAAATTAGTGCAGGATATTCCAGGCACTGCAAGGAGCACCCAGGAAAAGTAAATAATAACCACAGTATGAGACATTTGCCTCAATGGGCCTGAATTTAGCTCCCCTCTGAGTCAGTGAATTAGCAAGGCTTTGGCACATTAATTCAGCTGTTAATTGATTTCAGTTGAATTTTTGAAGAGAATTTTTCACCTTTAAATACTTGGACCAGTTGCTGAGCGAGTTTGGGCCAAAAATTTTGGGAATATGTGGTGCACAGGAAAGGTGGCAATTTGTCAGCTTGCAGAAGAGGAGTGTTCTGTTGACAAACTACCTAATGGCAGTGTAGGCTATCCATTATTAGCATAACCTGAAAAACACAACACAGCTGCCACGCCTAGATCCCACAGCGGTCTGTGGGACTTATTTTTATTTCAATCAAAAATTTAGAGCAGTGGCTCATTCTTACAAAAATTCTTTGTTTTATAGTGACATGGCGTTCTAGTGGCACAGATGCTTTGCTCCATTTTCCTTCAGCAGTCTGGATGAGACAGAATTTATCTGAGATCCCACTTCAAGTAGCTATCTTTTTTTATTGTGGCAACTTTGCATTATTCCATCTTCATCACCAAGGAAATTCTGCTCACCTGAAAATAGTTTCGTAATATTTTTCACTTCACTGGACATGACACACTATACAGGGATATATCACAGCAGTGACACATCTTATGAGAGGTCGACTCTTGAGCCAGCTCCTTTCCCATTTGTGATCACATAGCATCTCATTGCTACTGTAGCAATTGTGGTATTAAGCAAGTATTTAGAGTTTTCAGAGTGTTTTCAGTGACACTTGCCATCTGGAACAAGGTTAAGAGACATCATCATACAGTTCTTTGGCCCATTACAATAACTGAAGAGTGATTTGTAGACCAGAACTGGTCCATGTGCCACAGTTCTGAGAGTGCTTCTTTTTGAGAGTTCTGACTCTCTTTCGAGAGTTCAAACAAACAAACAAAGCAACAAAACCAGACAAATTACAACTATTATTAAGTTAAACAGAAAACACTAAAGAATTTTTTAAAAAATAGCCAGGGTATTAGAAACATTCTAATGGGATTGGTAGACACAGTAGAAAGAGGGGTACTGCATACTTCTTTACAGGCAACCAGAACCCAAGCAAAATACTGCTGGCCTCTAAAATTACTCTAACAAATCACTAGGAATTGCACTGTATATGCAATTTTTCTACTGTTTACACCTCTGTGACAGACAATTTTCCCCTTAAAGCAGTCACATTCCTCAGTAGAAAAAAGACAGTGTGCTACCTGAAGAAATCATTACTTTGAGATTATTTGTTAGGATCACTAAGAAATTATTGTTTTAAAGTGAAGATGGCCTGCAAAGAAAGAACATGACTTGTGTACCTGTTGTTTCATGTGTGTTTAGGGGTAAAGTTTATAAAAATTACCAAGTGAGCATATTCTGCTTTCTCTGTCTCCATTCCCCAGTGAACTCACCAAAGATACAGAAATTTGATGTAAGTAATGTAAGAACATCCACACCAGGTCAGAGCCAAGAATCCACAAATCCCAATACTATGTCTCCCAGAAGTGGAGAGTATTAGTCCAAAAGGAGGAAAAATTTATAATTCAGTTCCTGGGGTTTCGGTGTAGGGTTAAAGCTGGACTCTGGACTCGTTGTTGGCAGAGGAAGGTGCAGTTCAATGTGGCAAATGTGCAGCAGCTCCTGCAAAGAGCAATGGACAAGTATTTTTGGAAATGCAAGGGGAGGACAGTGAATTCACTGAGCAAGTGGAGCAGAAAAGCATCACCATGCATATGGATTGTTGAAAGGAAGCCTGGAGCATGTCTAGCACTCCAGCACAGCACCAACAGGAGGCCAAATCCCAGCATCTTGGAATTCTGCCTCTTTGCCAGAGCGGCTTACACTGGAAATAACAGGAAAGGACTTCCTTGGAGGGAAAGAAGGGACCCATTTGAGTTGCTGGGAATGAAATCTGATTGAGGACATCTACATGATGTTTCCAGTCTCTGAAGTAGTGGGTCAGCACAGCCTTGCTGAATCCTTTCAAAGAAAAGGAGCAGACAGAATCAGGTGCAGAGGGAAGAGTGCCAGAACAGGGTGAGCATCACAACAGAGGTCCAAATACTCCTCTAGACTGCAGCACATTTCCTAAGCTAAAAGTGATATTTTTATATTTGCTAGTCTTCAGTGGATTTTCATTTTTGTCCATAAATTAGGTCTACTGAATGGAAGAAGTACAAAGTTTTCAAAAGCAGAAATTTTACTCTGTTCTTGTAAAAAGCTAGAGTTAAATGGGAACTACCAGAAGAAAGAGAAAAAGCACAGATAATTTGGAACAGTCAAATGCAGTTATATGGCATTTTTTTCCTAAAGATTTCAAAGCTCTGTTCAAAGGAAGGAGCTATTATTGCTCCCACTGTACACATAGGCAAAATTAAGCCCAGAAATACAGATAGTGACCAGAAGTCATGTAGCTATTGCATAATAGAACTAGACATTTATTTCAAAACTCAACAACTGGGATTTTTTTAGCTTAATAGCAAAGCTGCTAAACAAAAATCCCAATATTTCAAAACTTATGGTGATAGTGGGGAAGCCAGGAATGCTTTCCAGATCTGTCTGGTCTACTTCAATGCAAAAGTCAAACAGACTCAATCATTGCTTCATGCGTTCCTGGTTTTCATGCAAAGTAAATCCAGACATGCAACGTAGGAAGCAGCCACTGTGATCTCTAGCAGATCCCACTCTGGACTTTAGACCCAAGCTGAGGAGGTTTTACTGGCTTGCAGTACAAGCACAGCAACAGGGAGTAAATCTAGATTTGAATTCTCAGCAGGAAATATTCATGGCCAGAAAATAGGGCAGGAGGACATTGAAATGGGTTGCAAAGATTTAATTGTGTTACATTTAAGGGGAATGGCTCGTTGAAAAGTGATAAAGTAGTTCAGAATAAAATCTTTAGCCTTCTCTATTTAAAATATTCAGTTTCCAGTCTTCCAAGAAAAAGAATCCAATTTTTTTTTTAAAGACATCTTGAAGTAAAGCACCTCTTTATTTAAATTTTTGCTTTGTTTTGGTTTTAACTACAAAACTGTTTTTAAAGATCTGCTTGAGATTTTCCCCAATGCTCGGGTTTGATCACTGAATCAAAAAAACCCCACCTTATTGTTTGCCTAGTTATGTTAATGAGTCCCAGCCCAATGAGCTAACCTTCAAATCACACAACCTCTTCATTAGTCTCTCAGAATGCTGCTAAACCTTTAATTCTTTTGCCACTTAAAGTTTCTCTCAGCAGATCTTGAAAGAAAGACTTTTTATCTCAGAGAAGAACAAAATTTTAATTATTTTCTCAAGTAGTTGCCCGTGTCATATACGTAACGGGAAATATCAGCAGGAAATCAATTTGACAGACACTAATGTTGCATGTTCACCAGTTCACCAAATTACACCAGCCATGTCATCACAACGGGCATGAATGGCTCTGGCCCTGCAGTAAACCAAGGACACCTAATGTGGTCTAATTAGGACAGCAGTACACAGAAGTAATACAGTCTTAAATGAGGGTTAGAGTGTCTTTCAGCAAGTCAGTTAAGAATTTTCCCTTGTCAGAGGGCTTTCACACACTTTTATTTTGTTTTTATTTTATTGCATTTCCAAAAATACTTGTCCATCTTATTTATAAGACATAAACATATCTGGTCATCTAAAACAATGTCATGGATAAAAATTCTGTTGTTGTTTTGTGGTTTTTGCCTTTTTCATGTAGCTGCTTGCAGGTGGGATTTTTAAGCAATACATTTAAATCTCATGTTTAACTTATCGCAAAAAAAATTTTTGAGACCTGGCAATACTATTTGCTTTTTGTTGTGTAAGATGAAGGAAAATGTAAAAGTTTTTGGTTTTGTCACTCCTCACCCTTGAAGTATTCTTCTGGAGGTAATCTATAAAAAATTCCATCAATGAGGACCGCAGTGCACAGTAGTTGGTATTGGTGATAAAGATTACATCTTTAAAAAACAGAAGGTATACGATATACCATTACTGCAGGAACTTTAGGAGCAAGGAAGCAGAAATGAGCTTTCAGAATAGAAGGTGTTTTGGTGTGGGGGTTTTTTTTATTTCTGCTGAACAGTAATTGTGCATTTTCCTTTTCATCTTCTCACTCTCTTTATTCTTTAATACTGGTTTATAGACAGGATTTTAGAAAAGTTTTCTCAACTTTTGATTACTTCAGTCTAACATGCAGAAAACTGGCATCCCAGGCATTTCTGCAGTTCTGAAACTCTTTCAGAATTCTATCTGCACACATCCTTGCAATGATAAAACAGAAATTCTATAAAAATATGAAGAAAGGAACAAAACTAAACCTTTAGTTTCATATGGAGTATTATTTCTTGTTGTTTTTGCTACAAAGCTGTAATTGGCCTAGTGAGATCTGATAAATGTCTTATTATAAACTTGAACATCAACTGATGGTGAAAAAAAAATATCATGGAACTTGTGACTGAGAGAAAAGTAAAAGGGTATAAATGACTGGCAGTTCCCATTTCTTTACAAGTGTTACATTTCAGTCCCCTGCCACTACCACATGTTTCCTGTTCACAGATAATTTGTACAACATATTTTATCATTCAGTTTTAGACATAGTTGAAAGGCTTTTGCCTAAGGCTTGGAACACTTTGAAAATTGTATACCATTTGCAAGGCTTTCTTCTGCTTCACTGTGCAATTAGGTGACTGCCTTTCTGCAGACACTGGATTTATCATATGTGGAATTGGGTTTTTTTTCACCAAGGTGAACTGGGAACAAAAATGCAAGAAGGTTTTCAGTAACCCACAGACAAGGGATTAGTGTGCTGGCACAAAGATTGTAGGCTGCCTGTCAGTTCAAACTGGACTCCATTCCCTCACAGAAGGAGTATTGTAAGCCACAAAGTTTCATACAAAAATACTCTCAGCGCCTCACTGCTCTTACATACCATGTCTGTACGTGCTTCAAACTTCTATGGTGCAACAGGAGCATCTGATTACAAAAAAAAACCAAAATCTTTAATTTTTAGATACGACTATTTATGAAACTATTGATTTTTTATTCCTTTGCCCCCCTTCTCCTCCTCTGTTTTCGCCCCCTCCCTTTCCCCAGCTCTGTCTTGACTAAACTTTGCTCTTGCCTAAAGTACGAAGATACTGATGTGCTAAGAGCTTCCCCTGCTGGAAGTTCCTAGCAAGAGGTGCTGTAGTCAAGTAGGGATGGATCTGGGACTAGCTCCCAGTTCAGCTAATTTATGTGCTCAGTTCCTGTTGAGCAGAGAGTACATAATGTGACTTGAGATGCTGATTGAATTTCATGTGTATTTCTACGTTCTAAATAAACCAAATTTTAAAGTCAGATTTGAGCAATGGTAGTTTAGAGCCCTCATTACAGCAGTTTGCTTTTTTCCAATGAATTCTGCCAGAAAAAGAGAGACAAATTCAGCCCTTTTGTATAATGTATTTATGTGCTTTCGCAAGGTCATCTCCCAGTAGATCTGGAGAATTTCTTAAGACGTAAACCTTATCTGTTAAAATTGTGTTGTTGTTTAATGGGAATGGAATTGTGAGTTCATTCCTTGCTTTTGGTTGCAGATGTCCAGCTTGTGGAAACTGTGAGTGTGTGAGTGCACAAGCGAGCTGCAAGGAGCACTGGTGTCCTGCAGCATGGTCCCTTTGGAAGGAAGGTGCATTTCTTCAGGCTGCACATCTGTCTCAGGCAGTAACCTAAATTTGCCTTTTCTGAAAGCTTTGGAAAAGCTGCATTTTTAAAATAAAGAGACTTTTAAAATTAAGAGACTTTCAATCTCAGTTTTTACATACCCATCTTAGAAACACCTGGCTGTAGATTCCCCAGCTTTTTTTGAGTGCAAGGCAAAATATTATACTTCAGTAGTGTAAGCACAATAATATGCTTCAGCTGGGCTGTGCTGGGAGCACGGCTGCTGTGTTTGCACGCTGTGACTGAGTAGGCAGGATTGTCTTGGCCACCCTGTAAGGTCTCTCTGCCTTTGCACAGCAATGGGACTTTGGAGTAAACTGCTTCATTGTCACTCCCAGCTCTGTTGATTTTGTCTGGTGAGAGTGTAGGAGTTTTCTGGGGCACAGGTTCACTCCATCTGTGGTTTTTAGACTCCATGTTCTGAAGCAGGTGGCACAGTGCACTGCCCCTGTGATAGTATAACCCAACCTGCAAGGCTGCAGTGATTTTGCAGCAGTCTGATTGGTGACTTAGAAGTCTTCACCTCTTCTCCCACCTGAATTACCCAGCTCACCTGGGGATGTATTGAATTGTAGGCATTTGGGGCAAGAAGAAAACCTTGCTCTCTGCAGCTGTAGCCTCATGAGGGCTGAGTCACAGCAGAGCTGTCTTAGTGTATGTGAACCAGGAAATATTTGGAGAGCTCCTGAGCTCCCACCATCTGTACACATGCAGATACACAACTAGATGGAAAGCTTCCAAGGTAAGTTCCCTTTCAATCCCCATAAAATTCCAGAGACCCAGCTAGCAATTTGAGCTTGGTGCAAGAGGAACCAAGGATTTCCTTCCAATTCTCTACTGGGTTTATTTGAATCTGCTGCCTGGTAGAAGACTCCAAGAGGTTACAAAAACAAAAATAATTAAAAGCACTGGGTCATGGGATTTCCCAACCTAAACATAATGGCAAACCCAGACTAACTCCCTTCTTTCCGTGCTATCCATTGTGCTTTGTCCCAAGTGGGAAACACAGTCTGCCAACACAAAGGCAACATACCCTGTAAACAATGACAGGAATAAAGCTAAATATTATGCATATTCATTGCATGCAATCCTAACACAAACATCCCTACTGAGTAAAACAGAAAATACGATTTTCTTTTTTTTCCAATGAAGGAGCTGCTGGGTCTTTTTAACCCTTTATTTTCTCAGCTGCGCAATTTTCAATAACATGCAATGACAATATTTTACTTCGTGTTATAAGCAAGTACTTTTTACGTGGAGTTTTTCCTTTGCAACTACTTAGCTGCATGATAATTTAATTGACTAATTTCTCAAAGGAGTTCATTTATTTCAAGTTTCCAGAAGGCAATGGTACAATTGCTCACCATTTTCACTTTAGCTTTTCCATAGCTCCCAATTTTCTAATCAATTAATCTGATATGGGTTTCATTTCCTTTTATTTATGGATGGGAAAAGGATATGTTCATGTTCTACTTTAGAATGCCAAGTGTTCTGGTTCTTAATGTGAATCCTGAACAAACAGTGCAGGAAAAAACACACTTGCTCCATGAAGAGCACCTCTTACTTTATCCAAATTCCTAATGAAACATAAAAAAATATGTCCAAACCATTATGCTCTCATTTACATGGCTACTTGTGAAATGCAATTAAGATAGGAATTATTTTATTGTAAAAATCTCTGCTCCATCCTGAAGAAAAAAACCAAAAAGTCTTCAAAGATGCCAGCCTAATAGGGCTAATTTCAAGAAGGATAATAAACTCAAACGTAACGCTAAGGAAGTCAGCTAGGAACAGTTACTTCCAGGTTGCAGGATACCAAAATAAGCCATGATATTTCATTCCACAGCCAGAAAAAATTCACTTATTTCTGAAGCAATGACTTGGGCTGTGACTTACAATGAAGGGTACTCTGGGTGAGATTGCATGATGATAAAATGTAGTTCTGTGGCATGCTTTTTTTTTCATTATTCCCTGTTTTCTTCTCATTTTAAAAGCAAAATATGACAGTTTTCATTTTTGTAGAAGTGTTGTTCTTGATTATTTTCTTTGTATGAAGCCGCTGTATTCAACAGTGTGAATAGTACTAACGTTCAGCAGCTAGCATCTGTTGTTCCTGCTATTTTCGGGATAATAAGCAGCCCAGAGTATATGAGGAAATTCTCATCAAATTTTTTGTTAAAATTAGTGGGCATGCATACTCAGCATTCTTGTTATTTAAAATATTAAGTCTGTGAAAAAAACAGGTAATATCCAAATTCTGCATGCACCACAGAGTACTCATGTTTTGCCATTGTGTGCTTGTATGATTATTTACATTTGCTTGAAACATTCACATATTAATTATTAAATTATTTTTCTATCTTGCATGAATACTTACAGATAAAAACTATAATTTCAGCTATTCCTTGATTATCATTAATGCATAGCTATTAGCAATAGATTATCAGAAGGATACCTTTTGTTCACGATAGATATGACACAACAACAGATTGTAAAATAAGTAGTAAGAGTGTAAAGCCAAGGCAAAACCCAAAATACAGTAATTTCACAACTATAAGGCTCACTGGATTATAAGGCGCACTTCCAGGTTGCCAGCAATTTTTCAAGCTCTGTCCATATATAAGGCTCATCGGACTATGAGGTGCATTTTTTTTTTGCAGCAAGGATCCGCATGCAACAAAGTAAGAAATTAGTAACAGAATTGGGTGATTGCGGGGTTTACTGGAAGGTGCTCAATTTGCAAACATTTTTCACGGATTGGCATAGCCTTTAAACGCAGCCCCAGGTGCCCTCCCCATGCCGCAGGCCCTGGCACTCCCACCCAGCCCCGACGCCAGCTGGTGCGGCTGGCGCGGCTTGCACTTCCCGGTTGGCAAATTTCCGAACTTTATCCATATATAAGGCACACTGGATTATAAGGCGCACTTCTGGGTTCCAATCAAAATTTTAGTCAAAAGAGTGTGCCTTATAGTAGTGAAATTACTGTACTTTGTTTAGAACAGGACTATAAATACCCTTTCTTAATATGTGCATGGGTAATCTTCTGAGTCTGGGGCCTGCCTGCAGGTTAGAGAATAGCGTGGAACATGTAAAACAGAAATGAAAGCCAAAACAGAAATTATATAAATAAGTGCTTTAGCAGAAGCAGAAAATGTTATTTGAACATGTGTTCCACCTGACCACAAACCATTAGCAGCAGCAAACAGGACATTTTACAACAGATAAGGATCAAGCTCCACAGCCCTGTCTCAGAGCTATGAGCTTACATGTGATAGTCAACTGCACCTCCAAAAAGCGACCTTGGATCTTGTATTTTATATAGGTTTTGTAGAGGCATATATAAACACAGCAAAATGTAACCCATCATTAACTGTGGACTTTTCTTTTGTGTGCCTGTTCTACCCCGATTATTTTGGATCCTGGCCTGTAGTGGTCACACTGAGAGGCATTAAGGGATTAAACATTACTTGAATTCCAGTTTTCATTTGCAGAAACAACTGGGCTGGCGTGGGAATGGCCCCAGGTCCAGAATGCAGACCCACAAGCAGCAGCTGTGAGGCAGCCAAGTGCCCTGTGGCCATGAGCTGGAAGACAAGGGAAGACAAGTTCTTTCTAACCAGACCTGCTGCTCTGCAACCTCCCAAGCTCAGAGCTGGTTTCCTCTGACTTCTCTGGGATGGGCTCCATCCTAACAAAAAAATATATAATCAAAAAAATCAACTAAATATTCAGAGTTATGGTTTTTCATTAGACTCAATTGTTCATTTTTAGCCAACCCCACTACAGCATGTTAAAGTGCTTCTGTGTGGGCTGAAATTTTCCATTGCTGAGGTCCAAACAGCATTTATGCTATTTTCCCATCCTTCAATGTTTGCATGAGGTGGTTGTAATTCACAATAATTCTTTAGCCAATTACTCCAGGAGAAACTCTGGTTTAAAGCTGTCAGGAGCAGCACCTGTACTGTCTCCACTGACAAAAGCAGCACCTGAGTGAGGTAAGAAATTACTGCAGCTGCAGACACCAGGGTAAGCCCCAGCAGCTCCTGCGCTAACATACCTGAGGAAATTCAGATTAATCCATGTGAATCAGAAAATGACAGCAGCCTCCCTTTCTGCAGCTTTAATTGAGTCAAGTAGGCACAGTTTGGCATTTGAAACATCTTTCTAGCATATGTGTTTTGTGCCATCTTTGAACATGAGGAAATCCAGTTTTCCCTCATATAAAACATTTTTTCCATCTTTAAAATAATCCTATACCTTAAGTGTTTCAGATTTCACATGTAAATCTAGCATGAAAATAGCCTTTTTGGAGAAGCAGGACATAATCTTATTCTGGACAAATTGATTCTGTGTGAGCAAGTTGGAGACTGAGAACATGCAGTAGATATCTTTTTCTGACTGATGCTTACAGTGGTTCAACAATGTGCAGACATAGAGTTGATTTGAGTAAAATGAAAAAGATCCTGAAGTGTTTCAGAACTTTTGCATTAAGTGCAATGTTTGCTCTTTTGTATGTAGCCTGTGAAAATAATTTCTATTCAGAATGAGCAGGGATTTGTATTTAGAGCATACTTCTTTCTATAGCTTAAATTTGCACTCTGTCTAAAAATGAATTTTACAGTTGTATACAGGACTTTTCAGAATAGTTGAAGGTAACATAACACCTGCATGAAGGAGACATGCCCTGCAAACATGGCCAACAAGGCAGAACTTTAAAGCTGGTGGAATAAAAGGTTTTTCCTGAGAAACACATACTAAAATGCATAATCTGAATACACTTATGCCGCTTAATTGACATAATGAAATCAAGTAATGTACCAGAAGCTGATATGTCCAACATAACCTGGTTGTCCCCTGGCAGACATTTCTAAAGCTTAGACTAGATGCTAAGACCAGTCAGACTAATAAAATTGATTTTCCTATAGATTTGTGTGTTTTGCTTCTTTAAGGCTCTGCCTTGAATAACCCAGTTTTCGCTCACAGTCTCTCCAACAGCAGACAAGACACAGCAAAGCTGTTAGACAGTATATCACTGCTGATCAGCTGCAAGCTGCTGCTGCCAAATGGGATGCATGAACTGAACTCTACCTGTCTTACTTTTACAGGAGGTTAAAGATGCTCTTTTTACTCAGCTGCCAATATTTCTGAAAACATAAAGAATTTAAATGGCTGTCAGACTTCATAATTTTTTAATCTATTTGATTAAAAAACCTCGTTGCTCTCAACAGGTCCAAAAAGAGGCTGGTGGATGGTAGGTAGAGCAAAAAGAGGAAGTACAGCTGCATAAAATGTGGGGCAAAATAGAAAATACTTTATAGATATCTACACACAAAAAATCAGTAGCCCAGGCTTCTTGCTGCCTCCTGAGTGGAGTCTGAGTTGTTGCTTAAAAATCTGCAGTTGTTTTGGAATCCAAATAATAGACAGACTACCTTTTTCTACATGTATCAGTATCAAACATCATGCAGATCAGGTTCCTAAAAGAAGGAAGTTGAAGTCAGTTTTATTCTACATCCCTGGATTGGATTTGGTCCATACCAAAAGATGGTCAACACAAGACAAATGAGTCTGAATCATTCCTTGCTTTCATTTGCATTTGCTGTCATAATCCTGGGGTTTTTCCTACTCCATCCTCCTCCTACTCTCCATCACTCCACACAGCTCACAGCTGCTGCCTCTCTCCTACAAATCAGTGGCTGGGACCAGACCTATGATCAGCCATGCTGCTTCATTGCTAATAGGGTCCTCAGCACATCCGGGGCACACGTCCAGGTCAGCCTTTTAGGTACTATTCAAGGAACAGGCTAGAGCAAGGACAGTCTCTAGGTGACAGCAGGGGCAAGGCAGAAGAGAATTCAGCCATACATGCACAAATATCTCAGAAAACAGCCCCTGATTGTTAATTAATTAGTATGGACTTTGATCCTAGAGCCATGCCTAAATCCTAGATCCATTCCTGATCCTAGAGCCAAAGCACACTAACCACATTAGAGTGGTCTTTATCCTTGGGCAAGCTATGAATATCTCCATCTCAGAAGATAGCCATGCTCACATTGGTTTACTGCATCAGCCAAAGCAGAGCCCTGATGTGCCCATTTGTGCAGCCCAACCATCCATGCTGTGGAGTAGGAACAGCTTTGAACAGTGTCTCTGGTTTCCTCAAGACAAGGAAAATGTTCATCTCTCTGGATCTAAAACAGTTGCTGTGACTTTGTTCCAGCAAATGGGTACAAAGGCCAAAGAGTGAAGATGAATGTAAGACTGTCCCATTAGGCAAATACATAAGAGAATGAAATTAAGACTATATGTGCAGTCTTAGTTTTAGCATTCAGAAAGTTCAAATGAAGTTTATAGTTTTAACTAAGTGGATTTCTAATACTGTATCTTTGTACACATGTGTACATCTACTCCTGGGCTGCTGAAAAGTTTTTCTCTGAAGGTATTTTTAACAAGACACAGATTTCATACCAAATATTCTGGCTATTGACAAGAAAACCAGAAACAGATAACAGGAAAAAAGAAGAAAGAAAAAAGAAAGAAAGAAATTCTTTAGCTTTCATTAAAAATGCTTATATTTGCTTCATTCATTTGCTAATTGGGGTGTGGAATTTTATTTTTCCCAAAAGAATGCGCACCCATTTCCTGTCTATCCTTTTTTATTGGTCTTGTTGTCATTGAAGTATATGGCTGTGCACTCTTTTATTTCAGGGGAAATAATCAGCACAGGGAACTCTGAAAAGGAAAAAACAATAACAATTGGGATTTGATAGGTATTTTTGTTGTTGGGGGATTTTTGGGTCTGTATTTTTTATTATTTCTCATGTAAACTAAATTACTTCTTTGCCCAGCCAAAATATGCACTCAGAAACATGCTGATGCTTTTCAAAATTGTAGTAGATAGAGGCACTTAATCACCAGTTTAAGTAGAAAATGTGCACCAAGGGAATTTTCCATGGGGTGATTTAGCTGTATGCAAATCTGATGTGTACAGTAGTACTGAGGCGCTCAGGAGCTGAACACTGTAGAGCTTGTCAAGGGATTAGGTAACAATGAAGATTTAAGACCCAGGACAAAGCTAGATGTAGGTTGGGAATAATATCCTGGTCAATATATCCTCTGGTGTAGACAGCTAGATAAACATGTAGATAAAACTTACTACAGCAATGTTCAAGCAAAATGCACCACAGGCAAAGAATTGAAGAAAAACTCCCACAAGGCACTGACAGCTTTGTTCCTTTTTCTTTCTCTTTACTGAATATTATTGTAATGGAAGCATCATGGCAAAACCTAAGGACTGAGCCCATTGTGAACCCAAACCTTCCGGGGATGCAATCTGTAATATTTCTCGTTCACTAACATGAATGCCACTGATGGGGTGGGTGACTGTGGATGCATGTTAGTTAGTAGATAATTTATATGTGTAGACTAAAAGCAGTACTGCTGTAAAGACTATGCATAAGGGGTTTTATAAACAGACCAAAGGTGTAAATAAATTGGAGCTTCACATGTCCATAGAGTCACTGTTCTGCATCATTAAAAGGTCTACATTAAGACACAGTCTGTCATCCTCCAAGTATACACATCAATTTCTATCATGCTCATAATGGCTCAGTTGCTACCTGTAAAGTAGCTACAGTAAAACGGCAACAAGCTGCCAGGACAGGAAGAAACAATTCATGTTCCTGCCCTTGGACTTCCCTGCCTGGGGATGGGTGGCTTTGGTGCAGGATGTTCCCCTGAGCCACCTAACACAGATGAAAACATGGTATGGAGACAGGTCAGCCAACACAGGAATCACAAAAGAGCAAAAGCGCATTATAAAAACACATTGCAGGGATTTTGTTCAGTGGAAAGAGACCTGTAAATACACTTCAAAAAATACTTCACAGGTCTCACAGTTCACTCCATGCAAAGCTGAAACAATAACTTTACATGGGACAGAAAAATCATTCTTCGACTGTCTGTACTGAACAGTGAGAAATGTTGATCCTTAAGTGCACAAACAACCCTTATGTTTAGTACCACATATGGAGCTCTGTGTTTATCACTGGGTGTCAAACTGACTCTCCAAGTCAATGGCTGAAATACAAATATTTCAGTCCCCTGCCTCAGTTTGTCATCTTAAAATGAATGAGATTAGATAATATTTTTATTTTCTTTCCTTTATTCTTTACATTTGCCTTCTCTGGATTGTGAGTCTATAAACTATATACTGCATATATTTACTATAAACATTCTCCTAATTATATGTCTCTGTTAGACAAGAATGATGGCAATAAATATCAGTATTATAGCTCATTAGATTTCCTGAGTTCTGGCCCATTAGTTGATAGCAAAGAGCTTCTTTAAAAATGTAAAGTCAAAGTTATCTTTAACTATGTTTTTTGATTGTTTCATTTGGGGCATTTCTGAAATGCAGACCGAGGGAAGATGTATTATTCTGGCTCTTGCTGTGAAAGTTCCCATGACTGTGATGGGACAGATTGGATCCCAAGGTGTAAGAATAACCCTAATACAGGCAAGTGCAGTGTTTTAATGACGCTGTGGCTTTTGGTAGTAGGAATGCTCAGTTTTCTGCCAGGTACAAGGCCTAGCAATGAGGCTTTTCTTTTTCCAAAAGATATCTTGTAAATTGTAGCTTTAGGTTGGCTGAAACAAAATCTGTCCCCAAAAAATGAACTACAGAACCGGTCATGATGACAGAACTTTTAATGCAGGTGGCCAAAATACAGGAAGGCCCACTTTGTCCCAGCCAAGGTGCTGCTGAGGAAGGGTGGACTGCCAGGATTGAAAAGCAGAAGGCACGGTGGTGTTAGTGCCATGAACAGAAAATGGTACAGCATGGCTTGCACAGCCAAACTTTGTGCTTAAGGACATGTCCCTGAGCAGTGTGATGTGGGTACACCTCTCACCTGAATGTTACATCTCTTAGGCAATAAAGATCCAAAGACCTCGATCAGCTGTGGAGTGTTCTTCATGACTGGAGGACACATGATTACTTTTTATGTGCATGATATTCTAATTATCCCGTAGGCATCCATTTCAGGTTACAGAATTGTTATTGAAAGTCATTTAATTTTCGGCGGCAGTCACTTGAGTGGACAAAGTAGAGTAGCACAAGAAATTACTTAGCACAGATCCAGATCCTCCATCATTTGCATACGCACATATAATATGATTTTTATTTTCTGTTTATACAGAAGGGCAGTAAAATACTAATATGTACTGAATGCAGTGTGTTGCTAGTATCAGACTTTTAAAAGTATGAAAAAGATATATAATTTTTAATTATACCTGCATGAATTTTCTGGGTAGAATGAATAGCAAATTTTTATGTACAAGTGTGTGATACAGTATTGTTGTCCTACACATACTAAACTTCTATAGGCAATAACCAAATTATTGTCGTAAGGAATAAAAAAAAGAAAAAAAATATTCTAAGACTTTTAGGGAAGGATCTAAATTTGTATGTTTCAAGGCATAAAACAGTCTGTGGATTAAGAAATTTTCCCTGTAGGCAAGTAGTCTCTGTAACAAGCTACTGCAGATTTTCTGCCATGCTCATCTGAATCTAGCCAATTTTATAAATGCTTTACTGAAGAAGGTGGACAACTTTTCTGATCCAGCATGTCCTCTGTGTACTCACATGAAAAGTGAGAGCCTCTTATATTATGCCTACCATGAGCAGTTTTGTCTGCTATAACTCTGGTCTTGATACTTTTCCAAATGTAAATTAAACCAACTGGTGGATGAGGTTTCCTTATCTGTATAACTTCCTCACTTCCCATTCTGATCCCCGTTGCAGAAGACTGTAAAATGCCATCTCCTTACACTACAGGCATATAGCACGTCTGGGAAATAACACCTGGAGCTCAGAGGAGCACTGGCAGTACCACAGAAAGAGAAAAAGAGACCAGCTGCAAGGCCCTGCTGGGTTTCTGCCCTAGCCCTGGGTGATTCACATGAGACTCCACCTGTTGAATGTTTGTGTTTTCAGTCCTCCATGATAAGGTGGTTTTAATTACAACAGAAACTAAAACTCACTGCATGGGCCCCATCAGAGAGGGATAACATTTCAGAGGGTTGAGGCAGAAGCTATAGGCACACTGACTCAGGAGAGGGCAAGCTGTCTCTTTCCAGTGTCTGCAATTTAGGGCTTTTTAAGGATGTGAGCTGTAGGGTATAGTTCCGAGCAGTATATCTGTGATGTGGTTTATTAAGGTACACACACACCTTACATTTCTTCCCTCCACACGGGATGGAAATTCAAAAGGAAGCCATACCCCAGATATAAAGGAAGGGTGCCAGTTGCAAAGGACGGGTATCCAGTCTTCCTCCCAAGGGATGTCCATGGGACAGCAGTTCAGCTCCTCAAAAGGGGTGAGGAAGTGTGAAGGCTGGGGAACCAGCATTACTGCAGGTTGTATTTATTGCTTTGATTTTGGGCATCTCAGTGTAAAGTCAGTGAAAGCTCCAGGAATTCAGCATGCTGGGAAAACAGACCCAGCTTGTCTTAAATTGACTATCCAAGAGAGAAACTATTCTGGGAAAATTTTACTCTGGTTCTGTAGAAGCAGTTGATTACCAACTTTTTGTATTTAAAGGTAAAACACTCTTCAGGTTGTTAAAGAGATCTAAAAGCTTACAACTTTCCCTTCATGATGATTTTGGTATCTTGATTGTTTTTTGTGAAAATGAAATACTACATTTTGTATTGCTGGTGAGTAAGCTTTGCTACATCTCAAATTTCTTTCATTTATTTATATGAAGGTAGTATAAATCACCTGTCCTGAGATTTTCTCACTGTGTTCCACAAAAGCACAGTAAGTGACACCCTGGTGAGGGTGAAACTTGTCAGTAAGGGCTGGCATCTATACAGTCCCAGCTCATCCGCTCCTAAACACAAAGAACCTTCATTATAACCCATTTCTGGAGCCCAGAGTAAGCTATGGGCTCTGTCTCCCACCAGCCAGCTGGAAGTACCTCTGGGTGCAGGGCCATTTCCCCATCAGTAATT
>VRYO01002772.1:62971817-63005289 GCA_009812075.1 Sialia sialis | reverse complement strand
TGAAATTACTGTAATTTTTGGAGCACTGACAGAAGCCTTCAGTACTATTACTTCAAATAAGTTTGGAAATAGCTAGATTATGGGACAGCTCACAGTTTAGCAAACTGTTGCCTGAGGATTTTTCAGAAGGAAAAAAATAGAAGAAAAGAGGAGAGCAAAATAAGAGCATAGCAAAATAAAAGCATATGAGCTTATGCTAAAATGGTCCTCTGACTTGGGGCATTTTAGTTTTAACTCAGAGAGGAGATTGTGGGAACTCAGAATTTTCACAAAGCAAATCCAAACCCAAGTGTCTTAAATCGACCACCCAAAGTCAGAAAGCTCCTTCTGACACTTTTTGCTTTTTTTTTTGTATGAACTATTAAAATGCTGTGAATTATCCATTCATCTTCAGGCTTCTAAACTGAGTCTGAAAAATCCTGTACAATCTGTATAATACATCAAATTAAGATTATGCAGATGGAAAATACTTCCCTGCTGCAGTTTTCTCTTAAGATGTCTTAAAATACTGAGCACAGAGCCGCCGTGTGGAATGCTGCTGGGTGCCATTCTTTCAGGGATGTACAAGAAGACGTGCATGAAGACAGGAGTTTCCGAGGCTTCCACCAAGAGGCAATTCCAGGAAGCAATGCTCACAGGAAGGTGTGGTGCTCCTTTCAGCAGTGACATTAATGCTTGCTAATTTCCTTGAATGCTACTGCCTAAGCATTTCATGATTGCTTTCCCCATCCCTGAGAACTTCTGTGGAGACTGACAAACATTTGTGCAAGGACTACTAATGGAGTTTTACAACATATCACTAAGATCTTGAGAGGCCTTGCTCCAGAATACCCGCAGATATTCTGTGGATGACCAATGTTTGCTGAATTTATTATTAAATAATAGCCATTAATTCAATAATCCACCAGAAATTAGGACCCTAAGTTGCTTTTAGTATGGGCTTTTAGGTGTTTCTCTGAAATTTCATCACATGACAGTTTTCAATCTCAGCAAGCTCCTCCAGGTCAACAAGGAAAAGGCAGTAACAAAGCAAAGCAAAACAAATTCAATGAGCATCTATTATCAGCCTGATTACACACTGCACCACGTAGAGTCCTAATGATTTCAGTGAGGCTCCATGCAGCATAAGGAGTGTCCCATGCAGATTAGTTTACGAGATCAGAGTCTCCATTTGGAACATCTCCTCCACTCACCCCTTCCTGTTCTGAACAGAGCAGTATAAAACAAAGGCCTGCACTTCTCCATGGGTTTGTACAATGATTCAAATTATAACAGCTATGAAAATATTTCTCAGTGCTATTTAAAACCTGTGTTGGCTTTCTCACCTCGGTCACTCACTGCAATCTTCTCTGTCCAATTACCTTTCTAATAATCATTTTGATGCATTTCAGCTGCCACAGCATTAGGTGTAAATGCCTAAAATCATACCATTCAGTTCCTAGAATAATTTCATGGGAGGACTGTCATGGGTGTGTAATATTAAGGGGGAAAAAAATCAAATGTCAGAAACTTCATATTGATACTTTGATCAGAAGCAACATGAGACTGAAAGTTTTTGAACAACAAACCATTTGAGAGTGTGTAACATGCTTGTGAAAATATTCATAGCGTAATTAGATAAATAACAGATCCAGTGTCTATTTTTACTTTCCCTTGATGAGAAGCTTTGCAGGAGAGACTGCTGGTAGTTAATTCTCCCTAACAACAATCTGTGTAATCACAAACCCCAATTAGCTGTGCCTGTTCTATGCTATACAAACTATTTCCTTAGCGCTTCACATCACTACTTTGTAATTAGCTTTCATCTACACGAGCTTTGACTAAAAAAATATAAAAGAGTGTAAGTGATTGTACTGCCACTCAGTATTCTGCGAAATAATCGCTAGCGATTTCAATCAGATTAATTTTATCACCCGTATTAAGGAAAATTACCTCCCTCTTCACTCTCTACAGCTGAGGGCTATTTCATTTCCTGAGATGTTCATAAAAGCATAATATAAAGCAATCTGTAATTGTAAATATCCTTCCCTAATAACTTTGAGATATTTCCTTAATACATCTTTACATTTGGAGTTTCCGTTCCATAAAATACAGTAACAAGTGCTCTATTATGTTTTAAGTGTGTGCTGTTAAGCTGGACAACTTAGCGCTGTCCTTCCTGTTTTTACATAGGGTTATATTTAACTTGCAGATAATGGGAACAAGGTTTAAAAGTGATGGAGCGGAATAATGGCGTTACAGCAATAATATATCTTGCCTTTGTGAGGAATAGAACTTTACGGCCTATTTCAGGTCAGCCAACACCAATTCCATTTTTCACAGCCTGACAACTTTCACCTTCACCCACACTCCAGATGGATATTAAAAACTACTTTCCAAACAAAACTGAGGTTTGGCTATATCCATGTTTTACACCTGGGAAGAGCTCTTTGATACTTAAAATTTATACAAATAAAATAAAATAAAAATGCCACATGCTACTGGCTTGTGTGGTGAAATTCCCAGCTATTCAAAGAGCAAAGTGAGCTGCTCAGATCCTGTGGGAGGGGTAATAGCAGGAGGATTTCTGAAACTGCAACTCTTGCAACTTCTGCAGCAAAGACATGGCATTAGTAAAAATTTAGCACATTTAGCACCTGGTTTGTGGGAAATGTGAGGTGTGTTCTAGGAGGACCCCAGCAACTCAAGATAGCACCACCAAGAAGATTCATTTAGCTGTTCAGGCCATCACATTTTTCACTGAACACAGATCCAGATGTGCATATGTGATGGCTTGTGTGAGGAACTTTCTCCATGAGCTGACTGCACCCTGAGTTGGTCTCTAAGTGTTGTTCCTGAATATATCTATGTATTTTTTAAAAGATGATAACAAAGGAAAACAGAAAAAAAGGCCCTGGGTGACTAAAGTGCATTCTCACCCTTGTATGGTCTGTATTGCAGTGCTTTCCCCCAACATCCTCAGTTCACCACAGAGGTACATGGCCACTGATACAGAAAGCACTCATCTCAGGGCCAACTCAGCCTAAGGCTGTTCAAAGCAGCCTGTTCTCCTCAGAAAGTAGTCTTCCAGCCTTTCAAAGGTAAAGGTATCTCATCACCTGAGCAGCTCTGTACTCTGCTTTATCGGGCTTATCCCTTGGACGGTCTCACACATCCCTAATTATTGCAGCTTGAGAGCTGCCAGTGCACAGGAAGTCTGCCTGTCATAGTGGAGAGATGACAAAGACCAAGATGGGTAAGGGAGCATCCCCTCTGGAGAAGGAAACCCTCCCTGCCTGCTGCAGTAGAGTGAAATGTTCTCAACTGGTGAAGCTGCAGGGATAAATGAGGGGAGGAGATCACACAGGTTTGCCCCAGCACACTTGAATCACTGCACATTGCTGTACATGCCTTGGCACTTTGACACTCTGCACTGCGTGTGAAATGAATAACAGAGTGTATCTTGAAATTTTACAAATGGGGTGGGAGATGTAATGCAGTTTTATCAGTGTCATGATGTCAGGATATGGTGGATGTTATAGATAGCATCTCACTGGAATCAGACATATTGCACTGCGTTCATTTCCTTTGCTGTTCACTTATGACACAGGAGAGACATTTATGTCCTCTCTTTACCACCATCCACGTTTCCACGTTGGTAGAAGACACTGAAGATCAGAGTATATGCTTCAACTTGGCATGACAGAACTTCTAAAAACTTACCAGAAATTAATTTTCAATTGGTCTGAGTCTCTGCAAGAATCCGTGCCTGAACCTTTCCAAGGATGTTGTCAAAAAAGAAGCCTGCAGCTTCTGTATCCCCCCATGGCACAGATATTCCCAACAGAAGTGTCATCTTCCACTCCCTTTTTTTCTGCTTAAGCAGCGTGCAGGGACAGGGATGCAGCAGAGAGAAACACTGAATCCCCTGAGGAAAAGGAGACAAAATCATTGCAAGAAGAAAGGCTCAAGTTCATACATCTCCAGAAAAACTCAAACATATGCTGAATTTCAATTTTCTCATGCTTAAATTTCCACTTCTGAGAAGGCCAGCTAATAAACAAAGTCACCTATTACAGTTTTACAAATGTTGCATCCCCACTGTTTTATATTGTCAGGAAATAAAGTGAAACTAGTAAAAAATCAGTATCCCTGGCAAATATCTGAAACTCTTTTATGTGGAACAAGGATACAGCTAGGGCTGAAAGAACATGTGTTTTCAGTCCCACTGAAAATTTCACTGTCTTCATATTTGCTTTTATCCCAATTTGGAACAGAAAGTTAAGCATTGACTACTGAAACTTCTGAAAATCACAAAGTTCAGAAATGTCAAAATATGCCACTTTAGTATTTCTGATCTAAAGGAAATGCTGAATATAACAAAACTGCAACAGTGAATAACGTTTTCTGAATGAAACCAAAGCATTTCATTTTAGATCTGTTCCAATGTATGTCTCCCTGACATGATCTTGATACCTCACAAAAGCTGGAGATTAGATGTTTTGCATTATTAATTTTTTGCTATGGACATGTTTTCTGAGTGTGCCACAAGGTGCACATCAGCAGTCATGCAAATCCCCAGGAAAAACATCCAGTTGCATCTTGTGAAGTATAATCCACTGAAGAGATGCTTCCATATGGATCTTGGGCTGTTAGGCACAACAACACTGCAGGGCACAGAAAAATGTTAAATAGGGCTGATACCAAATATTTAGCTTAGCTGAACAAAACGAATTGTTTGGGATTGTATTGATCCAATCCCAGACTTTTATGTAATTGCTAAATATTATACTGAATTACATGCATCTGTAGTACAGTGTTCATTCATAAAGATACTCTGGACTCCATTAGGGTAAAATAATGTGCATTCTTGAGTAGTTCTACAGATGATTGGTGCTCTATTATCATCAGAGATTAAAATACCATGAGTTTTTTGCCTGAGATAAAGTTAGCTAAGATAATGACAAGTTTTCTGACCACTATAAATACATTTTGCTGTCACATTTAAAACAGTAGATAATTAATGCAGAGCCAGCTGCTACTAATATACAGTACTAAAACTTGTTAATACAAGGCTATAATAAAGCTGTTAATACTGATAATATATAGCATTTTAAACTATGGCAAAATATTCCTTAGAATTGTTTCCTTGCTATGGAAGGGTTTGCTGCATTTTGAGTTTCTTTTCCTAATTAATCTCCAACAGCATATATCATGTTATCTGTCATAAATAAAGTCAGATCTTGCCTCAAGGGTCCTGCAGACTAACAGGCAACAAGAGGAAAGTTGAGATGTATTAGAAATCTAAACCAAGCAGGATTCATTATTTGCATTATAACAGAAGCCTGATACCCCATCAAGCACAGGACTTCATTGTTTGCATGTGCGTTGCAGATAGATGAGGAAGGATAGTCTTTGTCCTGAAGAGCTTGAATTAAAATATAAATCTAGAGGAAAGTACAGCTTAAAAAAACTGGTTTTTGCCTGTAAGAGTCTCTTCTTTCTCCTTTTCACTTAAACCCAAGGAAACGTTCAGTGGGGATGGGCATTCAAAGGTGCAATCAAAACCTCTTGAAATATGTGAAAGTTTTGGAGTATGCTTTTAAAAATTGAACTCCAGTTATCCAGATGTATGTTATATCCTACTGTAAATGAAAGGAAGGCATTCTCTACCCATTCTGTCACTCTTGCAATAAAGCTAACTGAAAATGAGAATAGTTCTGATCACCAGAGTCCGAAATTGGTATTCCAAGAGTTTCATAACAGAAATTGGTTTGCCTCCATTTTACTGAATTATACTGTTCAGTAGTTAGAAACTCATTTTATAAGCAAATATGTACTTACCTATTTTTTAAGGCTCTGACCCACTGATCATTTTAATGGCTTATAAATTCAAGTGTTCCAACTGGTTGATACCATCTGTCTGAATCTGTGAGACAAAAGGATAGCGTACAAGATCTGTGGCTTTAGCTCATTTGGTTTATTTTCAAGAAAATGTGACATTAGTCATTGGTACGGAACACAGTTGAAATATTACAAAAGCCAAATGATTGTTCTTCTTCAAAACATAAAAGGCGGTGACTAATTAAACAGCAATGAAAAAGAACAACATAGCAGCCGTGGACTGTGTTATTCTCTGGTGCCGAGATATAGATGGGCATTAAAATAGCCTTGTCTTCTGGGAATGCAGAAAGAGACACAGAAGGGGAAAAGTAGGTTTCCAAGTGCCCAAAGTTAAAACTGTCTCACTAAAATAAAAGCGAGAAGTGAGAGGAGTAGATGGCTGCACTGAATAGTGTCTGGGACCAGATCTGTGGGGTTGTGTATCATAGCTGTGGATAGTCCCGTGGTTGGTTCCCATGTGAATTCAAGGAGCATGATCACCTCCAATAAGCGGAAAAGAGTGTCAGGGGTGGAGGGAAAAATCCTCTCTGCCTCAGGAGGTGTCAGAAGAGTGCTCAGCACACAGATGGGAACTGCCTTCAGGCAAAAGCAAAAGGCAAGTTTTTGTCAGTGACCAACAGAGTTTCTGACGTGCAATGCCTATGACATGGAATATTAAGGGTAAGAGATATCAATGCCTCATTTTATCGAACTCAAGGTTCATATTCTACAAACCTGTTTAGAACATGGTTTTCCCCATAAGAGTTAAACACTGACTAGAGCCTTTACAACATAAAGGGTCCAATTTGCTAATGATCTGTGTCCATGTACAAATCAACTTAATAGCACTATTTCTGGAAATATTACAAGCAGAGAGAAAAGTTTCACATTCGTCAAAGCTGTTCAAAACCATTAAACCATTTGGAGTCTTTCTTTTCGTCTTTTTTTTTTTTTTTTTTTTTTTTAGAAGCATTTAAAAGATTTAGCAGTTTAAGGAGAGATCAAGGCTATATTCAGGCAATTATTTGAAATTGTTAAAATCTGTCTCTGCTTTTTTTCTAAAATGCACATTGTGATGCCATTAGGGCAGCTCTGACAGGAGTGTAGACTCTCTATTTTCTTTTCCATATTTTTTGGAGTTGCTTTAAGGACTCTGGCCATTTGGATCTACATCTGTCTTGTTCCCTTGAGAATTATTCGTAGCAATTTGTGAAGAATCAGAAATTTATTCGTCTTTTGATACTGATGACTATACTTACAGTCCAAAATCTTTCCAAATGAAAAGTTGTGTTTAAAAAGACTCGGTGTTAGAAAGAACTTTTTTTCTCCTCAGCAGGAGGAATGTTCACAAAATTTAGATCAAGGTAAAACTAAAAATTTATTTTTCCTTTTTTTTTTTCCAACAAAATTAATTAAATGTATACTCAGCTTGGTGCATAATATAGTTTGCCTAGGTTTTATAGAGCTTATCAATCCCTGCGGCAGTTCAGAGTACCTTTGCTCAAAACTTATACAATAATGTTTTTCCCCAAATCTAATTTGTCCTGAATCAGGGAACATAGTTAAAATACAATGAACAAAGTTTCCAGTAATTACATAAAAATTAAAATTTCCTTTTACTCCAATCTAATTAAAATTAATTGAAAGCACATGCTTTAAACCAGCTTGCCATACTGTCAATGTGATCAGTTTGTCTTATTGTAGATAAAGCCATACCTGCTTGCTAAAAGTATGCACGTTCTGGCTTCTTCTCCTGCCTTTGAATATTAATAAACTACCCAGAAGGCAGGTGAGAACAGTTTTCCCAGTCAATGCTTTGGTTTTTGGTGAAAAATGCTTTCAGAAAATAAAACAGTAGTCAAATTATCCAGAGACCTCAGCCAGGTCATGAAATGAACTGACATGGTCTTTTAAGGGACTCTTCCTTCAGTGTCTTGAGAGATACATGGTAAATGTGATTTAAGAAAGTGAGTTTGTAGGAAAAGGGATGGGGAAAAGAGACTCGAGAATGATGAAAGGACAGTGGAAATGTTTAGCTTGCATAGATAAACAACATCTAATGTCTTCATAAATCACAAGGCAAAACTCCTTTCCTCATCTGACACCAGGACTGCCAGTTAATGCCACAGGATTCTGATTGTAAATAATATGTGCCCACTTACTCAATGACAGAGCTAAAAAAAATTGGTAAATATTTCCACAGTATTCAAAAAGGCAAGGAGTTGCCTTCTTCTCCCTTCTTTCAGTTGACCAATACAGTTCTTTAGGTGAGGCACAGACAAAAGTATGCAAACACACAGAAATACACACATGCATCGGTGCATGCACATATTTTACCTTGATATTTGTTTTAAAGGCTGTTCTGCAAAATCTAGTGGACTAATAATATGCATCTCCAGAACAAACACACAGTGATTTTTGAAGGCACACTTTGACTCAGAACGAATCCCATCTTTCCCAGCTTCAAATAAACATGGTAACTAGGCAAAAAATGTGGTTTATAAATCAATAGACAGAATTTCTTGGCACTGCCAGCTAGAGGAGGTATGTAGATAAAACAAAAATTTCAGCTTCTCTTATATTCCTTTCTTTCTGTTTTGTTTCCTTTTGTAAAAAATAGATTCCTTTTTTAAGAGATACCACTTTGCACTTCTTGCAACCAGCAGCAAGGGTGTAGAATCACTCCACTAACACTCACCATCTCTACTGACACTTTCATCTTAAGGTATCAGAGGATGCTACTAAAATATGTAAGCCCCACAATGCTAGTTTGATAAGAGCCACTCTTTTTTACAAATAAAAGCATAACTGCTTTTTGGCAGCAGTGGAAATATAATTAACCCCCTTGTTTTTCTTCTTCTCCATTTCCAAGGTCCTAAGCATGTTTGTTCTGACCTCTACATCTTGCACAAATGCTGGTGAGCCATGAGCTAGACAGTGTCAGAGAACTAAATATGGTGAAAAACTACCTTTCTTTGGGGCAAAGGAACCTGTGTTTCAGCCAAGACAGTCCTCATCTGAGTTTCACCATGGATGTTTGTGCCAGGACAGCACCAGGGCAGAAACAATTTGCTGACAAATCAAAGGGGCAGTATTGTGCCTGCTGAAGCTATCACTGCCTTAGCATATCTACCTACAATCTAAAAAAAAATAACAATTTGTATATAGGGTTCTACCTCTTCTAGGTTCAGGGTCAAAAATCAAATCATTATTTACCCAGTCAAGGTCACAGAGAAAGTCAGCAGAGGCAGGATCTGGTCCCAAAATTTGTTTACTGGTCTGCATCATCCTGATAGAGAAACACTATTTTAAATAGCTTTTTAAAAGTTTTCAGCAACTAGCTTCTCAGGATATGTAATTGCACATTACTGTGGCATTTTAATCACTTCTGAAAGTACTGTGTGGAATTGTAAAGTTATTTGACGACAAAGCGATCTCCAGCATGCATAGTTTAAAATGGGCTAATGTTAGAAGTCTGTGCTGCTCATGGGCACATTAGCCAGGCCTTTTTTTCCCCTCCTCCCCTAAACTGCATGCCAAAAGAAGTGTGATCCACTTTCTGAGCCAGGTCACCTTTAAGAGAACAGTGACATGCCACAGAATTATTCGCCAGTCCTCACCAGAGATGTCTGCAAGTGCAAAGCCTGTGACAAAGGACTGAAATGACAGCACTTTGACTCACTTCTACATTGTGTTTGTTTAGGAAGGTCCTAGAAATTGTATTTCACCAACCACATTCGCTATCAACACACAATTATCTGGCTTAATCATGTGGAACAGTGGCAAATTCACCTGGGGCTTAGGAACTAATGACATTCTCGTCTGAGCTGCTTTAGTGAAATGGCCTAGCACCTGAAGCAGGAACAGCAAGATTGCTCAAGAAAATTTGGTTTTCTTTTTTCATTTCACAGCATAGGGGCTCTGCTCAAATCAACAAACGCTCCTGATTAAATAGCTGTGGTAGTTTGACTTATTTGCACTTGTGTGTATGGCTCTGAATGTACATTGAGAATCCCTAACCTTTACAGGAAAAGAATTGTCTGTGACTTGTTTTTAATATGTTGTATTTTGACATAGAAAATGTCAAATAATTTTGCATTTTATAATTTTGGTATGATGAGATCTGTAAGTGTGGGTAACTCCAAATATTCCAAAACCAGCACGGGGCAATAGCAAAAAAAACTCCACCTTTTCTCACACTGAATGTATTTGTATCTATTTTTGTCAGCAGCCTGGGCAGGGCCATTTAAATTCTGCTTGCTCAACAGAAACTCAGATTCTTATGTTGGTCTCCCCCACTAGTATACAGGAGATGGAATGAGTTGTATTGCTGCTGACTATGCCACTAAATCTCAAAAGTTTAGAGGTGGGAAAAGATGAGAAACTGAATGTTCAGGCTCCCGAATGCTCAAAAAAAGGGATAGGAAGGCTTGGGACCACCTAAGTCCTGTTTTGGCCAAAGGAAAGAAACTAGCCCTATTTCCATGAGTAAAGTCTTTTTTTAAATATACAGAAAGATATAGTAGGTGGGATATGCATACTCAACCTTCATATTCACCTTTGGCATTTCATGTTCAAGGACTCCAGAGCCAAATACCCACAGTCTTGCACAGACAACTCCAAAACAAGGCTGGCCAATGTTGGGAAGTGGTTTCACCACATTGCCTGTTATGAAAATTAATTAGCCTTAACTGCAATATGGATATCAGCTCAGACTGGTACACAGATGAAATTGAGTTTATATGGATAAGCTGCAAAGCCACCCACTCAATGTTGATTCTGCTTTTCACTACTACTAATACTCTATCCTAGTAATGCAGCATCAGCACAAAGCAGGATTTGGAGCAGAAGACACCACCCCCACAGCCTCTATACCACGATTACTCCCACATCAGCAGGAGAAGCACTCATATAAGGTTGTGCATAAAGGAGTTTTTGCTAAGCCAGCCTATGCAGCCCACATTTTGGAATCCCAATGCCCTATCACTGATTGCCTGGCTCATTGCAACAAAGCTCTGGCAGCAAAAGCTTTGCTAGTTTCTGGAGGAGTTGGTGATTCAGGATCCTCTTCATAAGAGGCACTATTGCAGATAGTCCTGCTAGTTTATGTGAAAATATTTATTTCCCCTTTTGAGTCAGTGTCTCAACATAGTCAGGCATAAATCTGATAAAAAGGGTCACTGAAAGATTGAAAAGGCTAGTACACTTCTGTAAATACAAGGATAGAAAATATCCATAGTCTCAGAAGCCCAGGAGGAAGTTATTCCATATGGTCAGAAATGAAGGGAATTTGGTTTGATGTTGATCTCCAGAGAAAGTGATTGCTGACATGCCATGTCATTTAACTGGAAAGAGCTGAAGATTTGCAGCAGATGGACTGAAATGGAAAAGAGGAGAGGGGCAGATTTGTTCAGATTAGCTCTAATGTAATGTTCAAGCATGTCAGGAGGAGCCTAGAATATCATTCTGTTTCCTCAACCATCTCAACAAAACAACTAGATAAAACAAGAATAATTTTGGAGGCTATGAGAGGAAATAGTTCCTCATAGAGCCTTCTGTGCTGCAAGATGCAGAGGCTTACCTGCTCATTACAGGACAGCCACCAGGATAAGCTGTTACCAGTGCCACCTTTGAAGCCCTCAGCATATTACACTGTCCCTGGAATTTCTCAATCACCCCAAGGCTCAATATCTCTACGCTATTGCTATTGATCTCATGGGGAACTTGGGGTTTCTAGGACCCCCAAAGATATTCCACCTATTTCCTTAGCACTGGGCTTGGCACTGTCTCAGCAACCACATGAAAGCTCGCCCTTGTTGTCTACAGTGAGCTTTGCAGCAATTATTTCCCCTTGATGTCTCACTCCACCATAATTATAGGTATTTTAGCACTCCAGATCATGGTGCTTCTCAAATCTTAGCTCACCACCAGTATAAGTTAGTATGGCTCGACTGAAGTCAACAGTTACAGGAAGCAGTATTGAGAGAGAAACCAGACAGTAAATCCAACCCGGTGAAATGAAGAAAGTTCTTTTTCAATATATCTGTGTGATTGTTTCTGTAAGATCTCCATGTGCTCTAAGGCTGTGCTCTAACACTGGAATATCTAACATCTCAGGGCCATCAAAGCTACCAAACTGGCCATATTTCGGTGACAGATAGGGGGATAAATGCAGTCAGCATGGATTTGAATGACTTTTGTGACAGGAGCGCGTTTCCATCAAGAGCAGTTTAGTCAGTGAGTTCAACAGTTGGAGGACACAATCAATTCACCGTATGCCAACAAAAGAATGTCACAGATAATGGGGAAAACTTGCTTCCAAATTGTCTTACCCCATGGTCATTTTGGATATTTTGCTGTTAAGGTTGTAGTTCTTAGTGTAGAGAAGAAGAAAATGTGAGAGTGGGTGCATTTATGCAGATATGTATGTGAATCCTATCATTAAAGCATTTCATTCTAGTCCCTACACAGAAGTTACCATACATACAGTCACTTATCACTAATACTAGGTTTCATCAGGCATATCTAAATCAGGAAATAATATGGTAATTTTCACAGTCACCAAGTGGAAAATATTTATGGTGCAGTAGTTTAATATATCTGTATTTTATATTTCTAAGATTGTACCTGATGACATAATAAGAGTTTGAGTTTAAATAACAGCTGGATGATTTCAGAAAGGAAAAAAATGCACTGGCAGAAAGCTTAGTCCTTTATAAAAAATCTTTTCCACGTTCATCAGGATTGCCAGCCTGGGGCAAACTTAATTAAAGTCAATGGAGAAAAAAATTGAATACTTAAAAGTGCTATTTGGGGTTCATAGAGCTTGAATGACTTAAAATATGAAATATTCAATTACTAATAATTGTGGGGTTTTGTTTGGTGAGCATTTTGTCACTCACTCCACACTTCACATCCTCCTCCTTTCATTCTCTTCTAGACAGAAGGGTTAAAAGAGAAGAAAATTAGTAGCTCAAGTAACAGTTCCCAGAGTGAAGAGGTACCCAGATTTCACCAACCCATTGCTCTTCATCATCCTGGTCTCTCCCTTGATTCAGACCTTGTGCTTGCTGCTTTCTTGCTGGCTCCTTTCCTCTCTCCCTGAAACACGTTCTCTCTCCTCTGAGTCTTTTTTTTTTTTCACTTTTTCTGGGTGTGATCATGATTCATGAAGTGATGATCTGACTTTGAACATGTCCTTACATTTAGCAGCTCGCTGGCTTAGGTGCCAGGTAGGGTTTGAATTTCTTACTGACTTGAACACACCATTTAATAAACTCAAATGCTTTAAATGGAAATTTGAAAGAAATAATACCAGGAGATATTTTTCAGCAGAAGCTCAACAGGGCTTGTAAAGGGAAATCTGTTGGGGAAAGGCAATGAAACTTGAAATGGTTTTGTTTACTGGACTGCAGTATTAGAGGAGGTGAGCTCAAATTTAAATATATCTCCTGCCCAAAGTGACTTCTGATTTCAAGTATTTAGTGTTATATCTTGGGGGACAGAGTTCATTGGGATTGATGCTTCAGTAAAAGACAAAATGCTGTGGAAGAAATCAAGCAATTTCCTCACCTTTGAAATTAAAACCAAGTCAAATCAATGTATTTAGATATATGTATTAAAATAGGACATGAAAAACTGAAGTCATCCTCACAGACCAATGTTAAATGTTTCCTAATTTCAAATATTCTAAGAACTAAGAAAAAGGACAGCTTGGGCTCAGTTATGAGATATTCAACAATTCCAGAATTACTGGAAGAAACAAGAGTAAGGCTCATTAAGTGACTGATGGGGACAGGCTATTTGAGTGAAATTTTAAAAAAATATTTTACTGTCTTACAATAAAATAAAATCCTAACCTGGAGAAATGGCAAATTAATTAACATATTCTCCAGTACTTAGTGACACCTCAGTAGAAGGAAACTCTTAAAATGTGAAACCCTTGACATTGCCAGAATAGAAAAATAAAGTACATGTCTCTCAGTGGGTACCAGGGACCTATATTATGTCCTACTGTTGGTTACAGAATTTTCAATATTTTCTTATCCTTTTTCACTCATATGAACTGCAG
Organism: Sialia sialis; assembly: GCA_009812075.1. Lineage (NCBI taxonomy): Eukaryota > Metazoa > Chordata > Aves > Passeriformes > Turdidae > Sialia > Sialia sialis. The sequence goes on along the minus strand of VRYO01002772.1, from coordinate 62,991,356 downwards.
CTTATAGCAGTGGTAATCATTTCCTGTGTTTGAAAAAGAGATGAAAGCATTCATGGATGAAAGCAAGTTGGATTTAATCTCCTTCTCTCTCATCCAGTGCACTGTACTGATCATTTTCCAAAAAAACAAGACTTAAGCTCATTTTTGTCATGACAAAACTAGTTTCATAATAATCAGATGGCAATTCCTAGTGTACACAATTCTAATATAATTACCAGGAGGAAATGTAGAGGGAGTTGCAGGTTTGAGATAAAGAAAAGCCTGTGAATTTTGTATTAATGTCTCAGACTCTCTTATTTGTGCAAGTAATCAATCTTTCGGGGAGTAGAATAGTAATTCTTTGTGAAAAAATGACAAGAGTCTGAGGAAGAAAGAAGATAATCTGAGTTTCATTCTGTACACAGCAGGTCAGCTGTGATTGACAAAGCTCATCACAAAACTATAGCTCCCGGAATAATCCCAATAGCAGAGTTTCATTTGCAGCCGAAGCAGTGTTAATGACATGTTTAACAGCTGCTTGTTGAAGTTTGGAATCTGCATTAACCTGCAGAGCAGTGAACAGAGAAATGAGGGGAAGTATTGAAATCAAGCCCTCATTATGCCGACAGCCCAGGGTAAGGGGTAGCGAGGGGTTGGTGGAGCAGGAGGGTTGGGGGGCTCGGCTGCAGATGGGGATGCTGGAGGAGATGGCAGCACCAGATCCATGAACACAAAAGGCTGCACAAGGGACTGACAGGCTTGACTCACGACATCGAAGAAGGGGGAAATGTGACAACTGGAATGAACAAAAAAGGACGAGGTGGAAAACACAGGACTGGCAGCACGGCTTGTGAAGAGGAGAACCAAAGCACCATTCCTTGCAGGTTATCACATCATTTTTAAGATTAGGTAATATTCCCTAATGAAGAAACAAAACCAAGATACTAAATGCCTTCCCATGCCACACTGATATCCAGCAGTAAGAAATTTAAAAATACTCATCTGACTCCAATCCTCCTACAGCAATGCACATATTAAGAGCCTGAGTGCTCTTGAGCAGCCTGTAGACTGTACTGTTCTACAGCAACTCCCTCTTTCATCCTGCTAATACTAACATCAGATTCACAAAAGCTAGGGGGAAAGGCCTGGAAGCATCTGATTCCTTTGTGCATGCTTCAAAATGTTGGCAGTGCCAGCAGGCATCTTTTGGTGGAGATAAGAGTTAATACAGTACCTTCATATGTTCCATAAAATGTTCATTGTTATTCCTAGTACTGGATCAGCTATGGGGTTCCATTAAAAGTCATTTGAAGGACATCTCTCACACTAATTTTACTAACTTTTCTTGTCCGAGGGGCTTCCTTGTCTTTTCCACTGGATTGGGTTCCTCTCTGTTGCTTCCTGACATGAGTGGAACACATTTAATCTTTTTTTTGATCATTTGATTTAGTACATAAATTGTAGGTGAAAGGCATTGAACTTTCACCTAAGTCTCAGGTTGTCATCCCAAGCTTCCAAGGCTTCAAAGCATGTAAATTCAAGGACATTACACCTTAAACTGAAGAGTTTCTTAATCAGCTGGCTTAATGTCCTTCCAAAGACAGGCACTTCAAAAGAGGTACGCTTTTGGTAACGTCTAGCTAGGCTAGACTCAGCAGACCCCTCAAAGTACCTCTGATCTGCTACTGTAGGGGCCCTTACCACTAACTAACAAGTGACCAATATTGGGGAGCTGGAAGAGACTTTTGTCTTTAGGACTATTTGGTATTCAAAGCCAAGACATCCCAAGGATAACCAATGGCCATGAAAAACAAAACCAAATTTTAGAGGCGTGCAAGTCTGACAAGTTTAGAGGTCACACTACTGGTAAGGTCCACCAGTCAAACCATCCACAATTTTCTTATCGTGCCTGTATTTCCAGTGTTTCATTTTCGACCTCTTTTTTAAATTTTTATTTCAAATGTCTTTATATCTAGTAAGGGTCAAAATCTCTGCTCTGGAACAACATTGTCTGGGAAGCAAGCCAAAATATAGTTGATGCTGTCTGAAAAAAAAAAACAGGAGAAAGCAGAACAACATTGAATTGGCATGGTCCAGAGGCTAGAGCAGAAGTCAGGGACCTGTGTTATATAAATACCTTCAAAGTGATTTATTATAGCACCAATGGCAATATTTCTTGACATTCTTAGTCAGAAGAGGTTTTGTTTACAAAAGATTAAAAAAATCAAAATTAGACTAAATATTCTGTTCCTGTGGTCATTTTCTCTTACTTGCTTGGTTTCATGTGGTGAACATATTTGAAACCATTTTGGTTGGGAGTCTTTTCACAAACATTTTTTGCAGAAACTCTAAAATCTTAAAACATATAGCAACTCAAAAGCTGCATTAGGGCAAAACTGGAGGTAGATTGATATGTAAGATGCAAGTAATATGCATCATCTCTACCAGTTAAAATCTTCCACAGCCCCAGAAAATACATGTGGTTTGTCATTCTAGCCTCTTGCCCAGAAAAGTCTTCATATCCTGTGAAAAATTTCAGTTACTCTTTTAGCTATTCTGTGGGCTCAGGCATTGAAAATCAGACAAACTTTGGTAACATATTCTTATGTTTAAACAACCATTTTCTGACTCTAAATAATGTCAGATACTGCTTGTGGTTTGTTTTTTTGTTTTTTTTTCCTTTTGCATACCTGCTAGCTATGGCATTATCAAAAGACTTAGATAGTATTGTTAATTTGTCCCCTAAAACACATGCAATGGATTTACACAGATCCTGATGGTTTTGACAGTAAAATCTACTCCTGGGACAGTCTTAATCCATGTTCCCAAACAAACCTGAGGGCAAAGACTGAATGATAGTAAGCTGTTGAACATGAAAATAAATAACAAACAAAAGGAAATGAGATATACCTATGGAACAATTTGGCAATGTGTTTAAACCCTTTTGTTGTGATTTTCAGACCTACTTTTTAAATAAAATCACTGTGTTAGATAGGTAGTTTTCTCAGAAAGAGCTTAGGAAACCTTATTATTTTCAGCTCAGCCTTTAATTTTGCAGTGGCCAGGAAGTTTATTACAGAGAATATAAGGTCAGAAGAAGGGTTAGTCTTTGAACATAAATACACAAAATTCAGTCACTAGAACTAAACACTGTTCAGTTGCCACTTCATGCTCCTTCATAATATCAAAGCTCTATAACTTCTGTTGTATTTTAGCATAATTTATGAACTTTAATATTTTCTATAAGATAATAAATCATTGGGGATGTTCCTAGCACCTTCCATATCTTACTTTATCAAGTTCTTTATCTTCTCCTATTTGGCTTCTTTACAACAAATACATTCTAGTATTATACTTCTAACAGTAAAAGCTCAAACTCACCTGCCTTTGCAGAGTTTGAAAGGCAGGAATTTGCTGAAACTTGGTGGTGGAGTATGCAGGAGCCCCAAACTATCAGACCTTCCTTGGAGATAAATATTGCCCACTGTAAGCAGTACAACTTTGTTTGAGGATTCCCTTTGGGAAACAATACTGCTGATTCCATTTGCAATGACCATGACTTTATACCAGGTCTACTTAATGTTCTCCATTAATAGTATCCAGCTTTGCACGTGCTTTAGAGAGACAGTAGAGTGCTTCAGTATGCCAGTATCTGAAGTACAGAGAGTTGAAGGGACTTACCTGAAATCCCTCATCAGACCAGAGGGATGCTCTTTCCCATTCCTCCTGTCACACAACTTCCCTATGCAGAGTATTTTGCAACCTGACAGTTGAAGTAGCAAGTCTTGCAGCTTTGTCAAGGTAAATTGTCAGCAGTGTTCCAGGAAACATGTAAAAATGATGATGGAGATACTGAAATGTCCACCAAGCCGGCAGTTGGACAAGATATATAGAATAAATACATATTTTTGTTGATTTTACTGACCAATGAGCACCCTTACCAGAAACCTTTTGACACTAAAGACATTAATCTGTGATTGTGTTTAGGCTTCATCGTGAAGAAGTGTCTCCATAGGCAGTGGGATCAACACCTTGCACAAGAAGGAATTGTCAAAACAAGGATTTCCCTGTAGAAAAATGGAAGTATGCACAAAAAGAGAATACACTGATTTTCATTCTGTTTCAGTTTAAAAATATTACAGTCATGCTGTGGCTTTTCTAAAGTTATTTAGGTTGTTTCATTTCAGAACAAAGAAAAAAATAAAATAAAATAAAATAAAATAAAATAAAATAAAATAAAATATTTTTTTAATAGGAAAAAAAAAACAGAAAAGAGACTCAGCTTTTGCCTAAATACATATACATTACACACACACACTAATTTGGGGTAAGGAAGCGAGAAGATTTTGACACCTTTTATTGGGAGCATATGCTATATTTGCCGTTAGCATTTCAGGACCTCTTTTTATAGCCAGATAAGAATGGGCTGGCAGAAACATAAATGAGAATCCAACTCCATACCTGTCTGAACAAATTTCTTGCACTAATGGGTTGAATTAAAGGAGATGATCTTGTTGCCATATGTGCGTTTTGCTGCTCTTAACCATATGGCTTTACTGCTAAGCAAAATATTTCTAGATTTCTATTTTTTTCATCCTCAAGCTGGGACAAATGTCAGCTTTTTGAAATTTTTCCCACTTTGAGAATCAGGGAAAAATTATATTAAAGTAGTTAAAATATTTCCTTTACATCTCAGACTTTCACAAAAGTTTACAGTAAATTACTGTAGCTTACTAAGCAATCAGTTATTTTGTGCTGGAAATAGTGATAGTTTTAATACAGCTAATTTAAGAACAGACTTATAATTTATCAGGTTTTTGAAAATTTGAGTTTGAATGAATCAATATATTTAGCAAATAAGTGCTATTTCGGTTGAAAACTTTTCCAAGTCATATCAAATAAACATAATGCATGCTTTATGATTAGAAGGGAAGCCAATAAGCTTTTTTTTTAGTGCAGGAAGTGACTTAGGGAAATGTGAAAGTGGAAGAGGGTAGGTAACCAGATTTTGTATAAGATCACAGGTTTCAAATCAGGCATGCATCAGGACATAATGAAAAACCAAATAAAACGAGCAAATAAATTAGAAATGTCAAAGCAGAAAACACAAAAGAAAAGGAGCTTTGGAAGGACTGTGACTTCACTTGCGGCTCAGAGAGAAAATACGAAGTCCGTACTTTGTCACTAAGCTAGCTATGACTTGAGCAAATTGCTGCCCTTATTTTGGATTTGAGTCATAATACCATATGTTCATAAGAGACCATTAAAATGGGCCACATGGGTGGTAACTGCATATCTTAGTGTGTTCTCTCAGTTTAGTTTCAACCAAAAGGGTCAGTTTCTTAGTCTACCCCATGATTTGAACCAAACTGGTAAGAAGGGCCAGGGACAGATTTGTTTCAACAGCATGTTTATGGCAATAAAATGCTGATGCACCAAACCCTTGACTAAGTCAGCTTTGTGGAGAATGACAGCCAGAGCACCTCCCCTTTGAAATTACTTCCTAAATGGAGGGAGAAACAGTGGACAGCTAGTTGGATGAGTGACTGCTTTCTGTTAGCATTTTCCCACCAATGTCCTTCTCTCAACACAACAGGAAAATATAAGTGATCCTTCATCTTTCCCTTGATCACAGACACACGAAAAAAAAAAAAAGATCAAGACCACTGATTACCTGAAGAGAATGGTAAAATAATGCAGAAACTATGCAAGGCAGAAATACTGTTTCTCTGTCACATTTTGGGGCAGAAGGCAGCAAGAACTCCTCCTCTCCAGCAGCCATGGCTAGGAAGCATGTTCTCCAGCTACATGATCGAACACTGAACAATTTTCCTGGTTTTCTATTCCATGTGAAGAAAGAAGGCACCTGGGATGCTCACCTTGCCAGAGCTAAAGGGGGAGAGAGGGCTTGCTCTTTTTTTTTAGCAAGTCTTCCCATTCCTGATAAGCCCTTAGACAACTCATAAGAGAGATACTATTCTGCTAAAAATGCAACATGGATCTAAAAGCAGATGCATTCTCTGTATTAGTGGGAGAGAGAGGACATGGGCAATTATTGCGTATTTCATAATCATTTTAGTTTTAAGAAATCAATTAATGCAAAGCTAATGCACATCTTCCCTGATGTTTTTAAAGGTCATCCACTCTTTTCTTTCAAAGATCAAAAGCATGAACTAATACCATAGAAAATGTTCAAGCCTGCAAAGTGTCCCTCCTCCGTGACATGACTTAGGTGTTTGTTCCTTTCTGTGCTTTGATCTTTTCCCAGTAGCATGCAGGCACTGTAACCTTTAAGTCTGAATTGAACTTGCAAACTCCTAATGACTGAGCAGGTTCAAAACTGAACAGAAGTAGCCTTTTCCATTCATCGCTAGTAGGAATAGAGGAGTCTCAGACTTTACATTGTCAGCATGAAAGAAGTTGCCTATGAATATTTACCTTCAAATTAAAGAGAGTTTTCTACAGCTGCTGCTAAAACTAAATCTTACTCAGTTTCATGATGAGGCTGCTCTCACAGAAAGCAGTTTTTGTCAGTACCTGTCTGGGAAGAGAAATTCTGGATGAATACTTCAGTGGCAAAAGGAATTTTGCCCTTTTTCTACTTAGCATGGCAGTAAATATGCTCATTAAGTATCTTTTACAAAAACCACATTGTCCCCCAAAACATAAGCTAAGAATTTAGGGAAGAAATTAAAAGACATTTCTGGAGGCTAGGAGTTGATGCAATTTGGCCATTACTACCTGTGCTTTATAACCTCTAGTGAGACTCATGTCAATAGCAACAAGCACTGAATGCTCACCTGTTCTCCTTCTACAGCAACTGACTCACACTGACCATTTGCTCACTACATTTCCAAATAAAATTTTATACTAAATTGAAAAAAATGTTAGTATTAGGTGTTTTTTATAACAGCTGTATTTTCCTGCCGGGGTGGACCAAGATGTTTCATTCTTGCTTGGGACGAAAAATTACTGAATTATGACAACCCAAATGTCAGTCTGCTCAATTCATACTTTTAGTACGTGGCAAAGCCTGTTACAAACATACCAGCATTCCCTCCTTGAATTTAGAAGTATGACTTATGGTTCTGTGCAAAAACGGTGGCTCAATTCCTGTTTAGTTTTTTTTTTGAATATGTGGATAAAAGGCTAGGTACTAAATATCCCCCTTTATTATAACATTATAGATTTAGTAATTTAAGAGCAAAATAGTGAGCCACTAAAAAACAGATATCTCAGAGACTGGAGTGAGCAGTAAATCACTGTTAAATTTAGCTTTCTTTTTCACAATTCTACCCATTATTAAAATCTCTTTTCAAGTCTGTGAATTGATTTGAAGCAGAACTCTGTGGATATCCGATATACTCTCTCCAGGGGAATTTAGAGATTGCAGCATGTTCTGAAAGAGCAATGAACTTACTGCTCCCTTCCATGATGTCAAGAGAAACTCCTGTCCTAGACAGATAGCAGATATATCTCAGTAAGAAAAGAGATTTAGAACTGCTGTTTTGTTCTGGGATGGTTAATTTGGGTTTCTTATTCAATCTCCTTTTTTGGTGAGTTATGCTTCTGGCCAAATTTTACAGGCAAAAACTGAAAAAAGGTTTTTTATTTACTGCATGTATATTTGTGTACTTGAAATCCACTTCCCATTAAATTTGTATATGTAATGTCAGACAAAAAGGACACTTAGTCTACAACAAATGTTTTTTCTTAGCATGTGATCACATGAGTAGGCAGGAAGTGGTTTTAGCATACTTCTTTTTCCTCTTGCTTTGTTTCAATCTGTTATTTTTTTGCATTTGAACTGTTCATTTACCTCCCATTTAAAAAATAGTAATTTTTTTTTAATAGTACTTAGCAAAGGGCACCAACATATGCAGAATTTTCCTGGAAACAATCTTACCAATAGTGGCTGATAACCACCAATTGTTTTTCTGACTCTGAAGTATTATGAAAAAAAATCACAGTCCTCTTGTTGCTCAGGCAGTCAGCATGCTGCACTAAAGCTAAAACCTTATTTGCGGTTTGGTTATCAGAAAGGAGAAAACTTTGATTCTCAAAGTCAGGAGTATATGAGTGCACATCATAAGAATGTTATGACCATTTAATCGTTTTTCCATAAGAAAAGATTAAAATGCCTTAGTTATGCTAGATTAAATGCTCATTCAATAATTGCAATGGACAGTATGCTTTCAGAGTAAGAGAATTAAATTAAAAGAAAGACAACTACAGAAAATGTACTAGTGGTAGAATTAGACAATGTTTCATCAGTCCCTGATGTCTCTACAGTAATGAACCTGTCAAAAGATAATAATATTTTAGTGAAAGGTGTGATTGGATGAGTCACATTATTTATTAACTGTTACCCTAAAATATCACTTTTGTCTTATTATTAAAGAATGGTTAGAGGGCAGCAGGGATGCCTGACATAAAGCATTAAAACATGGATTACGGCTATAACAGGCCATGAAGTGTATATGCTGTGCTGTAAACTCCGTAGCACAACAGGCTAATACCTGATGATGCAGAGCATTCCAGGAACCATAAACTAACAGACTTTGTGCAAGGGCTTTGGATCAGTCTGCTAATTCAGTACTGCATTTAGCTATCTTCCTGGAGCTATCTTTGTCAAAATATCTTAACTGTCCAGTGGTTCCAACCAATTCTAAATTTGATTTTCAAAGCATTGCAAGGAAACAGTTTCTTCTGGTTTTTGTTTTGTTTGGGTTTTTTTTTTAATTATGGTGGTAATGCTAGTAGGCAGGAGGGTGGAAAAAGGAACTATACAGATGCAGCAAACTCAGCAGAAAGTCATCAGTCAGAGATCACAATAAGCTCTCTGCTAGTCCCACACCACGAGCATTTTATTGCAAGTCCAGCCTAGGTCATCTAGTTGTATGGTAAAGAAGGGATATCTATAAGTCCATTACAAAACATAATGAAGAAGGAAAGGTTACACAGTGATGTTATGGATTAGAGCAAAAGAACCATTATGAGATGGGAAGGATGTAAAGGATGTGGCTCCTATAATGAGGCGGCCACATCTAAACCACAGATAGTGTGTACACAGAAAGTTTCCCTCAAAATGCTCCTTTCTTTGATTTTTATTAAAGCAACAGGAGTGAAAAATCAGGAGGACAGACTTTGGCAGAAATGCCTGACATTTTTTACCTAAAAAAAAAAAAAAGGAAGGCACAAATATTTTTTTTTTTGCATTTTTTTAGTCCAAATTTCCTTAGCTCAGCTCAGGATCAGCAATTACACATAAGATTCTGGGAAATCATATTTCCCTGCAGCAGTTGCTAGTTGCTCAGAATAATCCATCTTTCCTGTGGCTGTTAGACCACATCACACTGAACAAATGCTAGATGTGGCATTGTATATAAAAGTATCTTTTAAGCAGAAAATGTACAACTTTTTACTAAGCATATGAGCTTGCCTAAAACTGGGCCTCAACTTTATTCTCAAGTGAAATGTATCTTGCACTTCCAGAAACTGTTTTAAGAGAAGATGAAAAGCTACCAATTATATACCAAGAGAAAGCTAGCCTTGTGGAAAGAGGAAAAGGTATTTAAAGTGAACTCATTTATCGATAAAAAATAAAATTTACTCCTGTTAGTTGCAACTTGATCCAAAGTGCTAAGTGTGGGGTTAAATCCATCATGTTCCTTGAAATATAAACCCTTCAGTAAATCAGGGGCAGCAGCAAGGTTTGGACTATTCCCATTACTGCCGTAAGAACTTCTGTTAAATACATTAATTCACAGCACAATAATGCAACACTGGACAACACCAAACTGGCAAAGTCCTTCAAATACACATAATTTTTTATGTTTTGTTAGAAAGGTTACTCATGAACAAACCAGAATGAATGAGACACTGGGGCAGATACCAGAAGCGTGCACATCACCTCAGTTTCATCAGCATCACTGAAGCTCAGCACACCCTCTTGCCAGCCTGCAGGTGGGGCCTTCAGGGCTCCTAGAGACACACAACACACCCATGTGCACATACACACCCGTGTGGAAAGAGAAAATCACACAGAGTGTGTATTTACATACATAATTCTCATGCTTTGATATTGAGCAAATGCCACCAGGTTTTCTGAAATGAATTAATGTTATCAAGACCAAAGCAGATTCTGAGTTGCTGAGGAAACCCAAACCCTGGAGCTAAAGCTACATCCCTTTTTGGTAAAATACACAAACCTTGTCCTGGTTTCCTTTCTGTGAAAAACTGAATCCTGAAAGGCTTCCTGAACTGGTTGACACTTCTGAAATTGTAGCTGAATCAGTACTAGGCACCAAGCTCCTGCCATACTCTGAATGACCATGAAGACCTTTCCCAAGACAAACCAAGGCTCATTCCTGCTGGAGAAATGGTGTCAAATATTTTTTACTGTTTGACTCTTCCAAGGATGATTACTGCCAACCTAATATGCAAATAGGAGTATCAGAAATGTGCAGATTATACATATTTAAACTCTAATACAGGATTATATGAAAGCACTTTTTTTTTATTGCAGTGTTTGCCATGGACACAACTTCACTGAGATAACTTGGCTGTAGCAACCAAGGACAACACACATACCATGATGCCCAGTTTCACAGGATGGGAGGAGAATGGACACAAGAAAAGCAAATTTGTGATTTAGTGCAAAGCTGAATGAACCATTGCCCAGAACAAGCACACACCACAAAACACAAAGACAGTAAACATACCCTCTAATTTGGAGACCTCCCCAAATACACTGCAAATTACTCATGGCAGGAATTGGAGGTGTCTCAGGTGGTTTGTGCAAGGGCTGTTAAACACTTTATTTGCCTATAAACTTTATGGTTAGCAATTAGATGACATAAATACTTATCTAATACTCCCACACATACCTCTGCACAATTACAAGAATGCTGTTGTCCCTGGACCACACAACATCCTTTGGAAACAGATGCTTCAATGGAACAGAAGATAGCCCACTGTTCAGATTTCTAAAAAATCAGTTAAAAAAAATAAGGCAAAGATTTGTTTTCAGCTCACAACAGATGGACTATTTGCAAAATGGCAAAGCAGGAGTTAATCTAATTTCCTTAAGCTCCTTATGAAATGACAGTCCTTAAAAGGGTTGTACCTACACTTATAGCTAACGATGCAAGTTGCAAGGAAGTGGAGAATCAGGCCCACTTGATTCTAATCCTACTGAGTTAAAATATATATTTGTACATTAATCAGAGTGTGCACAGAAATACCTATATAACAATACATAAGGAAATGAAGGGATTAAAGCACAGAAAACTCCAGATGCTGGAAAAGATTTTGCGTCCTTATTTTTAGCAGTCGGCATCAGCAAGATTGTCTTTCAAAGGAAGGAGAGAAACTGACTTCACAAAGACGCTTGCATTTCAGGTCAGCGGTACTTAGGGAGTATTTCTGTTCCCAGATGGCTTCCTGAGTATATTTATAAGATGCAGAAAAAAAGGACCTGCAAATATTTCCGCACTCACTGCATTTTAATCTGGACAAGGGATTAAAGGGAGGTGCTTCCCATTGCTTGCATAACAGCCACTGACACACTTCACATGCCCATGCCTGTCTGAACAATTTCCATGCCAAAAGGACAGAAGATACTTGGCCCTTGAAGCCCTACTGCAGGAACCACAGAAAACCAAACGATGCACATGCACATCAGTACCAAGGACCAGACACAAGTTATCGCCACTCTCTGTTATTTACTCCTGAAATTCTTTGCACAAGCAACAACAATGTACAATGATCTGATAAACAGTACTGCTTTTTTTTTTCTTTCAAGGTCAGTTCCAAGAAACCCTTGCTAGAATCAGCTAATTAATTTCTGGCCTCTTTAACTACAGGGTATTTGAAGCCACATGTTATGAATCATTTTCAGTTGAGATATTAAAATCAGATTACAACAGAAAAGCCTTGTAAATATTTGCCTTCAAATGAGGCTAAGAATAAATATATATTCAGTAATTCATCCATATTTAGCAGATATTAAAGAGACAAAGCATAGCTTTAAATTCACTTATCATTTTATACAAAGAGGGGAAATATGAAACTTGGCTTGATTAGCTTGTTTCTTCCTATGCTTTGTAATACCTTATTAAAATTTGAACTTTGAAATTGATATTATCAGTCAAATAATGTCAGCAGAAATATTTAATCTGTGGTTAGAGCTTTATTAATAGAACTTTTATTTGAAGTGCTTTATGTCCAAAGAGGGAAAAAAAATAATAAAAAAGAAAGCCTGAAATGGACTTGGAAGGTTGATTTGACTTCACTGATCTCGTTTTGAAACTCTACATAATGTGCTGCTAAAGAAAAATCTCTAAATCTAGCTTCCCACATACACACACTTCAGACTTCCAAGACTACAGAGCCCTCACTCAGTACCGTGCTCCTTTCTGACTGGCAGGTATTCAGGTCCTCATGCAACACAGGGTTCAACTGGCCTTCCACATCAGCTGAACAAAGACTGTTATGCTCACTGGAAAAGACACATAAAAGACATTTTTCTCTCTTCTTCCCTCCTCATAATATTTTGACCATTAAAGAATGTCCATACAGTACAGAAGGGAAATGGGGAAATGATCACTTCTTGTCTGGTTTTGACAAATGAGTAGTATTAACTCATAAAATAAATTTGTAGACCTCTGATAGACCAAACCCCAAAATTAAATATAATTATTCTGACAAAAATGAGAATGACATTGCAGAGCCTCCAAGGGTGACATTAGAAATAAAAATCACTTCAGAATTTTGCTTATAGAGGAGCCACATTTATGGAAATCTGAGTGAATGTCATTCATAGTATTCCATTTTGTGCTATAGCAATGACATTGGAAATAGATTTCAGTTTCCCTGTAAAGTACCTTTTCATCTCCACTGACACATGCACCAAATACTGCAGAACACAACCTATAAAAATATATATATATGGGAAATAGAATCATGAAGTCTTGCTGTGTGTTCTTGTTTTTCCAGTAAATATTCTAGTTGTCAGCCCTGTCAGTTATAAATTTGCAAGGATGGGATTTATCTTGAAAATAGAGGAAAGGGAGAAGAACAGAGAGAAAAGGAAGACACAGAAGGAATAAGGGAAGAGGAAGGAAAGAGAAATATGATAGGGAAGGTGAAGAAGGGCAAAGAGAAAGGGGAGAAGGAAGGAAGGAAGGAAGGAAGGAAGGAAGGAAGGAAGGAAGGAAGGAAGGAAGGAAGGAAGGAAGGAAGGAAGGAAGGAAGGAAGGAAGGAAGGAAGGAAGGAAGGAAGGAAGGAAGGAAGGAAGGAAGGAAGGAAGGAAGGAAGGAAGGAAGGAAGGAAGGAAGGAAGGAAGGAAGGAAGGAAGGAAGGAAGGAGAGTGGTGATGGGAGAAAAATAAAGCAAATGGAAAAAAATTAAGAGACAGAAAAAGACATCTTTCTAACCAAATTTTAATGTTACTCACAGTATTTTGGTGAGTATGGCAAGAAATAAAATGTTGATTTCACAGGGAATCTGATTTCAAAAGTGTTCAATAATCTTAAATTTATAATTTGAAAAATGTAATGCCTCTATTCATTTCTTTGTTACCACCAAAGTCTTCCTTATGTAAAGACAAAATAGAAGAATTCTGGATTTAGTAAAAAAGATCCTCACTAATGTACTCGACTTTCTTTTTGTCACACACACATAGGTCCAGATATTTAATTCATACAAAAACTACAGGTCAGAGCTCTTAGGAACAAAGAAGAAAAAGATAATGCTCACCACTTCATCATGGTTTTATCAAGTCGAGTACAAAGCCTAAAACTTAGAGGTACTTGCAAAGAGCTGATCATCCTTCGACAAAACTAAAAACAAAACAAAAAGCCTTTCAGGTCTCTACCTCCCTGTTGATTTGTGAATGTCTGCCTTTGATAATGCTCCATTATACCAGTAGAGGTTATGGCATTATCCACTGTGAGCAGTTCATGAAGACAGGCACTAAAAAGAGGACTTTGAATTCTCTACTTGACGTTTACTTTCATAATGAAAATTATGAAATGTGTTAGAAATCACTCTACAGTAGCAGGGTGAAACACATTGTCTCACTCCTGAAAACATGACTAAAATCACACAGCCACAATTGAATTTCTGTACATAGCAAAGGACACTAAATAAATTGCTTTCCCAGCACTATGGAAGTAACAGTGAGAAGGATGCTTATTACAAGCATGAAGTATTAAACGAAGTTATATGACCCCCAAAGTTTGTAACAGGGACTCTACTGCTGGTGCTGTTTTACAACCACTTTTGCAGAAAATCTCCATGTCTAATGCTCCTCCTGGCTCTGCTTCTTTTACCCCTCAGTCCCATCCACAGGTGCTGGGTGCCATCCAAGGCAGAAGGATCACATGCCATTTAGGGCAACCCTCAGGAGACCTCAGTAGACAATTGTAGAAATTCACTTGGATTTTCATTTCAAGCAGTATTAACCCTTAGTCCCCTTCTTAATATTCCCACTTAGTGCAAAAAAATCTTTATTCAGGTATAGACAAAAAAATAAAATAAAATAAAATAAAATAAAATAAAATAAAATAAAATAAAATAAAATAAAATAAAATAAAATAAAATAAAATACACAGTTCCTGCCAACCAAACACTAATCAGAGGCGGAAGCTTTGGGTCCAAATGTGCCTCAACTTACAGACACAATTTTTCATGCCAAACAAGAAAAATAATAGAAAAGTCAGGAGAGAAGGTTTCTGCTTTGTGCCCCTTCAGTAGCAATATTGTTTGGAGCATAATAGATGCTACTGTTTGTAGCTTTTATCCTGCAGAGTTTTCTGTATCAAGACAATGAGACTCACACTTTCTTAGAAGACTTTAGCCATGTGACATCACTGGTATACTAACACAAACTTTGATATTTTGGTACTTTTATAACTGAAAAAATGCTGTCAGATTTGAGATGGGGCTCAAAAGGGCTAGCTGTTACACAAGATCAACTTCTTTTAAAAGCATTCATTACTAATGAATATAGTCAAAATATTTAGATATTATTTGCTTTATCTTAATATTATCTTAATATTCACAACTTATGTTTTATTTTAGGAGAATTTGAAAACAACAGTAGCATCAAATGGGAGACTGTCAGAGAGAACCACAGAATTTGTGTCACTGGTCGGCAGAAGAGGTTCTTCCCTGAAGAGTAACAGGAATTTTTCAGAGTCCTGCATCGAATTGGCAATAATATTAAATGGCAAGTGTTGCGTGATTATATCAGCACTTCTCGTATTTTCTCTCCAGCACCCCAGTATACTGAATTAATTCAGTATTTCCCTTGGGTTGGAGGCAGAAAATAGCATGAAAAAATGCAAAATAACATGCCACCATTTTTAGAAGAGGACTTATTTGTGATGCTTCCTTTAGGACTGCAATCTCCTGAAGAGCCAAAGGGCACAGTTACTTTAACAGGGCTTGTATGAGACAATGGCTCCAGTATCCATCCTTTGGGCAAGTCCATAGGACATAGCAACCAGCTGGGATGATCAAGCTGAAATGCACATGGACATCTCCCCTGGAAAGTAGCTGTGGTCAGAAAAGCCCACTTTCTCAGGCACACAGGGCTGGCTGGGAATCATTTATCGCTGGCAGAGAAGCGGTAGCCTCATCATGGACCTGACCTGAACTTTACCTCCCTTCTCCTTCACTGAGCCTGTGGCAGGAGCCAAAGCAGACACACAGAGTGAGAGCTGGGGGTTTGGAAATGTGTAAGGAATGGCAGGGAAAAATGAATTCTGAAGGAGACATGAGGCTGCTCAGGAAAGGAATAAGGAAGGCAACAGCTCATCAGGCTGAGCCTTGCGTGCTGCACAAAAGCAGAGAAGGCTGCGTGTGTGCTCTTCCAGGAGATATGCCAAGCATGGGATTGCTGCTGATGGGGAAGGAGTTTCAGCGAGCAAGCACATTCTTTGTGATGCAAAGAATATGTTTCATGAGGAACCAGTTGAGGAGTGTTACTCCGGCTCTGCGGGTGCGTGAGACGGAGAGGCAACATCCCGACCCAGATGGCATGACCCAGCTGTCAAGGAAGCTGGTTTTCCGTGCAAAATATTGCACAGAGTCAGTCTAAGTTCTTATAACTAAACCCTTGAATTTAAGTGTGTGGCCACTCTAGGAATAGATCATACCCAGTGTGCAAGAATTGCTATGACCTCAGCATTTAAAACAATATCTGAAACACATCTTAGGCAAGAAAGTAGCAAAATCACTCACTTCAGTGCACGGCTTAGGCAAAAACACAGACTGGCTGGCGTCTTTTTGGCTTGTAATACCACCTACATGGCCACAGTGTGAACTTGCCCTGGCCAAACCCTGCAGCACTCGGCTTGGAAATGTTGTCGAGAAATCTTTAAGTCCCCTGGGGGCACTTTTGCTTATAACCAGTTCAAAATATTTATATCCAGCATTTCCATCCAGTCCTGCAGTTTTCCTCTCTAATGACCGAAATCAATGCGCGGGGCCCAACATTTTTGCTGCTCTCCTACCATATGAAAATGATGCTGGTGTGTGCTTCGTGCTGCCTTTCCCCATCACCCAGTGGGTGAATTCTGCAGCCTGCCTTGTTAGTGGCACAGCAGGCCGCCAAAAGGAAACCGAGTTGTTTGTATGAGATGAGATGTTGGGCTGCCAACTGTTATAAATCTTGTGCTACTTACAGCTTCGGCTTTTCTTCAAGTCTACTCCACCCCCTGCTGTGGTTTCGACTGTTGGAGCAACATTAGGAGGCACAACTGAAAGCAGTAATATTGGTGTTTGTGGGGAAAATAAGAGAAAACGCGAGGCACAAATGTTTCATTGCAAGAACTATATGCCTAAGACCTGCAGCTGCAGACACTTGTGCTCTGTGACACTGGAAGGGAGATTTGTCCCCTACAATATTTACCTGTAGCTGTATATACATTGCCACCAGCTTGTTTTGTAAGTGTAGCTGCTTGTAACCTTGCACGTGCTTCCCCACTGTCATATCATATTAAATGAGCTATAATTGTAGTCTATTAGAGTGCAATAACCTAAAAGTGATAGTGCATGACAGCACCTGTCAACACATCATGGAGGATTGTACAGAATGCTGAATTATACCCATTTTATACCACATTAATGAGGCAGCTCATTCTTATCCAGTCATAAATAAACAGGTTTCAATTTCTTTTTACACCATTAGAAGCTGGTTGGGTTTTTTTTTCCCTTTTGCACAGAGAGCCACAGAAGTCATGTTAAGGTGATCTATTGCCTTAAAAGGAATATCAGAGTGTGGTCATTAATGACAGTGAAGATATTGTCTTTATCATTATTAATTGTTTTATGAATCCATCTTGGTGTGACTGCTTCTTTCCACTTTTTCTGGAAAAAAATATAGAAACACATAACAAAAACCAATACTGGCTGTTCCTAATAAAGTTTTAATATAAAATAAATTGCTTCAGCAGCACCCAAAGGACAGAGTGATATGGGCTGATCCCCTTAAGATCAATGGCTGTTCTGGGGTCTGGCTGTCCCTCATAAACTCTTTAAGTCAGGTTTGAACTGGGAATGGGAAGAGAAAAAAGGAAAATGACAGTAGGGAGAAGAAAGACAGAGAATGAGAGGCTTTCAGACAAATCAAAAGAAAAGCAAATGTATCAAAGCACATGTATAGTGCCCATTATTTTCCCTAACCTAACTAGATCACGGTGCCTTCATTTTGGAGAGCTGCTTAGGCTTCAGAGCCATAAATAACTGCCTGTGCTCTTCTGCTGAGCCCACGTGAGGAGAGGTCGATATAGCCCCTGTGAGTGAGCGAGTGTCTCACCCCCTGACTCAGACAGAGGCCCTGGGCACCACACACACCAGGCCAGTGATTCTGAGAGGTGCTTGTGAGAAGGGCGGTCATGTAAAAAAAAAAAAAATTACCCACTCAGGAACTTTTAGGAGTATATATAAAGTAAAATGTGCAGAAATAAATCACACTTAAGAGAGACAACCAAAAAAGAGTAGACAGTGTTTATAAGAGAGAAAATATTTTCAATGCAATGAATATTAAAGGGCTGGAAGAAACTGGCTACCAAACAAAATGAACACTCAATTCTGATCCTTTGCCAGGCATCTCCCACAGGGTCTGTGTGATGGGTGTCGTTCGGCTCCTGGGAAACAGCCTCTGCTCCTTCTTTGATCTTTGAACTGTAGCAGGAAGAAGAGAAAGCTTGAAAGCACAGCCCACAGGAGGCACAGCAGCTTTTCCTTAGAATATGAGAAAGAGAGATCCAGCCTTGGGAGCTGACACCTGGGCAGTCAGCGTGACCAGACAATGATTTTGTCCACCCTCGCTCCACACGGGACCCCAAACCGCCCTCTGCACCTCGGGAACCACCAGGGATGGTGACTTTGGAACTACTGGGAAAACCCGTGGTGCTTATCTGAATACCCTGACACCACAGGCTGTTTTATTCTTTTTCTTGTCCTCACGATGGACAATGGGTAATTTTGTCAGTATGGACTGCTTAAGTAAAACTTTCATCAAGCCTTATTTACATTATATATTTATTACTTAAAAAGCTAAGTTGTTTCTTCACTTGAATATGTTTCCCTCTAATCTTAGCTTCATAATAGAGAACTAGATTTAGAATTATGTTGTTCATGTCCAAAAAAAAGTAAGTTTAAAATCCTCATTGAAAATCAAGCCATCATTTCCCTCAGAACTGGTTTACAACCTATCTTCCAACAAATGCACTGTATTGTGAAAGAAGGGTAGAAGGACAGAGGGAAGCAGTGTTGTTAGGTACTAGGCAAAATGTCAGGTCAAAATTGTTTCTGAAATTGGCTTGATTTGGCTAATAATTTTGACAGAAAATGACCATTATTTAAAAAAAAAAAAAAAATTTCATATCCTTACAATATTTTTCACATATTTTCAAAAACAATTTTTTTGGTCAAAAGTTATTTGTAAACTTCTATAAATTTAAAATGCACTTAACAAGCATTTAAATTCCTCCAAATAAATGAATCATTAGCTTTGACTTCAACCCCAAATCATTTTCCCTAACTTTTTTTTTTAATTTTTCCAAGAAAGCCAATAAAATTTTATGCTTCAGGTCCATCCAAAATGAATGGTTTTTTTCTTCAGTTTGACCAGTGAACTGAAAAATCAATTATTCACACAACTCCTCTTTAAAATGGCTTGGAACCGTCTAATTGTGCATGTAGGCAGTTACTTACTGTGTGATCTTATTACTGCTCTCCTAATTCTTGCTCTTTTCCCGCCTAGCTCTGTTGTGTTTTGTTTTGTGTCAGACCATAGACTGTTGCAGTCAGACATTTTGCCTTCCTGACATCTGAGGTGTGTGTGCAGGGCAATTATTCCTACAGCACTGGTACATAAGCACACAGGGCTGTGTCCTTCATGTGTCCATCAGTTCTCACCAGCACGTGGATGCCTTCCTTGTCCCTGCAAGTGACATCCCCAGTACACAGGATTCATGGTCTTCTATTTTCTCCTGAAATTAGTAATTCCATTTTGGAAATTAGAGTAATTTCACAGTTATAAG
>VRYO01002772.1:62909625-62970817 GCA_009812075.1 Sialia sialis | reverse complement strand
ACTGCCATTTGGAAGCCAACTCAAGGAAGAGAACGCAACAGAAGTCTTTCAAATGTCCACAGCAGAAGAATTGCCAAGTGTTTGATTTCCAAACTGGAATGCAGATGAGAAGCAGCAAATGACAGAGAAGGTTGGAAGAGTTTA
Source organism: Sialia sialis (assembly GCA_009812075.1). Taxonomy (NCBI): domain Eukaryota; kingdom Metazoa; phylum Chordata; class Aves; order Passeriformes; family Turdidae; genus Sialia; species Sialia sialis. The sequence goes on along the minus strand of VRYO01002772.1, from coordinate 62,970,673 downwards.
GTTTCTATCTGCTCAACAGTGTTGGCAAAGCAAGAATAGATTAATGAACAAGTGGTTTTTGGTGTAGATATAACTACCAGGTCATTCAAATATATCTTTATCTTTCACTGTCTTTCCCAGGCTTTTGCTGTTTGGTTTATTAGTTGATTTTTTATTTTCTTTCCTTTCAAAAGAAACATGTAGTAGTGTTTTCTGGTCTCTGTTTAAACCATTGTATTTCAGTGGACTTGCACCTCGTTTACAGTGTGGCAGTAAAGTTTTTTTGCAACCTAAGAACAAAATTTTAACGGAGATGCATTGTAAAAATGCTTGATTCCTCCTCCAAAAAAAATTTGATATTTCATCTTGACTCAGCCAAATGAAAGATGCTGTCAAACACTTGTAGCAAGCAGAGACATAGGAGAAAGCAAGATTTGCTCATACACTGTCCTCAGATGACTATGAATCTTTCATAAATTATGCCTATGTTGTTTTGATTTTGTTTTTTCTTTAATGATTTTCAGTGTCCTTATAAAGCACCAGTGCATCGCTCTTCACCCCAAACTACAATGCAGTTGTAACAAATCTTCCTTCAAACATGATCACAGTCTGGAAAACATGTTTCTCTTTGAAAGGGGACTCATTGGAAGCTTATAAAACAAAACCTTTCTATTTTTAAAGTGTTTCCCATATAGCCTCTGGACATATAAGTTGTAGCTCCCTGCCTCTGTGAACAACCAAAGTCAACCAAGAATCTCTGCATTATGCTGCTGTGTGTCTCAGTGCTCTGAAAAAACTCTGGTGGGCATGACAGTGAATGATCAGCAGGAAGCTTTCACAGAAATCCTGCCACTAGCCTGTTTTTCAACAGCGAGAACTACTATTTAGATCTTTGGGATCCTAGGTTACAAGGAAAAAGATGTCAAAGATGGCCAAAGGAAAACCAGCCACAGTCCAGACTCCCCAAGAGTTTAGTTTATTACATTTGGTGTAGTCATGGCCACCTGAACCATGGGTGCCGGCCAGAATCTGGCACAGAGCAGAGAGAAGGAATTAGCACCTGACAACAGGGACAAGGGACAACTCTGGGAGCAACAACTTAGATTGCCAGCAGAAAACCACACACCATTTCACATGTAGGGAACACGCCATGGAAAGATTTAACTGTACTTTGCGGTTCTGTATTATTAGCTGCTGGGGGCAACTGGTGCCTTGGCACTGCAGTCACTGTGGATTGCATCCACAGCCTGAACCTGCTAATTGAGGCTGAGCAAGTGACGCAGCTCGGCTGGCTGGTGGCCCAGGCTCTACCACACAGCGAGCAAAGTGTCCCAGGGTCTTCTCCTGGACACCCAGAGCAATTATGTGTGTTAAAGCAGCACCACCTCTGCAACCTGTGCACCAGGAACACCTTGCCAAGCATTCGCTCGCTACATTATACCAAATTTGACACCTGGTTTGCAGGGGCTGTGCTGGGTACAGAAGGAGGCTTCCTTCTCCCCGACTGCATTTCTAAATTAATCTTTATCTGACACCGAAGCACCACCCACATTTGCCAGCTGACACCCTGCGTCAGGCTCTGCTCCCAGTTCTGTAAATTCCATTAAGACCCCCGGCACAGCCTAAGTGCAAGAGCAAACAGATCTGGGGGCCTTGTATTGGAGTTTGGTGGTGGTTTTTGCTACTCTTCTATGCCAGTGGAATTTAAAAAGATGAGTACAATTGATACAGACTTGTGTAATGCTTGACATCAATTTCTTCAACATCTGAGCTCTCTACAAAAGAAGTTTTCAGTTTAATTAGAATGGCTTACATCTTACATTTATATTCAGAATAAATAAAAATTAGAACATAGGGATATTTTCTTTCCTGGAAGTGTCTCAAATAAGGAGAGGGAAGAATTTATTTACAATCACACACTGTGAGTTTGTTTTAGAAGCATACTGCCAGGGCAGATACTTGTGGCTGGAGGCCAAGGGGAGATCCTGAAGGCTCAGTTAGATGGGGTCCTTGATGTTCAATGTGCTAGTGGGAAAATGAGAGGCTAATATTAGGCCTCTGCCCAGAACCCTTCTTTCTATTGTGTCCCAACAGGAAAAGGTATGTGAAGTCTGATTGTCTTCATAGATGATTTCCTATCTTTTGAACTCCTCTTCTTGTTGAAGGTATCATGAGTAAATCACATTAGCTTTGATCTGAGCCTTTCCCAAAACCCCATAAAACACAGCTTTGCACACCAGAGCATGAACAACAGCAATAAAAGGGGTGCACTTAAGTGCAGGATTTTATGCATCCATCTGCCAAGCATTTCTTCACAAGAGGAGAAACACACTGTGAGTCTAAGCAGATGCCAGGTCTCACCAAACTGTTCATTGACAGCAAAACATCAAGCCATACCTATAATTGCCTGACCTGGTTGCTACACATTGGAGATGAATCTGAAGAAATCACTGATGCACTGACTCTGAGGGAGCACTTTGGGGAATGGAGATGTGAGAGATGATGCTGAGGGCACCAAGTCCTTTCTCTGTTTATCCTTGACCAAACATGGTCCTCACCAGCAGAGTTATCTGAGTTTCTCTGAGGATGCAAAGAAGGAAAGATGCACACAATATTTATAATCAGTTGAGGAGATGTCACATTCATCCTGATCACATTTCTGATCTCTGATCAGAAGAATAGGCATTGCTCCTGCATAAAATTGGTAAATGGTATGCAGGAAATATAAAGGCACTGTTCAAGGATATGGATAAGTAAATATGACTCCACATTCATAGAATTACGGAGTTATTTTAGCTGGAAGGGACATTCGGAGGTCATCTGCTCTGATTACCTTCTCAAGACTGGTCTTGCTTTGATGTTATTAAGTCAGACCTACCATAGCAAGGGGGTTCAACTGTCATAAAGGACAATACGGATTTTAGAGCCCTGGCAGAACCTTCTGACACCCTCAGTCCCCCTGAACACACAGAAGTTGTCTGAGTCCCTGATGAGGAGCCAGGGAGGGACAAAGGGCCCATGCAGTGTTGGAGCTGCTGCATAGCACTTATTGAGCCTTCCCACTGGGATAAAACTCTTAAAAACTGGGTCTACCTCAGTTTTCCCAGCAAGTGAGGCCATCCAAGCCAGGCCCAATGTTCACATCACCAGTGTGTTCAGAGCGTGCCTAAGAAGAACTTTCTGTGAGATAGTGAATTCCTCTCTGCCTCTTAACATAGTCTGTGTTTGCTGTCACAGAAGACATAGTGTACAAAGGAACTCTGGGGTCAAGACACGTGTGAAATATCTCCAGATGAGTGTCCTTCCCACTGTCTCGCATTCATTCTTTTCCTTTCCTCTCTTCTCTTCCCCCATTGTTTTTGCTGATATATATTGCCTGGGAGAAGTGACCATTTGACTTCTATCTTCCCAGGCCTCCAAACACCCTCCCAGCTGCAAACACGAGGGCAGAGCACAGTCAAGCACTTGCCAGAAGGGCCCATGCCCTTAGAGAGAGAGATTTTATTTGCACGGACTAAAGCTCTCCCTGCCCACCTAGGTGCTAGAAAATCCTGACCACCCAAATGTTTGTGCAAAGGGAATAAAAGGAGCACGAACGTGATCAGATGGAATCACTAGCTAGCTTTAGCAAACATGGGCTCTAATTAATTTTTTCCTCCCATTGTTTACCCAGCTTTGTATATAACTGAGAGCTGAACTGGGCTTATCAGTAATTACCAACAGTTCTGGAAACTTTACACGTTATTGTGCTGCATTACTACGCAGGGTAGTGATCCATGAAGATGGGTGTCTGCATTCATTGCTAAGCAATGCCCTCAAAAAAACCAAAATCTCCCCCAGCCCGCCATTACGGTTGCTGCAAAGGGGAAAAAAGGAAGGAAAGCAGAGGGTGGCAGCGCGTCTGCTTCAGATCTAATTATGAAAGTTTCCGGGACACCGTGCCATGCTACCTCGGCAGCAGTGTCAGAGGATGCTCCGCCTGCAGCCAGACTTCTTTCTCAGCCCTGGAATTGCATTTTCCCATTCCATAGTGACACCTGCTGGGAGCGGCTGAGCAGAGACTCCCCTGCTGCTCTGCTTGGCAAGGGGCTGAGCGGTGCAAAATGAAGGGTCTACGGCAATCAGGCAGATTGATTCCCCTCCTTTCCTTACAGACTGAGCCAGGCTCTTATCAGAGGGAGAACGGATGTCTGCAGCATGATTAATGCTCAGAAACACCCCACATGAACAGCCCCTGAGACAAGACTCTGGAGCATCAGCTGTAGGCCTGCAGGAGAAAGGAGTGAAGAACATCAGAGCTGTTGTCATGCAGAGGGCCAAATTTAGACCATGTAGCAGGGAGGTGAAAGGAGGGTTGAATTTTTCCCCTTTGAAGGAGCTGAAAGGTCATATGAAAGGAAAGGGCATGCTCCACTTGCTGTTTGCTCACAGTCTTTCTGTAAATATTGAGCAGTGTAGGAAGAAAAGATCTTGGGCCAGTACCTTTGGTCTGATTCGATACGGTCATTGTGATGGCAGCCCAAACTGTAGCTTCTCTGTGCTTTCTGTTCTCCTTTCCTTCTGAAGATTTCACTGCTCCTGCCCAACATTTAGATTCCATCATGCCTGGCATGTGGGCTGCAATGAATGCATACACCAGGGAAATGGAAAAATCTTGCCCTAACCCTGCACTTTCCTTTCTCCCTCTCAAAGCTGAAGGGAAAAGACAACTCAGGAGGAAAAGTGCCAAAATGTTTTAGAAATAAACGACAGACACCAGAGTCATCACACATTTTCTTAGGCAGGATAGTAATTTCTGTAATGTATTTTTAACCGTGAGGAGTGATGGGAGGGAAGCCACTTAAATCTAATGCAAATGAAGGATTTGTCAGTTACGCAGTTCGTATAATGTCATACGTAGAAAATGTTATAAAAGTGGAGGGATTATGGTGAGGAGAGACATTTCTAAAATTGGAGGCCTCCTTTAAGGGCTTTAGCCCCCTCACTCTTTCAGATCACTGGGAACGTTTTCCTCCAAGGAAGGGCAGGAGTCTCTCTCAAAAACTGTGACAGCTCTCTAAGCTACATGTTACTTAAGAAACTTCAGTCTCCTCACTACTACCTCTTCCAGTTTTTGCCAACTGCCGCTTCTCTGTATTTCAGCTCTTCAGTGATCCCCAACCACTTTAAGCACAGCAGGGCAGTTTCCAAATTCTTCCAGGCTATTTCCTTCCTCCCTTCAAGGCAATGGCAGCTTCTGTGACCAAAAACCTTATCTAATATGGAAGCTTTCCGCTGTTTTGGTTTTGATTCCAGATTGGATTAAAGGTGCTAGAAACAGGACCACTTGTCTGGCTGATGCCAAGTGACAGCATCAGTTTATGGGCACATCTGGAATTTCTTCGCAGCAGTGGTTCAATAGGGTTAATTGCACTGACCTCATTTATAAAGCACTTTGGGATCTTATGAATGAATATAAGTGTTTAAAAAAAACCCCAATGTATTTCAGTTATTAATATGTATTACTCTCATGGATAATTATTTAAGCAAGAAATTATTGAAGCACCCATTTACTGCAAAAAGTAGAGCAGCACCGCCGCCACAGGAGCCTGGCAGGCTGGAAAGAGCTTTTAGCCCAGCATTCGGGGCCGTCCTGCCCCACTAATCGCCTTGGTTGTTATTAAGGCTTCTGCGAAGGGTAAAACGTGCTGAAGTGTATTAGCCTCTACTCGGTGAAGGGTGACAGACGTGAGACCCTCAAAATAAACAGGGAGGTCGAGATGCCTTTAAATGGCTAAACCGTGAGCTAGCAGCACAGGCTGAGCCGCGGGAGCATAACAGCCGGGCTCTCATTAGCGCTAACGAGCCGCTTTCCTTGGAAGCGGCTCCCGGCACAGCTCCTTTCGAGGGGAAATGAAGCCCCCCGGTGGCAGCTGGGCGCCTTGCAGTCCCCGCTCCCGCATCGCTCCCGCATCGCTCCCGCATCGCTCCCGCATCGCTCCTGCATCCCGCCTGCATCGCTCCCGGGACCCAGCTCCCGTACCGCTCCCGCATCTTTCCCGCACCACTCTCGCACCGTTCCCGGGACCCAGCTCCCGTACCGCTCCCACACCGCTCCCACACCGCTCCCGCACCGCATCCGGGACCCTGCTCCCGCACTGCTCCCGGGACCCCTCCCTCAGCCCCGCGGCTCTGCCGGCCACCCGTGGGGCTCGTCCCTGCCCGGCCCACACATCCCCTCGCCAAAATCCGGCCGCCGTCCTTCCCCAGCTCGCCGCAATGAGCGGCCCGGTGAGAGCAAGCGCCGCTCAGCCGAGCAGGTTCCGTGCAGTCTGCGGCACGCTGCTGGGGGACGTGAATGTCACTCGTGTTCCCTCCTAGATAAACAGCAAATACAAAACTCAGCACGATGCAGATTCTCCCTTTCACAGAGGAAGAAACTGGCGGGGGTCCCAGTCTCCTGAGGGGACAGTTTGCTTTTGCCAGTCATTAGCGCTGGAGTAGTTCAGATGCTGATACAGTACAAGAGTTCTTTCCAAATTTAAAAGCCACACCTTTGGCTTTCTTCACTGTCAGGATCCAAGTGCACTGAAAAGCTGGTGTGGGCCAAAGGCTTTTTCATAACTTGCTCTCTCAAAGCCCATCTTTTTCTATTATTGTGCAGTTTTAGACAATTCTTGCATCACTGGTACTCCTCCACATAGGCATACCAGCAATCACTGAACTGGCAAGTTTGTGTGTGCTGGAATCAGGATCTGACCAAATAACACAAACAAATCAAGGGGTTCCAGATACCAAGATATAGGGCCTTAGCTTCTAACTGGGGCTTCTGCTTTGGACTCTCTAGGTCATGAATTTCTTCCTACTCTGACTGCAGAAGCTCTCAATTAAATTAAAGAGACCATAGCTGATTCATGCAGAGTCTTCAATGGATGTGTCCATTTCACTGGAGCAGCAAAGAAATGGACACAGATTACCAAGGGCAATCTGAAGAGTATTTCACTGCCATTGAAATATGAATCAAGTTTGTTCGGGTTCTTTTCTGCAGAGAAAAAATATCAGACATGCTTTTTTACAGCAATTCATAATCCAAATATAATTACTTAATATTCCCATACATAGGAATTACAAGTAATGCTTCTTATTGCAGAAAGGCTATTGAAATAGTCACTGTGTGAATCACAGGTTAGACTTATAAGAGGGTGTTATGCAATAGAAGCAACTGTCACTATCCTGTCCTTAAGTGTTTATGTCACTGCCTTGTGATCCATTTCTACAGGATCATTTCTACAATAAGGTCCTCCTAGGTTTTCGTTGTAGCTAGAAAAACTAAACTGATAGGAGTTAGCTTTTTTTTTCATCAGGCTGGAACTTTCATATTCTGATAGATACTAGAGGCAAGTGCCTCCCATGGATTGTATTCTCTGTAGATACAGAGAGTAGCCAGAAAAATCTTCCAAGGAAATATGAAACTCTGCACAGCTTTTCTATAGTAGTGTATCAATCCAGCTAAAGAGTTACAACTTACACATACCACATTCTGGTCTGAATCACACCAGTCTCCTTTCCCAGGCACAACTAACATTGGGGAAACCCACAAATTAATGGGGTACTGTGTAACTTCAAAAATATAACAGGCATTTGGAGCTACATTGATGGGACCACAGCACTGGTACGCTAGACCTTTTTCTGTGGGCAAGGCAGAGAGCATAATCCAGGTGATTGTTTCTCCTCTCTCTTTGGCCCTCTCTTTGTCTTGCACACCACAGGTACTGCCACCATCAGCTGGCAGAGTACTTCAGCTAATTTTTTCAAGCTAGTTGTCCACATGCACTGCCACACAGGCATCTTGGAGACTGCATTCTAAGCTGTCCCACGTGTGGGTCCTGGAGCCGCTCACAAAGCTCTTCAGGCTCATCTCAGCACCAGGTACGTGCAGGACTGTTGTGTGCAGCACACCAGTGCCTCATGGATGATGTGCTTCAAGAGAACCTTAACACCCACCTCCCTAAAGGCTGCTTCTCAGGGAAGGCTGAAAGAGTGCTCTTGTACTGGATTATGTGATGCACATGCCAAGGAACCAAGCTACTTAGTACTAGTCCCAGAACATACAGGAATATGCTGTACATGTTGTTTTGAGTAGCAACTTGTTATTTAAAGTTCAGGGCAAAGATTTAAACACTGAAGAGGTTTTTTCATAATTGCAGGTGAGAGGGGTGGGGGGAAGATGATGACGTACAAATGGGCCAGGCATCAGAAAATAGGAGTAAAAAATAAGTACATAAAGATTTTCAGTTTCCTAGTCAAGACTTACTGCAGATTCTTTGAAAGCACTATCCCGTATTTCCTGAGAGGTTAAATCCAAGCTGATCACTCCAGATCCTGAATTTAATATATCTATCAGAGTTCACAATGAGCTGGGCAAGGGATCAGTTGCTTTGTTTTCCATTGAAAATTCTCCTGTTCTCCATTAGTAGAATAACTAAATTCACTACTAAATAGTGTATTTATTCATTAATTCTTCTTGGGACTAGCTTTTCTTGACTTTGGTCAATGTTTTGTAAAATTTGAGATTAGTCTTATGATATTAAAAGCAGGTTTCAAATCTATTTCAAATCACATAAAGATGTCCTTTCCTGCTACAAAATCTCACCCTGGACTGAATGTGGGAAGACAAAATTAGTCCTTATCAAGACAGAAGCATCAAAGATCAATGACTATCAAAAAGCTTTACTTGGAGGAATAAAGAAAGAAGCCAAATTTCAAGATAATGCAGAGTCAGTGAGACTGGAGTGCTTGAAGCTGCTGGAATTTTTTTAAGTCATTCACAAATACTATATCTACCCTTGACAGGTCATTTAATTCTATTTAGCACTTTTTATTCTCTGTGGTTTATAAGCTCTTAAGCAAATGTAAGAGGGAGGAAAAGCTAACGTGTCTGATAATACACTATATCAGGCTGACAACCTAACTGAATTTCCCCTGTGGTGCTAGCAAAATGTTCCAAAAAGTAATAACGCATTTAAAAAAAAGAGAGAAAAGGAGAAAAGGGGGGGGGGAAGGATCATAGAGATCATGCCGTCACATTTAATTTCAGAGAACAAAACCTGAAGCTGATTTCTCTTTAGATCAGTTGTATACCAGTTGGAACATGGGTGCCTAGCACTGCGACAGAGTAATATGATCTGAGCTTTAAATAGCTGCCAAATAACCATGTGGTGGCTGGCAGCATTAAACGTGTTGCAACGAGAATGATCTGTTTCAAAGTAAAGCCACATAACAGAGGATTAGTCAATCTGATGTGGTATAGAAGAGGAGGGGGGGAACGTTTTTCATTATCCTTCTGGGTTTCTTTCTGGTTTAAATGTGTTTCCAACTCAAAGATGCATTAATTTAAGCTCTTTCTTGACTGGTTTAAAACCTGAACCATGTCCAGGTCATTTCAGATAACATCTCCTAAGGAATCTGGGTACAAGTTGAGGAGTAACAGTGTGACAAATGTGAAGTAACACCACTGAGACTGTTCCCTTGATTTAACCTAGCACAGAGTGGCTGCCTCTCAGTGTGAAAGGCACTTCCCCTGTGCAGAGCCACTCTCCACCTCCCACCCTGCACCCCGCTACCACCTCCCTAGTTTGTACCAAATGCATCCTTGCCAGATTTTAGGAACAGAACTATAGCAAGCAACATGGGGTGGTTTGCACTCCAAGCCTTCTCCTTATCCTCACAGCAAAATGTGGAGCCTAGCAGCACTCCATGAGGCCCTTCTGGACTCTTTGGGACATAGGGGAAAATCAGGTGCAGTTTGGAGATATCTAATATAGGAGTTGCTGCCAGCCCTCCATTCCTTCTTACCTTCAAATGGCTCTCCTGACCACTACTGAGAATATGTCTCCTGGATAGATAAGGCACATAAAGACTGGAAAGACAGACCAGCTTTTGGTCTTGAACTGGTAATGTGAGTGAGAGACACAGAGGGAAAAGTGGTGCTGTAAGTACTTGCGATTCTTCATCCCTTCTGTCACTTTTGATTATAGATGACTGACTTCTGTTTTCAATTTCAGTGTCTCCACCAGCCTCAGCTGCATCAGTTCAGACTTACTGTAAGTTAATAGCAGAATTTCATGTGAACATACTTTATCTAGCCTTCACTGCCTGGAAATCATACTGCCAAAAGGACAAATAAGAACAGGAGAGCCAGAAGAGAGCCAGCTGCTGCATCAGAAGGTAAATAGCTCATTTAAGATGTTCAATATGACTTCGTAAACGATAATAAGCACAACATACTTCACGGCCAGGATTTTGCAAGAATGAAGTCAGCAATAGACACTACTTACAACTGTCTTACTAGCAGTTTACTAGCACACTACAGAGTACAGTCTTGGTGGCAGCAGGTAGGCACTCTGTGGAGAAATGAAGCAAGCCTTTTTTTGCATTTCTTCAGAGGAGGACAGTTTTCAGCTCATTAATGTAAATGTACACCTACAGCAGCCATCCAAATGAGTAAAAAGTATGAACTGAGGCAACTCCTTTTCTGACTGGTCCTGTCCACAGCTGTCTTTGCCCCATTGTGTTGGTGCATCTCCCAGGGATCAACAACAGCTGCACAGAGGGCTGGCAGACAGCATCAACAGAGGAACACTCACCTCTCTTTTCCTCCCTCCTTTCTCACCTCCTTTTCCTCATTTTCACACTAACTCCTTTGTGGGCAGTCATGGTCCTTGCCACGTTTGCACTGGACAAATGGATGATTTACAGATTGAAAATAATCAGAAAATGCTTCTTATTTACCTTTCTTCCTCACTCTTCCAAACACATTCCTTTAAAAATAAGTCTCTTTTCTTCCAATACAATCACAGGCTATTAAGCCAGCTAGGAAATTATTAAGGCAAAAAAAAACCCCAAAAAACAACAACCAAACTCCTATGGATTTGTGAGGAACACAGTTCCTTGACCAATTTCACAGAATATTTTTATTAGCGTATTTAATCCTCTTTACAATATTTTATTCAGCTCTCATGAAAATCCCTGCATCCCTGCCAAGGATTTTTTAGACAAAAGCATATCTGGAAGAATGCCACAAAGCAAGTCTCCCTACTGGCCTGTCTTCCCCAAGTTCTTACAAGCACATTCCCCTGCACATAGCTCTTCAATGAAATCAGAAGAACAAGAGTTAAACTGTGCTTTTAGGCAATATCCATCCAGAAATGTTCCCCACCACCCTTAACATCATTCCTTGGTCTGCAGCAACTACTTATTACATATCACATGCTTACTTACATACATTTTTTGGAGGGAGCAAACAAACCCCACCATTTCAGAAGGAACCTGACTTTCAGTTCTGCCACTAAGAGGGAATCCAATTAAAGCAAATTGATAGAGCTACAGACTGCTGCCAAAGTATGAGTTTGAGGGAAAAAATTATGAGGACTCAAGAAATTTCCACTAGTATTGGAAAGGCTTCCAGACATTTCCAAGGGAATCCTCAGAAACACCTTGGATCTCAATGGCCACTACACCCACAGTCTGACCCAAAGGGCTGCCTCCAAGAGACGATGTTTTGCACACAAAAGTGTAACTAATTTAGCTGCATAATGGAGAGAGTTCTGAAGATGCACATGGGCTGAATTAAGGGCGCCATGGGAGCCTTTTGGCTCAATCCTTGCAGAGTTTATTACTTGCTGCTGCACACATGGTTGGGTTTGCTGGAAGAGGTCCAGCTCTGAGGCACCTCTCAATTCCTCCAGCTTCCAAAACCTGCAAGAAAGTGGCTCAAGCATATTGCCCCCTCTAAGCTCTTGTGGAGAAGGACTATCCCCTGCAGAGAAGCCGACAGCGCTTGGGAGTCAATAACTCTTAATTATTGAGTTTACCTTCACAATTATTAGCGAGTGTCCTAGAAGGCAAATTCCAACAGAATGTGTTATTTGAGAAACAGTATGTGATTGTGTAATTAAGGGCAGGAATATAATACCATATGTACAACGAGCAGGGTTAATTTCAGCATTTCCTGACTAACCAACAGCATTATGGTGTAACCCTAATGCTCCCCGGATGGCTACCATTTATGTGAGGTTCATACATATATGCTTGTGAATATTTGGTTAAAATTCACCCATCATACTCTCTGACAGAAATTAAAAACACTACGTTATTTGCCAATAAAAATAGTTTCGTGAATTGGTAATTATTCTAAACCTCACAGTCCCAGCTTCCCTACCTCCCACTCTTGTTGTCTTCCTGTTCTATAATGTATAACACTAATCTTGATGAGGGAAAAATAAATAAGTAGCAGGAAAGGCTGGAAAGCTTCCAATCACAAAACTTCCCAAAATGGAAGTAACATCCAATCTGGCCCACCACATCTTCTCTGTGGGCATTCCTTTCCTGCCTTTTAGCAATGCTTTCAGTATTCATAACAGCTGTGGAATTAAGCATTATGAACAAGAACAATCCGATATGCAGCCTTTACTTTTCCCCATCAGCCCTAAACTACTCTGCATTGAGTTACAAAGTGAAAACCAGCACACTCTCAGATGGATTTAATTTCTGTTTAGGCCCAGTGCCAGACAAAGTTTTGCCATTGTTGAAACTCAACCCAATCTTTTCCATACCGTGCATACAGTCTCATCCTTACCCCATCTTCCACACAGATGTGCACACACACACACACACACACACAGAACCAGACACTTCTATAATGCAGAAACAAATCCATCTCCCCTGCTGTCATAGCTGGGCTCATTGCTTTCCCCAGCAAGCCTAGTAGGCAAGTTGGATTTGGTCTATAATGCAGATGGGAAAATGAAGGCTGCATAAGACACACATTTTCATGTCCTAGATATTGTCTTGATAATAAACTTTTTTTAAGAAAGAATTAATTTTACACAACCATGAAAATATTTGTTGGAGGAGTCAGTTGTTCCACTGAAAAATAAAAGAGTTAAAACTTAATTAAAATATTAATGCTATAATTCAAAATACAATTTTGGCACAACTTCAGATAGCGATTGTACTATGGCATTTTGGCTTACAGAATCATGCAACATATAGATTTCAGAATACAGAAGTACACAGCTTTTCATATGCATACAGAAAAGAGAAATGGGTAATAGAACAGTTAAGCTTTTACACAATCATGGCAATTGTCTTCTCTCTCATCTTCTTCCTATGGATGCTGCATGAACAACTGCACTCTATTTTTATGAAGTGCAGACATGTTTGTGGCCATTAAAGCTAAGGCAAGTAGTGGAGAACAGGAGAGGAGGTAGATTGAATTACTGTGTTTCAATGTTTGCCTTCTCCTCCACCTTGTGCCATTCTCCACAAACAGAAGTACAGTGAAAATGCTAAAAGATAAATGTATAAAATGTTGATTTGAGACAATCCATGCTCATGTTCATGTCAATTTTGTCTTCTTCTGATCGTTAACCTACAAAAATGCTGCTAATAGTACAATGTGAAGAACCACAAGTGTACTTTCTAAAGAATTAAAAACAACTAGCTGGGACTAAATGTGGTTTCTTCCTGTGCTGAGTTTTGTGTCCTTTACCCTTAAACAAGTAATAGAAGAAATTCCAGAAGTCTGCCTGCACACTTAGGATTGCCATAATGGTACTAATGTACAAAATTGTGTTCCAGTTTACACTTCTCACAAAGTTTCACAAGTATTGCTGTATTCCCTTCAGCAGGGTCTGACTAGTCTGAGTGTAAATAAATGGCACGCCCTACCAATAAGAACAGCATTCCTGCTAATAAAGAAAAAAATACTCCTATAGGAGCCAACATAAATGACCAGCCATAACGTACATAAACAGCAAAGTCTGAGCAATCCATTTTTTTCATGTTTGTGTAGTTTTCCAGATCAGCCATGGCCTGGACCCAGATGACATACATCACAACTACCAGCGAAAACAAGACACCTGAAAAAGAAACAGCAGGTTTTAATAACAGAGTGTGAGACAGATGCTGGGTGCATTTACTGTTTTACCTAAAAATCCATCAATGCTTGAGGTCCTGTCTGCATGGCACAGTCAGCCACCACCACATGATTTTTGCCTTTGGCTTCCTCTACCTTCCATCGTGCTCCTGATTGTCACTGAAAGGCATACTCCCATGACAAAGGAGACATCTGGTTTTGGTAGGCAGACTTTGATGACAAAATTTGTACAGGTATTTACTGTTTTGAATTCAGGGCTCAAGGAGGGGGAATGGAATGGGACAATCTGGAAAAAAAAAACAAACTGTACTTTTGCTTTTCAAACTCTGGCATTGTTTTTATCAATCTTATGGATGAGATATAGAAAAGAATGGGAAATCTTTCTATTATCTTCACCTCTCTGCATTTGCTTCTTTATTCTTATGAAAAGGGCTGTGTTTGGAACACAAAACTTCAGGGTATTCTACTCAGATATTTTGCATAAAAATTCAAATATATTTAATTCAAAATCATCCACATTTAGAAAAGAAGCTCTTGGTAGAGGAACAAAACCCAACAGTAATTAAATAATAACTATGAAGCAGGCTGTTAGTAATGACCTCAAATTGGATACAACAGTTTCCTGAAATTAATCCACCACATAATTCACAGCCTTTTCCCAACCACTCCTCTGAAAGGCCTTTGAATTGTTATACATGATAGTAATAGGAGCACATGTCCTTACAAACTTTGATAATCTCCTTGTTACTATACACCAGAAGGAGATATAAGAAGAAAGTGCTTTCCAGAGTATCAGTTGCATTCCTAATATTTCATTTCACTTTAGAGGAATGTGGACACTTGAGAAATGCAAGCCTGCAGAACAGATGCTCCAGAAGAAGATTTGCAGGAGGACCAAGGGCACGAGACTAAATTTTTCGCATGCTTCAGCCTGCACCCATTTGCTCCCTGAGCTCCAGCTGTCACAGCAGAGTTACAGCAGCAGGACCATCTATTCCAACATTAAAATATTTGAAGGACACCTCCCCATCAAATTTTTATCCCAGAATGTTAAGGTGCCTCATTAAAAAAAAAAGTCAGTGCACAGTCCTGGGAACCCTTCACTGCCAAACTTGAGGCTGCAGACTGTAAGTCAAAGTTATTTGTGGTCTCTTCTCCATCCTGCTAAATACTTGCAAGGCAACCTTGAACAAATGTGACATTTGTAGCAAAACCCACAAGTGAACTTCAAAAGCACCCATGTCCAGGCATTTGCTTCCATATCTGCATGTCCTGGTAACCTTTGTGGCTACCTTTCCCCATCCCCAGCCTGAGATGCTACCTCACAACCTCCTTTCCCCACCCTTCCTGCCCATTTACCAGGGAGCAGCTGCTGTCCTCACTCCCTCACTTGATGAAGACCAAACCAGGCAGGTTAGATGCAGCAGCTTAACTTGGTGACCTGGTGATCTCCCTGTTATTGCTTTATGGACAAAATGTAACATCTTTACATACATCCTGAATATCTGACAGGTGAGAGCTCATGGCTCAATCCTTATAAACACTACCATTTGAAGACCAAGAAAGGGCTGAAGTAGTTAACCTGAGGCATAATCAGACCATTCCCAAAGGATCTGAAATTTCTAGGAGGCTGAAATAATAGTGGAAAAACTAAATAAAGAAGGAGGCAGACACATTTCATGTCTATGAAATACACTTCCAGGATTACATTTTTTGCTAAGGTTCAAATTCCTAACAAGTTTGAAAAAACCCAACACTCAACTCTAGGGGGCATAAATTCAATTTTTAAAGTATTTTACCTAAGTAAAACTCAATTTTGATGGAATTTAGTACTGTGGTTGTATTAAACATAAAACCACTGAAACAATCAGAGAGAAGGATTGCCTTAGGGCCAGACATGAAGAATGAAAAATTAAATTGAAAACTCTCAAATATAATTCAAATTGAGCAGAAGATTCCTAGAACAGAACATCTAATGATAACAGATAATGTAGGCAACAAAGGAAAATTAGAAAAAAACAGAACTAGTAACTTTTGATTTAAAAAGTCGAAATATTCAGTGATAAATTCATAAATTGAGTTATTAGATATATGGATTTTGTTCAAAGTTTCAAAACTTGAACAAAAAAATTATAGCCCTAAGATTTGGAAAGATACATTAATAACCTGGCAAAATCCCTAAGGACATTCAAATTTACCTTTTCAATTGTATGTGCCTATGTATTTTCAAACTAGCCCTCTATTTAATCTGTATACTGGGGAAAACTTAGTCCAAAACAATAACAGTTACAAAAAAGTGGTGATTCTCTTACTATAGCAGCAAGTATAACCAGGCCTTGCACATCTGGAAAGCCCTCTGATATCGTGGGTAGAAGCAAAGTTGTGTAGAGCAGTAAGTAAAAAACATCTGTCATTAAAGCAAAACTGCATTAAAGGTGCTTTAATCTAGAAATGAGCACCCCTTGCTTCTCAGGCACTCTAAAGCAACACCTAGGTGGTTAAACTAGAATCAACACCATGTAGGTGCAAAATAGCAAGCCAATGCTGCCAGTGGTAAAACAACCTCAGGGAATCTATCATCCATTGGGTGTGATTTCACAGCAAGCTGTTACACCTGTGAGTGGCAAACTGTCGAGTATGGAAATTTGCAGAAGAAATGTATGTCAAGCAGAGATAAATGTCCTTCCTTAAAAGGGAAGAAAAAGAAAGGAAGAGTATGTAAACTCTCTTAGTTAATTAAGGCACTAAAGAAGTATTTAAGAGTTCTCATCACCTGCTAATGGAGACTAATTAATAGGTGTATTACTTAGCTTGTTCAATAAATATCTTGAACAATAGAATCAGGTTAAGTAAAAACTGACCATGTCCTGTTGCCTCCATCAGTATTTGATTCATTAGCACTCCTTTTGTCTAATTTTCACAGAGTTATGATTTCATGGGAGTTAAGGGCTTAGACAGTTAACTGAATGTATATTTATCTTGAGAAATCTGCTCCTACAGTCTTGCACTGACAATCTATTGTGAATATCATGAACTTTCAAAGGCAAGCTCCAAGCCAAAACGAGATTGAAAAAAACCCAAAATTTCTTGAAGCAATTATTTTTTAGGAATAGTGTGTGTTGTGATATATTTCTGTGTTTTTGGCATTTGGACCTTTTTCATACAGTGCAGGCGTCCTTTTGCCTTTACCTTTTAGTGAATAAAAAATAGAGAAGCAATTGCATGAATCAGGAATGATGGGGGAAATTATTCCTAGAACATGAAATATGTCTGAGAGAGATTAAGACAAATAAATACTTCCCTCCTTCTCCTTTTTCTTTCTTTTTCCTCCATTTGCTTTTTTTTTTATAAACACACATGTTTGAAACACAGCTCTGTGCAGTGTGATAAGACACGGACTTCTCTGAGGTCACTCTTTTCTGTCTTTCACATTCATTCTTTTGAATTTCTTTCAAACAAATACTTGTGCATATTGTAGAGGAGAAAGAATACAGAACCTTTAGAAATGTCTGTGAATTCAAGAAGCAGTTTGCTGGCCTTTAGTACTGATTCTTCCCACGTAGAAATGCCTTTCACTTGTCAATGGTGAATGGCTGTTTATGGCATGAATCTTTTACTATGCAGACTCAAAGACAACAGGTGCTGGAAAGAATGATATGAGCTTTTTACTTATGCCTGGAAGTTTAGAACTCTTTCTTTCACTTGAGGAAAACTTCTATGGGTGTGTGCATATTTTTTCTATTAAAAGCATTTTTCTGTTCCTGTCGTTATTTCGGATTCTGCCATGTATCTTGGCCTCTTGTGACCTTTATTTAAAAATAATGCTGCTGAATACATATGGAGGATCCCATACAAAAGTTATGAGAGTAGGTACATGTTTTTGAAAACAGATTTTTGTCCTCATCTAGGATCTCGAATTAAAGTACCATCTTTTTTCACTCTTTTGTCAGGAAGCAGCAGTCATGCTTCTAATTTTGCTTCTTCACCAGGGTGTGATTCCGTAATACTCTATGCATATTGGCATCACTGCAGGACAGTTTTTACCACCACCAGGCAGAAAGAGGCACAAGGTAATTATGAACTTTATTGAAGGCTGCTCTAAGAGATCATTTTATGGCAACTTTCCCTTATTTTTCTATGACAGTATCGTAGTTGCTCTTGGATCATCCTCTGAGGCTGCAGAAATGGAGATGAGGCTGCAAAGGCAGCACTCAAGTCACGGAGTGTGGTATCATTGAACTGATACTCACTTTTCCCCACAGGTATTGCAGGTGTAGTTCCACCTGGGGCCTCAGGTGGTTAATAAGGTTACAAAGTTTTGTTATTCCCAATTAAGGAAAAATGGGTCAGGAAAATGATGGTGTTAATTGTAGTTATAATGACCATGGAATGGCAAAGGTTAGTATCCTAGGAGGAATACGGAAGGTAAGACCCAGAACTTAAGAGAACACTCTTCAATCTGTGCAGAGAACTGGTAGGCAAAATCCCAAGAGAGGCTGCCTTGAAGGGAAAAAGCTGCCTTAAAGAGCAAAGGGGCCCAGAAGAATCTGGTGCTGCTCACAGACAATTTCCCTAAAGTACAAGAATTCAAGCAGGTCTGGCAAAAATTAAAATTAACCTCACACATTAGCTGCATTAGCAAGAACACTATTATCAGATTTGAAAATACTAATATCACCCTTTATTCAACACTTGTGATATCATATGTGGTAAGCTATGTCCAGTTTGGAAACCCTATGAGAAACAGAGATACTGATAAACTGAGGTGATGACCACCAAAAGGGCTAGAAGAATGGAGAAATAGTAGAGGCTGAGTGAGCTAGGGAATTTTAGTCTAGAGAAGAATAGTCTTCTTTTTTCTAAATGGAGTTATAGAAAAGATGTGGATAGACTTTTCACAGACCAAAAGACTTGGCAGAATGAGAGGTAATAGTCACAAACTGCATCAAAGGCGGTATCAGGTGAAAACAAGGGAAAAGAAAACATTTCTCACAATGAAGTTGGTCAAACTGGGACAAGCACCCCACAGATGCTGCAGAACATCACTTATTGGAGATTTTAAAAACTTGATTGGATAAGGCTCTGAGCTGCCTGATCTAACTTTGAAGACAACCCTGCTCTAAATGGCATGTCAGACCTGATTTCCACAGGAGGTCCTTTTCAACATAAATTTATTTGCGTCTCTGTTTCGGCTTCTTCAATGGGTCCCTCCAAAAGACAAGCCTGTCTGCCTTATCACAGAGAAGGTGAGCTGTCCATCTGAGTGTTTCTTACTGTTGACATAGAAATTTAAGCAGTTGGTTCATATAAACAGCTGAACAGTTGGCATGAATCTCATTCTCAAAAATATCTTCAGCTACTTCCTGAGCCCTAAGATGTCACAGCAGACCATGCTACAAGCTGTACTCTTCAGTTGAGAGACAGCTTTTATCTGCTGCTAATTTGCAAGTTCAGGTTGCAGAAGGACAAAGATACTTCTAGTCCAATAACAGGTATTAAAACTATTTCATCTAACTTTGCTTTAAGGCATGTAAGTAGGAAAATGACTGATCTCCCCATTTTCTTCCTAACTTCCAAAAAACAATCATCTTGTCTAACTTCCTTCTCAGAAGACTGTTCTCTACAGTTTAACACATACTTGAATTTCATGGTAAGACAGGCTCTTTCAAAACAATGTGTGTAATTCCTTTTGTTTCTTCAAAACAACCTGCTGGTTTCTGTCTTAGAAGAACTCTAACTTCACCAAATCTAAGCACATTAACCTAAGTCACAATGCATCTTTTCATTTTATCATTAGGCCTGTGTTTAAGTAGATGCTTACCCTGGCTAAATCCTGATCACACATTTGAGAAGTGATAAATGTGCACCGCTTCCATGCCCTGCTTTGATTTGGCAGGCAGTAATGAACAGGCTCTCTAGTTCTGAAGGAGATGGGCAGAGGAAGGGATCAGGGCAGCAGGAGCACACTAGAACACATTCTCCTCCTCTCCATCAAATCCTGTCTTATCTTGCTCTGTCTTGAGAAAGCTGAATGGGTCCTATTTCCTTCTGCCACCACTACTTTTTGACAAATCATAGCAGGATTTTGCTAAAGACCTTTGCTTTTCAACAACAGTAATGTTAATAGTAAAAATAACATAGCTTTTTTCTAAAGCCCTGACTGAGAACAGTCCTGAAGTTGAAACATGCTACATACAGAAAGAGTGAAAAATCAGGATTTCCCTTGAAGAACATTTGCTCTATAGGGACAAAGGGTGAAAGGGGCAAATACACAGACCCAAGGTCACACACTGGGATAATAAAGCTCACTTAACTTCACATACCTAAAGAAATAGTCTCTCTAGATTCTCTTAGTAAAGGAAAGAGAGGTGTGGGGTTCCTCCATGGCACATTCATCTGATCCAATTAGGCCCCTCTTTCAGTATGAAATGATTCCCCTGCTGGGGGAACTTCTTACATACCTACTGTTTTTAGTGCCAATGAATGTTATTGCCTCTTGCAGGCCTCCTAGGGAAGCCAAGGGAGGCTAGCACAGGCTTGGGGATCTAACTTTCCCCTACCTAAATGAGGGCAGATGAACTGACCCAGAGTGGAGAACACAAGCGTCACTTTGCACCTCTGCCCATCAGTTCCACATCTTTCAAGTGCCCTTTTCCTCTCAAACAGCTTCTGCTGCTTTCTTGTGACAGCTGAGGTTTTCATGCATTACAAATGCAGAAAAAGAGCAAGACTCACATGGGCTCTTGCCCTGCAAATTAGTGACAAAAAGCATTGAAATATCTTAGGATCTCTGTCAGCCTATGAATATTTTTTGTATGTCTTTTAAAGTGTGGAGGAGTAATTCTCAAGAGATAAAATGAAAGTATGCGGGATTTTCTGCAACTGAAATATTATAAAATACTTCCTATACTTCGCTGAGAGTCATTTGGAAGGGAATAATAATCACTAGCTGTGTATGAAGAGCTTAGAGGTGCAGTGGGTAAGCAAGGTCAGGGGGTCAGTATGAGAAGCAAAAAGCCCAGGCCTTGTGGTCCTGACACGGGTGGCTCTGCCCTGAAACATAATGTGTTCTCAAAGAGTGCCTCTCACCAGGCTTTAAACCAAGGAGGGCAGCGATGGAGCACATGCTATCATTTACATCCCATATAACTGTATCTTACACACCAGTTTGACATCTTCACAGACCTCCCAAGGTTAAGCAAACAGTGTGCCAGTGAGCTGTCAGTATCAGCTGAATCCTGGGAGGGTGCATCCTCCATCCTATGTGCGGGTTATGAGGAAGGAGGGAAGTCAGTTATTTTTATCTTTCATTCACAGAGCTTTAGAGCTCCTACTTACTCATACATGACAACTATTTTGTTTAGTCCTATCACATCCAAAGCATTTTCCTGTACTGGTCATGTAAACGTGTTCTGTCTCCCAACTTCTTCAGAGTCCACTGTAATCATCTTTTGCATCACTGATAAAGGACAAAGCTAAAGCCTCTCCTTAGCTAAAGCCTTTGAGAATTCTATACGGCAACACCTTTAAATATGCATTCTTTTTCCTGTTAAAAAAAAAAAAAGTAGATTGAAATTGCAGTGTAATTCCATTATTTGTCCTGGATGTGGTTTTTTTTTTAACCTTAGCCCAAAAATCACTTTTATAATAGCTTCATGATTAAATAATTGTGCAAGGAATTGTCTCCAAGACAGGCACTCCACAAGCCAAAGGATAGAAGCATATGCTTTCTCTTTCTTTTAACCATGACTGATACAATTTTTGGTTAAGGAAAATGGAAGAAATAACTCATCCTTTCCACTCTATAATTGACTGAGCAAACAGTATACCCACCAGCAATGATGAAAAAGCCTCCTCCTGCTTTGTATAGAATGTGACTGGCAAAAGGAGCTGCACAGATGATGAGGAAACTAGCCACCACAACAGTGAGCACTCCCAGGAGCATAAGAACTGTCCAGAAACCCCGATAAACTGGAAAAAAGAAAGGAGGAAGAAAATGAATAAAAGGGTTTTTAGAATTTATCCAAGTTGGCTAACAAAGATTTACCTTTCCCCTTCTCTTATCACTTGCCTTATTAACAAATGAAAACATTAATTCTATTTTGCATATACAATATACATAATGTGGGTCAGAAGAGTTGTGACTACCAGTCTTTACCTGATGATCACAGAAAACACCATGTAAGGTATTGTGAAGGAAATCCATCTGGTGAATATTTAGCAATACTTGTAAGATAGCAACCTGACCAAACTGACACTCTTTAGAAAATGGTACAGCAAAGATATAGCAGCGATTCTTTGGGATAAATGATTGGACAGATAGGATACAATTATTTTACCAAAACTGAGTGGAAGAAGAAGAGAGCTGCAATATCTTGACACTCTTAGTGCCCAGACTATATTACCAATCTTTTACAGCTGCATAATACTCCTTACACATAGCCATATTTAGCAGAAAGAAACTTAAGCTAGGAGCAGGGAGAAACCAAGAAAATGTAAACAGTATTTCTGAAAAACAGCTAACTGTCTTAAACCAGCCTATTTCTGCGCTAAAGCTCTTTGTATTTTATTAAATTTAAAATGTGATGTTTCAGAAGCCCCCTGTTAGGCAGTGCCAAGCAGTGCTGAATTAATGGATGCAGCTGGTGATAAATGAGCTGAGAGTTTTGTGACATACTCTGGCCAAAAGAGTCTTTCTAACAATTAGTTTTAGCTGGTTAATTGCACATCCATTTAACAAAGTCATCATTTTACAAATGCTACAAGAGTGACATAAATTTCTCCCATGAATTTAAAAATTGGTACATTAACACAACCCATTAGTAAAATTATGAGTTGTAAAGATCTCCATCGTCAGATCTGAAAATCTTGAAGCACTGACAATTCAGTCAGTGAAAAACATTTCCACCCAACTGAGGGAAAGCATATAAGCCAGCTGGCAAGTCAGAAAAAGTGTATCACAAAAGAAACTGCCACTTATCATCTGACAGCACCTACTTACTGTTATGGAAAAACACAACCAAGCAACTATTATACTGGTTCATATCCTGAAAGATTCAAATTCATACAGCTTGTTAGAGACAGCTATTCAGTAATAATTCAGGTTTGCTCATGTGAAATCTGAAGGCGCACTAGGCATTAGCAGCTCGTGCTTCCCATTAATGTATTCCAAAAGTCTACGGTTTTTAACTTGACCAGCTTAACACAAGTTAAAGTATACATCATCAGCCTTGTAAATGTATTAGCTAGGTCATACTCGCCACATTACATTAGCCACACTTTTTAAATAACACCTTTTTAATCCAGGCAAACATTCAGAGACATAATTTTCCGCCACACTGATCAGCAGATTTGGGCATTAAAAGGATGAATGTTTCTTAAAGTACCTGGCAGAAGGGTTAAAATTGTGGTTTGGTTCATATCCAAATCTCCACTTCATATAAACAAAAAAATACTGGAATAGTAGGTAAGAAATTAGGCTATGGCTCAGCAAAGCAGTGAAATGTGTGTTTTGCTTTAAGTACTAGACCTCTTATGGGATTTAGGCACCTGTTTAAAGTTAAACACATAGTTAAATGATTCACTTAATGCAAATGGACAGTGAATGGAGACCTAGAAAGGTAAATCTCTCAAGTCCTACAGTCTTGAGTTTCTGAAGCAATTTCATATTATTTTACTCATGGGGCTACTTTGATAAGCTTCATTGCAGTCTCCAAGTCTATGGGACATTACTTCCTCATTTAAAGCCTAATACCACTAAATCAATCTATAACCACCCAACTCTTTTACATGGGTGGCCCAAGGTACTTCAAAGTCATACTACATAATAGGACACATTGGCCAAAATGGACCTTGAAAAAGCTTTCTTGTATATTATTATGGTCAGTCACCTAAGTCATGGAGCAGTATTTCTATTTTCTGAATGGAGGAGGACATGAGATACTCCAGCATTACAAAACCAACATCCATTTTCATTATCTGCTCTTCATTCAGGATGCTTTGAAGTTTGCTTTTAGTGAAATTTCATGAGAAAAGCTTGATTTGATGCTCAAATATTCTTAGAAACAGAGCACAAAAGAAGTACAAATGCAACTGATGAAAATTTGTTTCAACCTCTCTGTAACTATACAAGAGAAAAGCTGTTTCTCTGCTCCAACATTATATTTCATGCATTATATGTGAACTACTGATTTCACCTAGCTATCACCTGACAGAAGCTTCCATTCTATTTCTCCAAAACAGCTATTTACTCTATAGAATCACGGATGAAATCTGATTATCCTAATATGTGTTTATTAAGTTAATTCAGTCATTAAACATCAATTAAAAAATAGAGTGTAACTGACAGGTACAAAGTGTGCAAATCTGTGACTTTTCAAGCAAAATACTACCCCCTCTAATCTGCAAGGCAAAAAGTCATTTAGTTCATTTATGGCACAGGTCTGAGGAAACACCCAATGAGTTAGACTTTTACTTGTGTAAGGGAATTAAAAAGCCATCATTTTCCTACAAAGATGGCTTCACTTATTTTATAATCTGACCATTTTTGTTTAGATCACATTTCCCATCTTCTCTGCCTAGATGGGCAACTCAGGCCTACTGCTGTCATTTAGCTTAGCTGTCATCTATAGATGATCACAGAAGAGCTGGTTGAAATTAAATCTTCCTAAGAATGAAATTACTCTTCAAGTCAAAGACCTTGCTGCTCTGAGGCTGAGGCACACAATGATAGATAAAACACAACAGAAGATGCTGCTTTGAATTATTCATCCCATTACACACCCTATGAAAAGGGCCGACACTGTGATCCAAACAGTCTGTTTCAAGAAACAAGGGTTTGGTGAACCCATACAAAGTGTCTCTATACAAAGTGTTAACAGAAGTTTGCAGTTTCAAGCCTCACTGAGGTATTTCACAGGATAGCCCATGTTCTGGTCCAGATGACAAGGAGTACCCTTGTCTCTTCCAGGTACTTCACAGATATGTTAGTTACCCACCTCAAATACATACGTTATTCCAAGTGTTTCCTACAACCGAAGAAATAGAGTACAAGCACTTTTGCAAAGTGCAAAGTAAACATATCTGCAGTGTTTAAAACCTTAGATACCGTTGCTCTGTGTTGCAAGAGTGCTAAGCAGAAGGTTTTGTAACTCATCTTGGTGAGCTGCCCCTTTGTTGAGTATATTTGCCTTGGAAATGACAGGCAGGCCTAAAAATAAAAAAGACTTAGCAGAAAACAGGAGCACACACAACTGCACCATCAGGCATGTATGGGAACATTATATTTCTCCAAAACTGCATGACCTGTAGTTTTCCCCTGCTACTTGTTTTTCTTTCTAAAGATCCTAATTTTGGTCGCCCCAGAGACCTTTGCATTATTTGAAAACTAGAAGTATCTAGGTTTGTGCAAGGGACCAAATTTTTGAGAAGTGGGTGAAAATTACCAAAAGCCATCTTTTCTAGTATAGTAAATTCCAGTATTGACTACAAACTGAAGTTACAGATTCATATTTTAAGATGTTACTGATGCATGATATTAAAGAAAAGCAGTAATACATTTGAAAAGTTAGAGAGCTGTGTCACCTATAACACACACTTGTGTAGCAGTCATGGACTCTTGGAGCCACATAACAGTTAGTCAGGAACTAATGTCACAAAGCTAATGTCACAAAGCAACACCCTTCTACTCTTGGAGATGTTGACATCAGCATCATGAAACCATACCAAGTATTTCACTGCCTTTGCTGACTTAAAGTGTTTTCAAAACACAGCCATCAGTCCATACAAGTACTGTGGTCTACCATAAAAACCCAAGCCACTTAAACTTAGTATCAATATGAATTATTAAGTGCTATAAGGATGAAAAGCCTTTTAAAACATGTGTTAGCACAATGCCACGCAAAAATTTCCAGGGGGAGGCAAAATGACTTGGAAAAGTTTCCTTGAATTATCACGGACAAATTCATATCCAAAAGGGAACAGTTCCTTTGATCTGACAGTGGATTGTATTTTAGGATGTGTGGTTTTTTACCCTTCTGTTTAATATAAGAGATACTGAAATGCTTTTGACAAGAGTATTGCCACATACAGTGCAAATACAGTGAAAGGCAAAGTGCCTGAACTGCTCTCAACCAGAAGTATCATCTCTGCAGATAAACAGCTGTAAATGAAATTACCTATCTCAGCAGCAGCACAGGAGACACACCTGGCAACACAGTAAACCTTGCAAGACTTTTCTGACCTTCATTCAGCACCCTTTACTATCCCTCAGTAATTGTTTTTCCCCCAAAAATAACTTGAACAGTAAAACAAATGCAATATTCACAAGATGGATACACTGCTTTTTAAAATTATTCTTACTACTATTGCTGCTTGGGGGACTACAGAGATCACACTTATTGCAATTTCTCATGGACAACTATATGACTATTACATAAGAGCACTTTTTACCCCTAGAAATAGACTACTGCTAACATTTCACTTGTACAACTTCTATTTTCAGATTTCATTGCTGATATTTTCAAGATTACTTTAGGTAAATTTCAACCCATTAACAAACCTGCCAATAAATTTGATCTCACCATTTTAGATTTAACAGCTGCTGAATCAGATTTTTTCTTCATTCCTATAAACATGGTGTATTATCCATTAGGCATTACTTCAAATGCTGACAATGTGCCCAATACTGGACCAAATAGGATACTAGTAGCAGGGAAAAAAAATCAGATATTAAACTAATGTGCCAGTATTCCCCCATTGAAATGCTTCCACTTCAGCTTCAAAAGGTGTTGGAGTGAGTTACAGCAGTTAGGGAACTATTGTTTATTTCCAAATTAATTTGAAAAAAAACCCCTCAAAAATAAAATAATGAATTAGTGAGTAAGTGTTAGATTTTTCACTTCTTTTTCATTTTTCACTTCATTTTTCATTCTCACTATGGCCAGTAGGACTATTTCCATGAGTAAGAACTTTGCACATTTTTCAAAAACAGGCCCAGTATTGTCCTATAGTAAAAGAACTTCAGGAAAGTGTGATAGGCCTTGAATATCAGTGTTAAGTAATCTAATGGCATGATATTATGCATGAATCTAGTTAGCAATGAATACATATTAAAGTACTATACTATTAAGTTTTCAGTATAGTCTGATGGGGCAACTAATCTACTTATGATTATGCAAGTATATGTTTATTTTAAAATATATAGGTTGCTGCTGTGGTATTTCTACTGCATGTTTTAATTTTTTTTTTTATTATTCTTGGGCTGTATTTTATTGCACATATATGTGAATCATCATTAAAATGAGTCTACTAAGAACTAACTAATTAAGTGCTAAGTCTACTTAAGAGCTGCACACTGCAAAAGTTGTCATTCTAAACCTCTATACCATCACAAAAAGTCACTAGAGTCAGGATTCCCCTGAGTTCACTTACAACCTGTTTCAGGTTAAGATAAATTACATGACCTACTAATTTCTTAAAGCACATTAACCATAAACCATGGATCACACAGCTTTTGAGAATACCTTACATGACAACTAGGGGAAGTCCTCCCCACTCTGTCAAGACATTTAACAAAACCAATGAATGCAAAAAAACATTATAACCATGATTAAAATATATAGCAAACTGCAATTTCAAAGCACTTCTATCTAACCCTTTGCAGCTGATCATGCATCTATCAGTAACGATCAAAAGATCCATTAAAGCATGCATTCAAAACTCCAATATAGGCACCCCTGTAGGCTTTTCTGTCTCAACCTTTCCATCTAAGACTTTAGTCCTTGACACCAAGAGCTCATAGTCTAGGTTTGTACATCAGAATGAAACAAGCCTTTGGTTTAAAGCTTTTAAGGCATACTGAAACACTTGAGTTCCCTGTCCTCAGTGCTTTAAGATTTTTGGGAACACGAACGCAAATCTAACATACAAAAAGATGTAAACAAACTAAGGGAGGATAGGGGAGCCTGTTTTGAATTCTGGCCCAGAAAAGCTCTGAGCCAAATTCCTACTAAAGCCAAAGGAATTATGTCAACAGAGAACTTGGTCCAGACACTGCATTCAAAAAGCACCAGAGATTTCGTGTTCCTGAAGCAACTTACCTTTGTCTGAGCTCTTCTAGCTGCATGGTGACATGGCACTACTACAACAAACTACACTCTTGTCTGCACATAAGGGACGGCACAAGGGGCTAAAGTTAAATTCAAATCCCTCTGATAAGATCCAAAAGTCTCTTAAGCCAAACAGTATGTAAAAAAGTCACTTGTTCAGAAACTAGTAGTCCTCTGAATAGAAAGTTAGAGGTTTTTAGAAAATGTGTTGTAAACATGTTTGATTTTTCCAGTTAAATTTAAAGCTCTTTATTCAGCTGTTTATTTTTCTATGAAATTGCAAATGAAGACGACAGAAAAATACTCGCTATCTTGTTATATCTTGTTAAAATAGAACTTAATTGACTCAATAAACATAGAATGATAAACCTGGGGAGGAGATTTGGGCATTTTATCATCCTCAAAAGAGAATATGTTAAGAAAGCTGTAAGTCATGAAAATGGGCATATTTTATCAAGAAACAGTAGCAGAACCAGAAAAAGGGGACAATAACGTCAGGTTTTTTTGGTAGTGCCCTTTTATTCTATGCTTAGCTGATGCAAAGTATTAGATGCAGACAACTGGATATACAAATCATAGATTAAATCTTGTTATTTACGAAACCAGACCAAAGCCTTTTGCCATTGGCTTTATAGAGAACCACTTCCTGCACTGGGAGCCAAGAAGAAGAGGATAACCTTCTGGCATTTCTTAATTTAGCAACTGTAGTTGAAGCAAAGTTTTTAAAACTTGTTTGCCAAATATCATGGGCAGGATTGTCAAACTAGACTAAAGGAGAAACAAGTTTTGAACTAACAGAAGAGATGATGACATAACCTTCTTCATAAAAAGTTGTAAAAGACTCTTGAACAATCATATCTATTCTAGTAAATAACTCAGCTTGGATGCTGAAAATGAAATGTAGGCATAAAAAACCCCAAACCCTCTTCAGTTTTAATGAGCTCAAAAGCAATCCAACTGTATCTATTTATATAGCAGGAATGGCTCTGAATATGCTCTAGCTGGGCCAGCATCTACAGTACAGTTCTGCCTACTTTTAATCTCCTAATATGAAATATAGATAGGAAAATTATATTTGAGCAGTGGTTCTTTTGGCAAACATTAACTAAAATTAATTAAAGTTTTGATGATATTCCTTCTCCTTTCCTTTTTCTTTGTTTGTCCACTTCTGTGTAATCATGCAATATAATTTGAGGAACCTTTGTGAATGTATGAGTGAATGGTGGAATAAAAACTCTGTCTAGGCTATTAGGAGCTGATGGCTCTGTCACTTTCAAGTGGAAAGATAAATTGTTCTAGATGTGCTACGAAGTTACAGATTAGATGAATGGTGAGCTCTGAATTCTTCCTGGACAAACAGTTCATAATTTTAAAGATTAGCAAAACCATTATAATTCTAGTTTATTTTCTTTTTCATGTCTGCAGCATAAAAATTGGATTCTAAAGACACTTCAAGGTTACCAAAAGCATAATCACAGCTTCAGGACAGGAAGGGATCACTTAAGTCCATTAGTCAGCAAGCTCAGAGACATGTAGCGTACACACATCACAGGTTGTTTAAAAAGTCATATGAAATAGATATCAGATGTTATTTACTTCAAATACATTTGTGTAAAGCTCTTAATCTGATTAAATGTACCTGATATTTTTAAGTAGCATCTAGGTGTTATAAAGACAGAGCTTTCTAGCACAATTCAAAGTTTTCTATTAATGCTTATCTTTCACATGTATAAAAATACGTACATGTATCTCTGTTACAGTACAAGAGTTTCTCAGTGAAGTATACTTGAGTCAGTTAAATAAACTTAGACAGCATCAAGGCTCTACTCCTCCTTCCTCATAAAGTAGAAATGCAATACATTTCTATATATGATTATTTATTTAACACAAAAAAAAAAAAATCAAACCAAAACTAAAAAATCCAACCAAAACAAAAACCAGTTTTATTGAAATACATGACAAGAAGTACTTGTTTCATGCATTCAGTCCAAGGAAGATACTTACTATGTTGGAGAAAAAAAACACTAAAAAGGAAATGTCTTTTTTTTTTTTTCAGATATTACCTCCATTCTGCTATCATGCTTAAAGCTAAGCATTTATTTATGTGTTTTGTTAAACAGTGGCTTAAATATACATGTTGTAAATTTATGAGAAGTATGAAATACCAAAAAATCTGTTAATTAAACTGTGTGGAGTGATAAGGCTGTTTTATTCTGAAGCATCCAAATTGTTTTCTTGAAACTATAGGCATTGTATTCATTTGCACCAAACAATACTTACTGATTGCAGAATCATAGGAGGTCGAGTTGTGCTCATCTCGGAGAAGAGGAAATGGAGACAGGTAAGCATGTGTACAATTCTTAGAAGGTGACTGGTTGGCTAAAAATGAAAGACAGCTAAAGATTAATATTTTACTGCCTTAACAGTATGGTGTGTCTGCTCTTCAAATGGACAAGCTGAGCTTCATAGGTCAAGATTTCAGGTCCTTTCCTAGGCAACAGCTTACAGTGAACTTGGTTTGGTAAGAGATACAAGGCTTGTTATCCAAACAAGAATACTCCTTAAAGAGCAACACAAATTTGTACTCTGGGACAGTAAATGAGCCCTATGAAAGCACACTGCAATTTATATGTGATGCATATGTATGCCTTTGCACGCATATGTACCTTTCTCATTTGAGGGTTAATTATGTTCTTCTCATTATTACGTGTGCAGAAAAAAAACAACCAAACAAACAAAATCAAGGCATTACTTTTTCTTCTGTAAAAGAACAAGGAAAATATCAAATATCTTTGTTTGTCTAGTCCATGTAATGAATATCCTCCAGAAAAGGGTAATTTCACCCTCTATATGAAATTCTTCTAAAAATATCAACTTCTTCCTGGCAAAAGACAAAAGCTGACTATAACTTAAACCCCATCTAAATTTCAGATTCCTGACCCATAATTTTCCAGATAAATAACAAAGAGAAATTAACTACTGTGAATATTACATTTTCCACCCAAAACAAAGCAATATATTTAGCAAAATACAGGCTATTGAAGTCAAACTTGATTGATGGGACCTTTTCACAAGGATTATGGAAATCTTGCAATAAGGTGAAGGAGCTCTCTACCTCAGAGGGAGTGTCAAAGACTGGAGAAGTTTTGCTTGGCTTCTTAATAGGAGATTCTGGTTGTAAAACACTACCTGATCTTGGAATTCTATCTATCTTAGAATCCTGGATGTAGCGAAAGAAAGCAATGGGTCATCTGTGACTGTAATGAAAAAACTCTTCCTACACCATTTTCACTGTGGAGTTGCCTATTCTCTTCTTAACCCACTTGTAGTTGGTTAAGAAGAGATGGAGAAACTCTGCAAGCAAAAATTCATGGACCAGGCTAACCACTAAGCTCTTTTTTTCCTACTTAACAGAAATAAACCAACTGTTTAACAGCAAGTGGTAAAAGATTGTGTAGCGAAGAATGGACTCAGGTTAACAGGGCATCCATAACAATCACAGTGTAACCTGATAGCTAAACCTGTGTAATTTTGTCCTGGGGTTTCCTATAGTATAGATTACAAAAGTGTGTGTCAAGAATTTATTTTAGGGTAGCTGAAGAACCCGATCCCCAAAGAAGACACATGAAATCTAATGATTCATAAGATAGAAGTAAAAACAAAAAACACAAAGCTCCAACAATTTTGAGAACAAACTACTGTAGAAAATGTAAAAGGAAAAAATTACTTACTATACCAAAATTTCCACATGCTGGCATTATTATCTCCTACATTTCCACTAAACCAACACCTCCAGAAGAAACCTTCATGATGGAAAGTGGCCTTCTCTCCCTACAGAGGAAGGGGAAAAAAAAAACAAAAATGAAGCCTTTATCATACAATTTTTGAATGGCTGAAAGAATTAAGCTCAATTAGATACCGAGGTAAAAAAATACTACCATCATAATGACACACAACCTGTCTGAATTTACGTCACCTATAGCATTTATAAACAATCATTCTTCTTTTGAAAGAATATCATATTGCAGTATCACAAAATAAAAATTCATTTTAGAGCTGATTACAAATGATTATAAGAGGTTTTGAGGCAGGCTTGTAAGCCTCCAGCAGGTCAAAATGAGTATATTCAAAAGCATATACAGAAGTAAATTCTTAGAAAATGAACACAATTTGTAGATTCAAAAGTTCATACACAAGTAAACTCTTAGAAAACAAACACATCCAAGAATTCTACATATATAGTTCTCATTATAAATAAAAAGTTCATACTAACCTCAGCACTTTCAGGTGCTTCTGAACAAGTTCCTATTTCTGTAGCAAGAAGCCAATAATCAGTTCCAAATGCCACCAAAAAAAGCAAAACCCCCAGAGCTGCAAAGAAGCCTCCAAAAAATATCCCCACACTCAGTTTCATTATTGAAGTTAAAAAAACCCAAAAAACAACAACAACAACAACAAAAAAGAAACACCAAACAAAACAAAAAAACCTTAATTACTTAAAATATTAGAAGTATTTAAAAAAAAATTATTGTGAAAGTAACAAAAAAACTGTTTGGAGAATACAGCTCATATCTGAAGAAGTTTCTCTTCACTTGACTTTCTGCCTGTGCCCTTCTTCCCAATGCCCTGTGAGTCAATTCGTGTCTCCAAATTTGTGTTCCATGTGGCTGACTCAAGTCTGACAGATGAAAAGGGCCTTCTATTTTAGGACACTGATGGCAGAGCTTTGCTCTGTTTCGCTGTCTGGGCGAGGCCGGTCAGAAATAGCTGACCTTCCCCTAACTAATCAGGGATTGACTTGAAATATTATTGCAGCTGGTGCATCAACATCAGTGGAGATGGAGATGGAGTTGCAATGGCTCTGTCCATCTACGTGAGCAGTGCTACAGAGCACACAGTACTAGCAAGCACTTCCAAAGCCTGGTGGTGAACATTCCCTTAGCTGCTAACAGGAAAGGAATCCTGCAACACTTTGGAAGTTACTGTAAATCATGTTATAAACAGAAGGCTGAGGATTTTTCTATAGAATTTTAAAATACGGTAGCCAAAAGGAAGAGATGCCTCTGAAAAATCCTATATAATAAAAGTACAGTTCTCTTTAAAAATTTACATCCTACCTTTATAGTAGTAATGTTAGCAACACTAAACACAATAACACTTGAATGCTTTATTTATTCAAATTCATCTTTTTTGTCTATATCAAAAATATATGCAGTTGGAAACTCCTTCAAGCACCTGATCAAAATTGGATTTATCTATCACAGAGTAGAAAATTTCCATTGATACCATGTACTGGGAAGTTCTGGGCTCAAGAGAAGAATTAAGCCGGTTCACTCCAGAAAACACTTGTCACAACATTCTATGGCAATAAACTTAGAACTCCAGAGGGACTCCTACTTTCAATATGCCAGTATTGATCTGGACAGTGCATCAGCATGCTTGAGGACAGCAAAGAAAAAATTGCTTCTACCACCTCCCTTTATTTCTACACAAGATGAACTGGTGTTGTGTCCTCAGTAGTTTTATACCACTACACAATCTGCCCAACATCATATTTGCATTTGTTATGAATCATATTTTATTCAAACCTGATACTATACTAATTTCATACACAAGCACATCTAATATTTTGTGGCCTTTTTGCACTTCAGAGTTTCAGTGTATGCAGAGCAGCAAATGAATATTCAAACAGACTCTTGTCCTATTTGCTTTTCCTGACAGCCACTGATGCAGTTCATTTTGATACAGCAGAAGATAGGTGTTTGGAAACCTAATTTTGGAATGTGATGTTTTATTGTTCATTATTAAAGAAAAAAATATCAGGGAAAAGAAGAACATATAGAATGTGCTAGAAAATAAAATAAAAATGATTACAGTAATTTCACATGTATAAGGTGTACTGGGTTATAAGGCGCACTTCCGGGTTGCCGGCAATTTTTCTGTACTCTGTCCATCTATAAGGCGCACCAGACTATAAGGCGCACTTTCTTTTTGCAGCGAGGATCCGCGCGCAACTAAGTAACGAATTAGTAATGGAATTGCACAATTGTGGGGTTTACTGGTAGGTGCTCAATTTGCAAACATTTTTCACAGATTAGTATAGCCTTTAAATGCAGCCCCAGGCACCCTCCCTGTGCCGCGGACCCCGGCGCTCCCGCCTGCCCCTGGCGCCGGCTGGCATGGCTCACACGGCTGCCACGGCTTGGCTCGGCTCACGGCTGCCGCAGCTCAGCTCGGCACACAGCTCAGCTCACGACTTGCACTTCTGGGTTGGCAAATTTCCAAACTTTGTTCATATATAAGGATGTCTAAGGCATCTATACTGGCAGGCAGGTGTGACAAGCGACTTAGAGGAGGCTGACACCTTTCCTGAGTGACAACTACATCACCTCGGAAGCCAGGCTCCATCAGCTTGTCAGGCCATCCTGGAGGCACTGCTGAGTGTTTCAGCCAGACCTCGATCAACTCTAACCACAGCAAAGATCTGAATATCACATGCAGATGTCTCAATACAAAGGTCTTAATCTGCAACTGAATCCTACTCAGTGAACTGGTGTTCCCAACCATTTAGCTGGTGTATGGGTGGCCTTAGAAAGCATTGGCCCAAAGTTCAAGAATTTCATACAGTGAAATTCAAAGATATAGATAGTCACAACAAAATTCATTATATGAAGTTCTTCATGATATCTATTAAGAATCAATTCTGATGCACTAACATTATGCCACTTAGCTCATCCTATGTAAAGAGAGGTCTTGTAATGGCATAATAGTGAACTTTTCCAACATCAAATCAAAAGAAAAAAAGAGGACTCCAGACCCCTGTACTATCCACTGAATCACAATTAATAAAACAAACAACTAAAAAATATCAAATGGCCGGTTCCAGTCATGTTGCATCTACCTGGCTTCAATACAGAAATATGTCAGTGACTATGTGAGCCTATTTCTGCATGAGAGTAACTTACTCTAGTGAGTAGCTTCACTAAAATCAGTTTGCATGGAAAGTTTCACTGAATTCAAATGACAGCTGAATTACTGCCTGTGCAGTGCAAGTATTTATTTTTAATATACTGTACATGCACTCTGGTCTCAGTTTAGTATGTTCATCCTGAGAGGATCTAATTTAATTATTCTCTTTTATATTTATGGCACATTCTCGGGCAGTGTTATCTTCCAAATACTCTAACATTGCCAGCATTATGCCCGTCTATGTCAAGAATGAATCAGAAGCCATGTTAAGACTTGTTATGTCAGCTTAAAAATTCATGTTATCCATCACTTGAATAATCAAAGAAAGTCTCAGGGCACTTTTTCTTTAATTAAATTAAATTCTGAAGGTTCCTTAATAGAAGAGAAAAAGCTTCAAGGCCAAGAAAACAGGGCCAAGCTTATCAAGGCAAAACAATCATTATTCCGAATTTTAAACAGTCAATCCCCAACTCCCTGCAAAATTCCTAAATTTCTGTAGAAATACTGTCATTTTAAACCAAAATGACTTAGCCAAACTATAATGACAAGGAAGTAAATAAATCAGCTTTAATATTCAATCAATTTGGCTAATTAAGTTCAACATTCATTGATTTTGTTGACTCATCGTGTGAAGACTGAAGGACTCACATAATGGATGGATTCCAGTCTCATTTAACAAAACTACAAAAGTTTTTAAATTTTATTTCTGTTTATTCACCAGACAGATAGGGCTAAACTAAGTCCCAAATCTGCATATTTTATTTACGCATATAATAGCTCCAGCTTCAAAACCGTATCGGAGCCCCTCCTTGTAGTTAAAAATAGAAAAGAAAAAAAAATAAGGCTGTTTATTTTTTTCATTTTCCATCTGAAGGGAAAAAATATATTTATGGGAAGGGGATATTGTTTATTTGCTAGTTTATGTTTGTGTGTGATTGAGTAAGTGTCAAGTGCGTATGTTTGGAATTGGCAGGCAGCTCCTTATCTGTGCTGGCAGATATGTCCATGATCTAAAAACAGCCTTTTAGAACTGGCTGCATGTCTCACTATATACCAAGAAACAATTTCAGCAAATGCCTCAGAGCTGAGTCCTTCTGAGACCTCAATGCTCATTTACTGTTCTGAACAGTAATGGGAGTATGTCACCCACTGATTCTGAGGCTCATCCTGTCCATCCTCCCCAGCTGGGCAGATGTTACTTATTGCACCAACACAATCACTTGTCAGAAGAGTCAACCAGACACCTTACACAGCATACCAGCACACACCTTGTCCATTAAATGTGTGCCTGGGGCTCATCTTTAGGCTGGTCACTTCAGGTTTCTTCTACAGTCATACATCACTTTTACTGCACAGTCCATCTGACCTTTTTTTGGATGACCACCTCAATGTGCAAGCAACTGTGCCCTGAAAGTACAATTACTTTGGTTGGTTGGTTGCTGGTTTGGTTTGTTCACTGACAAAGAGAAGGTCTGGAATAATTACTTTGAATATATGACCACTTTATTCTTAATACTACAGTAAATCAGACCACAAATCACAGTCACAGAGCGATGAGATTGGAAGGGATCTCTAGCAGTCGTCCTGTCTAACCTCTCTGCTCAAGTAGGACCACCTCCTGATTGCCCAGGACCATGTCCAGGTGGCTTTTGAATAGCTCTGAGGCTGGATATTCCAGAACCTCCTTGTACAACATCTCCCGGTATTTGGTCACCTTCACAATAAAAAGTGTTTCCTGATGTTCAAAGCAATCCCTCCTCTATTTCAGCTTGTCCCCACTGTTTCTGGTCCTATCAATGAGCATCACTGAAAAGAGCCTGGCTCCATCAGTTATTTATGTAAAACTCCCTCTGAGCTTTCTCTTCTCCAGGCAGAACAGTCCCAGTTTTCTCAGATTTTCCTCACAGGACAGATGCTCTGGTCTCTTCATCACCTTAGTTGTCCATCCTTTGACTCCCTCCAGAGTGTTCATGTGTCTCTTGTACTGCAAAGACCAGAACTGGACACAGCACTTCAAGTGTGACCTTTCCAGTGCTGAGCAGTGAGGAACACATCCTCCAACTTGCTGGCAATGCTTGGCTAATATGGACCAGGACACCATCTACCTTTGCAGAGAAAGTACATGGCTGTGTCAGGTAAAATCTGAGTGGAGATTGTAGAAATGTGCTGAAGTCCCCCAAAGAAGGAGGAAATCAATCCATTCTGAACACAGGTATCACTACTCATTCATTCTGCATGAGCTATAAGGTCACAGAGATGACAGTAAGAACAAAAGGGACATAAGCAGCCCATATATCAGCAAAAGCTCCAACAGGAATTCTAATAAACCAACAAGAAAAATCTTCTTTATGAGGCATTACTTTTACACATCTCTGTGTATCCAGGACCTGCGGTTAGGCACCTGCAGGAACATGATGAACAAAGCTGCAGGCTGTACCTCCTGTTTGAACCTTGTCTTATAGCCTGTGTTCAGGATTTTGACACTGTAAAGCATCACAGATTTATTCAGCCACAGAATGGAAGACAAAACTTTAGCCTGACTGAGTGGATCACTCTGTTTCATATATCCCATTCTATATTATGTCGTGCATTAAATCTGCATTAGATGAAACAGGTTAAAAGGCAGCAAAGCATAATTTGTTTTTTAATTGTGTCATAACACTGATTCAAGGTGTGATGAATCCACGTCCCTGCAAGTTGGGCAAGATAACTAGAATCATTAGAAGAATATGCATCGGAGTTCCTTTATCACATCATCATTGTGAGTGCTCTAAATTTTTCATGCCATTGTAGGAAAGCCAGGCCAATGCCATTAATGTTTCCTGCAATACTTCAAAGTCATGATACATCACATGTGCAATTTTCACAGAAATGAGTTGCCTAATTCTAGGAGGTATTCTAGGAAGTTTCCCAGGAAAGTAATTATACATAAATAGTCAGAAATCAAAAGCTGGAGTCTTCTTCACCATTCTTGTTGCTGCCTTACATGGGTCCTTCCACAGCAGGATGCTATTACGAACCTCACTCTGATGTTGTAACACCTTCCATTTACTGCATAGAAACTTTCTAATATATATATTTTTGGATTTATTGAGGAAGCCTGAGGAGCTAGCCTTTAGGTCTTTCTGTGCCCTTCCAGCTTCTATAGAGCTACTAACCTTAAAATAAGTATTTAAATAAAATCATAGACTTTGGTGAGGAATTGGGGGGAGTTGGGGTCCAGCACAGGGTGGGGACTGATGTGCGTGACGTAAGGGTACTCTCATACATCAGAAAAGAGACTGAAGTCAACAGGAGTCATCCCAGTCACCTTCTGCTCCAGAGAAGGATCAATAGTATCTAAACCATTCCCAATATATTTCTTTTAATCTGTTAAACATTACTTAAAAGAAACACAAAAGGTCATTTGGCCTTAGTTATGCTGCCATGAAAATCTCCAGAAGGGAAGAAGTGGACCAAATGCCTGAAATAATTCCTTCCTTTAACAATCTGGTTTATAAATGCTTTCTAAGGCTCTCTGACATACCAACCTGATTCATTTACAGCTTCAAG
Organism: Sialia sialis; assembly: GCA_009812075.1. Classification (NCBI taxonomy): domain Eukaryota; kingdom Metazoa; phylum Chordata; class Aves; order Passeriformes; family Turdidae; genus Sialia; species Sialia sialis. Next base: position 62,932,147 of record VRYO01002772.1, on the reverse strand, counting down.
GGTGGCATCAATTAAAAGGTTTCTTTCCACATTTTTTAAATTTGCAGATCTTTCCAGACAGATTAAACTTTAAATGTCTTTAAGATTAACAGCAGATTCCAAACTCAACTTCATTTACAAGTACCTCTTAAAATGTTCTGGACCACTGGATTGTAACTTTTTCTACTTCACTCAATTTGTATATGAAAAGTTGAAATGACTATTGAAGTTACCCTAATGATCTGAAGCAGTAAACCAGAATAAAATAAGTCATTGTTAGATTCACTAAATTTGATGACAAATTGCACGTATGGGGGTCTTGACCTTACCTATTTGTAATGCAGGAACTCAAGAATATATTCCATTCACTGGAATAAATCAGTGTAATTGCCTTAGATCTGTCTCACAGAAGTATTTTACAAATTTTATTTAAGAATCTGTAAGGTTTAAAATTTTCTCCACTATTGAAGTAATGTGAGGATCTTTTTAAAAAGAATTTCATTAGATTTCAGATGACTTCCATCAGTGCTTTCACTATGTCAGTGCACACAGCCACAGACGTGGCTGAATGAGGGCAGCTGCAGACTGCCTCAAACCCTTGCTTGGCAGATGACACTAAATATTTACAGTAGAAGTTTTTCACTAAAAGGCTGAAGACTCCTCACCTCTTCTCCTCATGAGCAAACTGAATCTCAGACATTTTCTCACAGACTAGTTTTCCTCCCATTCATAATTTGAGGCAAGAGTAGCCCAACAAGGCTGTGGATAATCTGATCTCTGGCAGCCTGATGCTGGAAGAAATGTCCCTTCTGCCATCTAAAAGCTCTCTCTTTACTTTTTTTTTTACCTTCTCTCTATTTATGCAAAACTCATTTTCCATTAGGACAGCAAACCTAATGTACACAGTAATGTGTATAGTAATGTTGCATTACTATACAAACTGAAAATCTGATACAAATGTAATAAAGCTTTCCTGTTCTGGTTCCTCCATTTCTTATCAAAAGATGAGTGCTTTTATTGGGGGGGGGCATAAAATAGTAATAAAAACTTACAGTTGCTGGCTGAGTACTGTGACTACCAGGTTCATCTCGTAACCAAAGTCACAACAGAGGTGCACCTCCTCATGCTTTGCTTCTAGCACGATGCACTTCACACATTACTTACACATAATGGAAACAGAGTACTCTGATCATGTAGTGACAGTAGTCTGCATGTTCTTCCTGGTTCTAGCATTATTCATAAAACCAATAATTTTCATTCAATTGCTACTACCAGGTACCAGAAAAAAATACAGAAATACAAGGATCATCTAGGCATGTCTGAACACACATGCTGCTGGCCACTTCTGTGTATCTATTGTGTTCCTGGTTTTAGGAATCATCCAGTTACAAGTCAAATACCTTAAAGAAATGTAACTGTACTATATTTATAATATCATTTTCATCAACCAGCTACATAATTCTGCTCCCAAAGATATTAGACTAGGTCTATTTTCCTTAGGACTCTGATAAATGGTCTTCATTGTATTTAATTCCCTTAATCGCTAGTCAATTCCCTTATCAGTCATAAAACCACTTTATTTGAGAACATTTATCTTAAGATTTCTTTATTTGGGAGCCTTTATCTTAAATTTTGTAATTGCAATTACAGAACATGAATGGGAACCTTGAGGCAGATGATTCCAGCTTCAGTTCACTTGTCCATTACAATATATTAATTCCTTTTTCTTATATATTATGTAAATTATGTGAGCATGTAAGATGCACAATTTAACAATATGATCAAGTTCACCAGGAAAAAAAAGCAGTAAGAAATCTGTTAAAGGAAGAGACACCGATATGTTTTCTAAATGCTTGTATTTTTTTCCATGAACAGTTTGCACTGTCATAAAGTTTGGTTATTCTCTGCCTTACAAGTCATGGTGCATGGAGTCAGCTTGAAATAACACCTGAGGGTTTTCATTGACAGGGAATTCAATATTCCTGCCTGCAATACTTTGTCCCCATCATACTCGATGTCCCCATCATTCTGATCTTCAGAACCTGACAAAAATACAAAATAGCTAACTAGTTCAAGAGACTTATGACAGAGACTAGCACCTTAAAAACTTCAGTCGGCTCAGTATTTGCACAGAAGTCAATGTCCCTTAGACCCCAGGAAAAGTACCTAAACCCTTGCAAGATCTTTTAATCATCCACCTCTTTAATACTTTCTTCTAATAGATTTTCAGGCACTTTCCGTTTTTTCCATCAGTTAAAATGACCAAGGATAACATTAGCGCAATATTGAGCAGACAATGTAGCAGCAATTCCCAGGATGCTCTAATATTTCAGCATCTTGTCACCATTTTGTCCATTTCAGAGAAATTGTGTGCAACTGATCTCTGTTAGTGTTGTATCCAGAATTTTTAAAACCTCTCTGAGAAAATATGTTATTCAAACTGGCCTCAAAAAGATAAATTAATAGGATATATTAGTTAACACAAAAACATCTCAGACACTGCGATATTAAACAACTGAGTTATTCTTGTCTGACTTCCGATAACATCTTCGTCCCTATGCAGATACTAAGCTAAGTTTTGCCTTGGTATCTTATAAATAAGCTGCATATCTAGATATATATCTTTCCTTACAGTTTTGGTGTTTTGGGGTTGTTTTAGCTTAATTTTCAACTATCATAAGGAAAACCACATTCCCCTCTCCTTTTCTTTTTTGTGACCTAAATATGTAAAATTCTCAACCCTGTGATACTTATTTCTTCTGAGAACATAAAGATAGAATTGAAGTTATGCTATTGTCAGTTACTGAATGATCTTAAACTTTGTAACTCATGCTAACTTTTAAAATGTAAGTAATCAACATTTTTTAAAAGTTCCTTCTTACTGATAACTAAAAGCAAGTTAAAGCATCTCCTGTCCCCTTGTGCATTTTTAAAAGTATTTAAAACTGCAGCAGTTTTATTGATCCCTGGCCAAGCAACTATACAAAGGGCACGTCTGACTCCAACATAAAGTTGGGTGGTCACATTTTGCATGTGACAATTGTTTCCACCAGTGCACCTCACAGATTTATGAAGTTTTGCTGCTTTGGATACAAATGCATTACAACATACTAGCCGTCAACAATTCCAGCTATCCCTGATTTTTAACAAAAACAGAACAGCGGCGAACGTGCTAAGCAGAAGGAGGGATGCCCTTCTTTGGCTCAGTACCACCATCATAGACCAGGTAACAAGGCAGGAAAACACTCTGCGGCCAGAAACCCTCGATGCAGGCACCGGCCTGAGCCCGACACATGGCCGAGGAACAGCAGCAGCGCTGGCACACGGAGGTGCTAGGGCCAAAAAGCCACCTTTCTACAGCAACCACAAGAACTGTGCAGGAGACCCATGACCACGCTCTTGTATTTGTTTCCGAAGCCCCTCGGCTCTGCTTGGCTCTTCCTGCCCTCTCCAGAGCCTCAGGCTCAGAGGCGACGGGTTGCAAAATTTTTCTTGCAAACACGCAAGAGGCAGGAAGGGCAAAGTCCTACAGAGGAGCGTGTGGGAGGGTGGAGGCAGGAATCCCGACGGCTCCGGCCGGCCGGCAGCCTTACTCTTCCTCATCCTCGCCCGAAAGGAGGGCACACGGAGGACACCGCGAAAAGGAAACAGCAGCCAGGCTCTCCCTGCCGCGCCGAGGCCCCGCTTCCGCCGAGCCGCGGGCACTGCGCAGGCCCGGCATGGGCGAGGACGAGGAGGAGGAGGGCGGCCGAGGCCGCAGGGCCGCGCCCGGCCGCTTCGTGCGGTGCCTCTACACGGTGGGATTCCTGGTAAGCGGCGGCCTGCCCGGCACCGGGAATCGCTCCTTTCCAGGCCGAGCCTGCTGCCTTCCGGGCTGCGGCGCTGCGGCTGCTCCTTGGCACCGCCGGTGCTGTGGCAGCCGTGCTCTTGTACCGTGCACATAGCCGCGCTGTTCGGTACACAGGTCGGATTTTTATCCTGTGAATGCAGTGGAATAGCGCAGCACCCGAAAAACTTGAGTGTTGCCTTGGTGCTTATAAGAGAGCTGCTCCCTGTTTCCTTGAAATACCCGTGGTTCCTGTAAATTTACCCGGCCCCCAAAAAAAGAAAAGGGAAAAAAAAAAAAACAACTAAAAATATATTTTCCTAACAAATAAAAATAGAATTTTAAAAAAGGAAGCTCACGTTCTGTTCACGGAGGTTCGTTCCTGAGCCTCAGGAAAGTGCTGTTTAATTAATTTGAAATTAAAAGCAAGGATTTGGAAAATGAATGCAAAATGAGCACGAGTTTGCACCGTGAAATGTCAAGATACTGCCTTACCTACTTTTAGGTTGGGCAATAGAAACAACCCAGATGGTTTGTGTCCTGGAGCAGATATCCCAGGGAAACGTGTATTAGAACTTTACACCTTTTAACTGATTTTTAAACGCCCTGAAATAGCGTTCTCCAGCCCTGAAATAGCTTGTTGATACTGATCTGGAGCACAGAAAAATCAACCCAGTGTCCTTCTAAGAGCGTGTGGTGATGCAAACTTCCTGTAGCCTGACAAATAAATGCAGTGTATCTCTCATTCCACAAAAGCAATTAAACGGAGAATGAGACCTAACTACCCATCAAAGGATAGTGGTTAATGGGACTTGCTCTACCTGCATGCCTGTGACAGTCCAGTACTGCCAGGGTATGGTCTGAGACTTGAACTTTAATTTAATGTCTCTGTTGAGGTCACTGAACCTCTGTTCAGGTTCACAGATGACACCTAAGATTGTATTGCTGAAGATGTTTATAATTGCTGTCCTCTGTTTGTTCATGCTAATGTATTTAATGATTCTAACCTTGTAAGCCTCAATTTCAACCATCAAAAAATAATTAATGACAGACTGTGAGAATTCATGCAGTGACACACATTGTTACAGTTAATCAGTCTTTGAGGTAGTCCAGTTCAAGCAGTCAGTGATGAAAGGTGATCTTGCTCCAATAGATCTCCGAGGGACACTGGATGCTGTGCCAGACTGTAGTACTAAAAGAACTACTGGGTCAATGTGGTGAGCTTAACAAAAAGTAGTAAAGCAAAAGGAATGAGTAGGAGATCCTTGTTCTTCTCAGGATGGGCAGTGTCCTTTACCCTCCTCTTACAAAATGTTTTTCAGTTATGATTTGCTTTTTTTTTTTTTTTTCAAGTTTCCATCTTGTCACATGTCTTAAGCTATACACAGTCTGTAAGTAGGTTTAGATCTATTGTAGCTTCACCCCATTGTATTTGGGTTAAAATACCATTTTTAAAAATACATATTTTTTGTGCAAATAAAAAGTATTTTTAGGTGATTGAAATTAGACCACTTTGAATTTAAAGCACTGGTATGAAGTATTTTTCTTGTTAAAGTTTAATGTCTGTTAAAATAATATTTAAATATATATCTTCAGAAGGATTGTGGGTGGAGTTGGGGGAGAGAATGAATGTTTTCATAGGTTTAACTCTTCTGTGAGGCAATAATGTATATTTTAGTTTATGTGTTTTGCAATATGAAAAATTGTCTTTTAACTTTGTGTTGATATGGTGACAATTTACTTTTTTTAATTTATTTGCCAAATGTTGACTATTATTAAGTCAGGTTGCTATTGTCTTTGTGAAAGTTACAAAAAATTTTCCTGCCTTCTTTTCAGGATTTATTTGGGGTAAGCATGGTTGTTCCTTTAATGAATCATCATATCAGATCTCTAGGAGCAAGTCATACAGTTGCTGGAATCATAGGTGAGTTGCAGTACTTGATTTACAAAAGAATAAGATAAGGCCTGGCTTTTGCCTTTCTCCAAATTGGCCATTGGAACATAATTCTTCTTACTAATAGCATAATAAAAAGACAATTTCCAAGTAAAACTGTAAGGGCAGCCATACTGCATTAGACCCAGAGACCTGTCCAAACTCATGCACTGACAGTGGCCAAAAGCATGTGTTTGGTAAAGAGCACAGTTGGAAAGAAAAAGGAAGTCTTGCAGTAGCATTTGTACAGATACTTTTCCAGCATCCAAGAATTCACAGCTTAGCAATTTAGGGAGCTAGAGGCGTTGCTTGTAGTTTTGTTGTTATTTATGCTTTGGAGGGATACAGTATATTCTTTATTCCCAGACATGGGAGCTGTTACTCAATTTTATTATTTTGCTTTTTTATTTTAGCACAGAAATAATATTGCTTCTACACTGAGTTGACAGTATTATTTTAAGCAGCAACTAGTCATAAATATGTTTTCATTTCAACAGTCTGCTTTGATTTTTAACATTTGAAAAAAATTAGGTTTGAGGTGTATTCTTATAAGTGAAAGAGTCTGCCAGATGTTTCTCTCTGCTTCTCTTTGTTCCCTCTCTTCTGTTACTAAATGCTGCTAAACTCCTAGCCTCCAAAATGAGAAAATAGGGTCCGTGTTTACCTCAGGGCTTCTGTGATGCCTTGTAGTGGACTGAAGCACCAAGTGGAAAGTCCTTTCCAGTAGAGAAATTCTCTCCTGATTCTGAGAAAGCAGTTATAAAAGCCAAGATCTGTTTTGTTTAATACACCATACAAAGCAAGATCATTTTACCTTACATAGTTTTGCAATATTTCAGCACTTTTTATTTTGTCATTCCCTGAAACTATTTCCTTTACTAAATGCTCAATTCCTCCTTCTTCCCATTCTTCTAGTTAACTATTTCTGTGATTTCCCATTTTTCGTAATTTAAAATTTTGTGCAGTTTTCATTAAAAAAAAGCTTTATTTTTAACATTTGTATTTTGTTTGTTTTAGGATCTCTCTATGGTGTAATGCAGCTATTTTCCAGCACAGTTGTGGTGAGTTCTATCACTGTGTTCCAGAGCATATTGTTATTTCTATGGATTGTACGGGGAAAAAGGGTGGGGTTAATAATAGCATTTCTTGGCATTTTGAAAATGCATAATGTGTTCATATAAGCATTTTGGTTGAAGGAACCAATGTTCAGTTTGCAAGAGAAATGGTTGTTTTATTTATGGGGAATTGGCAGGTTTTTCAGACCAAACAATACAGTTTTTAGACAAAAACTGGAATACAGATTTGGGCTCAGATACATTACTGGGCAGGTCACAGTTACACAGGGTTGTCTCCTCTAGTGTTGGTGCTAGTAGAGCATTTTCCTTCAGTGCAGTACCCTGTCCAAAAAGCAGTCTCATGAGTCAGCTCTTCATAGCCTGTGGTCTAGTTTGCTTTCTCTGCTTAATGAGCAGTGCCTTATAATTCACTGTATGGTCTAAATTAAACATTGCATCTTTGCTGTTAGTTTGGTTTTGCTTTCTATTAGCTATTGATTTTTTTTTTTATGTCCTAATATTACCCTAGTACTAGTTTTCTAGTTTTGAAGAGAACATATTATGAGAAGGTCTCATAAAATAACTGTTTCAGACTTTGTTACGCAGGATAATTTCCTGGGGTAATTTCCTGCTATAATTTTGTGGCATTTTTCTTGGAAATGCAAGACCATTGTCTACTTCCTTAGAAACTATATCTCATGAGAATGAAGCTGATTTTTAAGCATGATAAATGCAAATTTTCTGTTTGCCCTCAGCAAACTGTTTCTTACCTTTATGCGCTGAGATGACAAACTCTTCATAGCCAAGATCATTGCTTTTAGGATGTTCAACAAGTGTCTAATACATACCGGCCTGAGTGATGCAAGCAAATATTTCTGTTTGGTTACGGTAAGATTTTCAGAAGGCTTCTACTGGTAATATTTTGTGGTATTTGTTGCAGGACTGTCTTTTCAAAAGGGAGATTTTTTTTGCTCTATACACAACATTAAATGGATTCTTAGTTTTGGCAGGTAGCCTGCCAGCAGGGCAGAACTCTGCTTGTGACTTCCAGATTTTGAGCACTTAGAAATGCTGTGTAATGGGCTTATTAGGTTTTCATTGACAGTCCTTTGATCTCTTTTCTCAGTTTAATTTATAAGTACTAATTGATCACTGCACACAGCTTAGTGTTATAAAAAGCTAATCTTTCTTTCCTACTCTGTGAAAGGGCTGCTGGAGTGACATAGTAGGAAGACGGTATTCCCTGCTTGCTTGTATTCTTCTCAGTGCACTGGGTTACTTCCTTCTTGGAAATTCCACCACAGTGTTCCTGTTTGCTCTTTCTAGAGTCCCTGTAGGTGAGTAAACACTTGGCATTTTGCACTTTAAATTCTTTGTAGTGTCAGCTTGAGAATTACTATGACAGAAATCATGGTATATGAGTGCCTGCACAGTATCATCGCCCAGTAAGCACCAACTGAACCTTAGTATTGGAAAAGCCTTTACAGATCAAGAATGCTCACTATTTTTTTCCTGAAAACAACCTGAAATACTGAGGCTCAACCCACCAGACATCTAAACCCCACAAAGCTGCTTACTCTAGCACTGAAGAATTTGTGATTAATGGAATTTAAAAAATACAAATAATACAAATTTGGACCATTGTTACTTGAGATAGTAAGATAGCTTCTGTCTTTTTTTTTTTTTTTTTTTTGTTGGACTGAGAAATATATGTTTATTGATTAGTTTATATTTTGTTGCAGGTATTTTCAAACACACACTGTCCATCTCTAAAGCCCTGCTGTCTGACCTGGTTTCGGAGAGGGATCGCCCTTTAGTAATGGGGCGCTTCAATGCAGCCTCTGGTGTGGGCTTCATTCTGGGACCTGTTGTTGGTGGCTACCTTGCAGAATTTGAAGGTGGCTTTTACCAAACATCCTTCATCTGTGCCTCTATCTTCCTTCTAAATGGTGGTAAGTTGTATGTCACGTATTGCATCTTGGGTCCCTTCATTTCTCATTTTTTTCTTTTAAGCCATCTGTAATACCTTAAACTCATAGTGGCTTAAAATTTTGTATGCTAGTACCACTATTTGAATTTGAAGTTGTGTGGAAGGGCAGAAATTTTGAAACTGTTATCCTCCAGGTGCTTTGCCTTTGTTTTTCTTGTATCTCTTACATTCAGACACAAATGGGAGTTTTTAGTGTGCCCAAAGGTGAAGACTAGAAATCAGAATTTTGGCTTTAGCCATTGGATTTGTTTATATGGTGTGAGTGTGGCATTTCAGTGCTTTCCTTTCTTGCATTCACTGCATTTAAAATTGAACTGATACTATGAATAACGTCAGACTTAATATTTGCAATTTTTTTAAGGACAAGTATTGTTGAAGTATTTTTAAATTGTCACAATCAAACTAATGTCTTCCATGTAAAATTGATGCAATTGAATGAAATCAGCTGATTTCTTGATCTATATAGGTCTTGTCTGGATGTTACCTTGGAGTGAAGAAAACAATATCAATAGGGACCATTACAAAGACAAAGGAACAAACAATTGCTCAGCAAAATCAAATCATGACCTTCACTTGAAATCAGCAAGTAGTAGAGCTGGGACAAACAGTAATTTTTTCCAGTCTCCATGGATCCAAGTTGCAACAATACTGAAGAAGATTAAGGGAATTGCATGCTCTAATTTGTGGGATGTATTGTTAGTGCGATTCCTGATGTCTGTTGCTATATTGCTGTACTATAGTAATTTTACTCTGGCCTTGGAGGAGAGATTTGAGGTGAAACCCTTGTTTGCTGGATACCTAATGAGCTACAGCAGTGCACTTGGAGTCCTGGCTGGTTGTCTGCTTGGACCAATAACAAGACTCTATGGGCACAACACTTACAGACTTCTGTTGCACTCCAGCACTTTTACCTGCACACTGATTTTCCTGTATGCCTCAGCACCGAGCATATGGATTGTCATTTTGTCCTCCACCTTCTTGGCCTTCTCCACTACCATAGGCCGTACCTGTACCATTGATCTGGAACTGACTGTTGGTGGGAACGAGGCCAGTGGTACTCTCCTAGGAGTTGGACAGTCAGTGACATCAGTGGGACGTATTATTGCCCCTCTCCTTTCTGGAATTGCTCAGGAGTTCAGTCCTTGTGGCCCTCCAGGTCTAGCTGTGGGACTAGCATTGCTTGCTATTGTGATAATGAATGCAAACAAACAAAAATACCGTAGTCATGGAAGTGTGAAGTTAAAAAATCAATAGTCACAATTTTGGATTGCAGATGTATCTTCACCTGCCAGGCTTGTAAAGGATTTACATGATTTTTAAAGAGCACATTATATTCCCATGGAAGTAAGTATATATATGTATTTCTGCTGCAGGGATGTTAAGTCTAGACAGATGTTATTCTAACAGGTACCACTAGGAAATTTCTAAGAGCAGCAGATGTTCCTATATTGTACTGGCTGTAATTTCTTAAATGGATTTTTAGCCTTTTTGGAGGGGGAAAAAAAGGAACGTTGGGGAATGCACAAATCCTGCTTGTAGCTCATTTTTGAAAAAGTGTTTAGACTGAAAGATTGTTAACAAAGGATGAATCAAAGGTGAATTTTTGTTATTTAATCAGAAGGAGAATTTGCAATATGTTTGGCCTTAATTTCTTATGCTGTGGTCTGTTTCCTTTTGTCTGTTACGACAGTAGCTTATATACCAGGATGTTTGCTTATGTGATTTTTGTGTAGCATATTTTGTCCACAAAACTTTCTGCAGATCGTAGTTAGGCACTTAGGGGTAATCATGCAACCCCTCCTGATTACTGGTCTTTCCCAAGTAACAGAATTGGGTATATGCTAACTACTAGAAGACCTACTCTTAGAATAATACAAGGCCCTTCAGGCTGAAACTGAGGCTGAATTTAAGTTTTATTGAAATTTGAACTGGTGGCTTCTGTTTGGTAATAACTACAACTAAGGAACTTTGTCATAATTTCTTTATTTATATTTCCTGTGCAATTTTTCTACCTTCATTTTAAGAATAAATTTTCTTCTTCATGATCTCAAATTACTGTGAAGGTGTGAGCATCTAGCAGTAGTTCATGGATCTGGATTAATGCATCCTGTCTCATCTCAGGCATAAGTGACATCTCAGTGACAAGAGAAACACGGGTTTTTTTGGTGTTTTAGTCCTCGTTTGTGTGCATGGCTTAATTGAAGAGAGGCTACTCTCAGCATTGGAGCATTGCTGTGCTATATATTGTTCAAGCTCATTACGTGTCTGTCACCATTATTTGTATTTCATATGAAACCTGGAAAAATGTATTTTGCTCTGATAATGTTCTCTATGATCTTTGTTATATTACTTGATGAAAGTACAAAGTCAACTATGTAAGTGTTTGGTTGGGGGGCGGGATGTATGCAATTTAGTTATCTCCTTGAACACATCAGGGCAAACACTCTTCCTGCTTCAGGTGAGTAATGGATGGTGCTTGCATTTTTTATTTTCATCTTCTCCTTTACCTTTTTAACTGCCTACTAGCATTCAAATATTTTTGAAACCTCAGTGTTTCCAGTGGCAGCACCATGGGAATTTATATATGGAACTCTGAATTGTTTTAATTTTATTTATTGACGTAATCAATGTCTTACTCCTACTGTGGTTTCAGTACATATCCTCAGAGCTCTTTATTGAGTAATATGTGTTTCATTTCTCCCAAGGAACTTGAGGCATTTTCAAGTCTCTTATCTTCTCTTGCCTTTCTTGGTAGATGCCCAGAACATTATTACTGTAAATTTCCTATTTTCTTTCTTTCCATCTTTTAAATTTTTTTTTATTTTCTTTACCAAAATCCACCCTTCTGTAAGTGGGGGAATTCTCTAACACATATCTAGCAAGGGGTTAAGGAAAAGGATTGGAAAAAAGCTACAAAAATTAATACAGTAATTTCACAATTATAAGCCACACCCGAATAAAAGCCACATATTGGTTTTTTTTAAAGGGAGGATCCATATGTGACAAAGTAACAAATTAGTAACAGAATCGCGCCAGCACAGGGTTTGGTGTCAGGTGCTCAAGTTGCAAACAGTTTTCATAGAGCAGTGAAGTCTTTAAAGGCAGCCCCAGGCACCCTCCCTGTGCTGCCGGCCAGCCCCTGCACTCCCACCCCCGGTGCTGGCTGCCGCGGCTCCCACCTGCTCGGCGGCAGTGCCCGCCGGCAGCGAGCCCCCGCGCCGCCGCGCGCCCCTGCAGCGAGCCCGTGCGCCGCCGCTTGCTGCGGCTCCGCTGCCCCGCCTGCCGCCAGGGCGTGGGGGCTCGCTGCTGGCAGGCACTGCCGGGGCGCAAAACCCGCTCCCCACCTGCCCCCAACCTGCCTGGCCCCTGCCCCAGCCTGCCTGGCCAAGGCTCCACGGCAGCTCCCCGGCCAGCCACGGCTCCGTGGCGGCTCCGCGGCAGCTCCCTCCCCGGCTGGCTCGCACTTCCAGGTTAGCATTTTGCTGGGATTTGTCCATAGATAAGCCGCACCTGATGATTAGCCGCACTAGTGGGGTAGGCTGCATTCTTCATTGAAAAAGGTGCAGCTTATAATCATGAAATTACTGTGTATATTAATGATTTAGTAATTTGTCCAGTACTTGCTAATTATATTATGTAACATAACATTTACCCTTCTAAATTGCTGCATTGATTTAATATGACTTGTGTGAACATCTATTCTAATACATATCCTACTGAAAATTGGTTATAGAGGCCTCACAGTTGAGAAATCTGTGGAAGCCTGTGGTCTTGAGACACATTGCAACACATTTTACAGAAGTTTTTTACTTATAGGCCATAATGATTCCTGAAGTGCCACAGAAATGTTTCTTTTCTGTACAGGTACATAAAAATTGCACTATATATATTTTTTTTTTCTTTAAGGACTAGAAATAAAATGAAGTGACATTCCACATGTATCATTGTATCACTGTGGTTTTTTTCCCCATCTTCCTCTGTTGAAGCTACAGCACAAAATAGAAGTGTTAAAGTCAATATGAAGTATGGATGCTTTGATTTTTTTCTCAAGCTGTGGATAAAATCATTTGAACCTGTCTACATTTCTCATGAAGGGCACAGGAACCAAGGATTAAACCAAGAAGTGGCTTGCCAGTGACTGAAAAAGAAGAAATAAAATAAAATGGAGAACTCTGCAATTTTAAGATGAAGTCCTTAAAGGTACTGTTCCTTGTGCCTGGAGACCACATTTGCAGCCCTTGTGTTGCCTCATAGTTGCTATAACCTGCATGTTCAGAGAGTGAAAATTCAATGACATTCCTGCAGATACAGAGATGTGACTCCCTGTTTTAGTTGAGGGAGGAGCAGTTGGCTACAGTCTAGTGGGCAAACTACTCAGCTGTTTCTTGAATCCAGTTGCAGTATCTTCCATAGAAGACTGTAACAAACCAGATCTGGCTATGGACTAAAGGAAAACAATTTCTACCAGCAAACCACTGCAAATTAAGATTTTTCTCTTGCTTGCTGTAACTTCATTTTTGGTTGGTTTTCTTAGGCCTGTAGGAGGAGGGGCTGGGTTTTGGTTTAGTTTGTTGGGGTATTTTGGTCTTTGTGCTTCAAAATTTTCTCTTTGGTAAGTGACTTTTGCGATAATTTTGATCAGCTCATGTTGAAGAGGCTCTGTATACATACTGATTTTGTTGCTTTTAAATGTTGAAGAAAAGGTAAGTTGTTGGGTTTTTTTTTTTCCTGTTGATAGGCTGTGTACTTTTGAAGAGATCCTTTATAAACATACCAGTTGTAGGGGGTTGACCCTGGCTGGACACCAGGTACCCACTAAAGCCACTTCCTCTGGAACTGAACAGAGGAGAGGAGAGAAAATATAACAAAAGACTCATGAGTTAAGGACAGGGAGAGATTGCTCACTGATCACTGTCATAAGAAAAATAGACTCAACTTTGGGAGATAATTGAATTTATTACCAATCAAAATTAGAGCAAGATAATGAAAAGTAAAATAAATCTTAAAAACACCCTCCTGCCACCCCTCCCTCCTTCCTGGGCTCTACTTTCTCCCCTGCTGCAGCACAGGGAGATGAGCAGTGAGATGTTTGGTTTCTCACGTTTGTTTCTGATGCTGCTCAGAGAGAAGAGTCCTTCCCCTGCTCCAGCGTGGCATCTCTTCCACAGGAGATAGTCCTCCACAGACTTCTACAACGTGAGTCCTTCCCACGGGATACAGTTCTTCACTAACCACTCCAGTGTGGGTCCCTTTTCCATAGGGTGAAGTCCTTCAGGAACAGGCTGCTCCAGTGTGAGTTCACAGACCCACAAGTGCTGCCAGCAAACCTCTACAGTGGGCTCCTCTCTTCAAGGACCTTCCAGGGGCAGGCTCTCATGTAGGCTTCGCATGGGGTCACAGACTGTTTTAGCATCCACCTGCTGGGACATGGGTCCTTCACAGGCTCCAGGTGGATCTCTGCTCCCTGTGGACCTCCAAGGGGCACAGCTGCCTCACCATGGTCTTCAGCACAGCCTGCAGGGGAATCTGTGCTCCAGGGTCTGGAGCATTTCCTCCCCTCCTGTACTGGTGTCTGCAGGGTTGTTTCTCTCATTCCTCACTTCTCTGGCCACAGCTGCTTCTACAAAAAATCTTTTTTTGCTGTTTTAGTATGTTACTAGACACTGATTGTCTTGGCCTTGGCCAGCGGTGGGTCCACCTTGGAGCCAGCTGGCATTGGCTCAGTCAGACAAAGGAAAAGCTTCTGGCAGCTTCTCAGACAAGCCACCTCTATATCCCCCTGCTACCAGAACCTTGCCATGCACACCCGATACACCAGCTCTGCAGACTTCCGTTTCCTGTCCAGTTCCTGAATTTACTCTCTGGAGCAGCATCACAGAGGTCAGTACCATTCTCATCTTCTGAGAACAAGTAGATTACTGAGCAGATAATGCAGCAACAAAATAGGACGTGCATTGTTTATGATCTGGCATGCTCATTACTCCAGGTTCTCTGTAGTGCCGTTGCATTCCTTCTGCTGGGAACCTCTGTGAGTGCTGCCAGTGCCAGTCTGGTTATGGGTGTTGTGGGATACCCTCGGGTAAATGATCCTTTATAGCCTGGTACTTTAGCATTTGAAAACCCAAGACTTGCCTGTGCTGTTACTGCTGTAATATTGAAGACTAATTCACAAAGAGCTGATCATGAATCTTGTAAGAGTGTACCGGAGCCTGAAATTTGAGAATCAAATGATTGTAAATGAAGTCAGATTGCTTTTAGAAATGAAAGAGTATATAGCTTATTTTAAAAGGAATCTTGAAAAAAATCTGTTTTCATTTACAAAGAGAAATTAATTGATTTTTAAAAATTATTTTAAATCTCAGCACCAAAGATTTATTTTTTGAGATATGCTACACCATAAGAACCAGTCTTCCATTCTGTCAAGTATCTAATAAATAGGAGGTCTCAGAGAGGAAAAATTAAGTAAGCAGAAGTATTAAAGTTTTTTTCCTTTTTGTGGCAAAAAATTACTTTTTGAAACAAAACCTGCGGCAGTTAGGGTGCCATATTTATGCACATTAACAAGGATATTTTTATTGGATCAGAGCTCTTTTGGTGCAAAGAGCATTCCAACATCCAATTTCAAAATCTTTCATCTTTTCTTCAGGGGTTCAGGGATGTTGACAGAACTTGGACAATTTTGGAAATGGTGACCAGCTAAAACATTTCTTGGAGTGTCAGCTGATGTTTGGAATTGGTGGACTTGGCAGCTCTTGAAAAGGCTGGTGCAGGGTGCAATGTGTTTTCTTCCAGAGAGCCCAAGATACCCTTCAGAAGAGCAGGCATGTTATTTTGGCAACAATTTTAACTTTGTTTTTCCATGTGATTTCTATGTGGCTTTAGTACAGAAGGATATTCTCAAATTTTTAAATTGTTATGCAGCAAGGTTTTCTTTTGTTTAACTGGTTTCCGTGGAATTTGCATTATACTTTAGTACAAAGTAGGACAGCCCTTAAAATTTTAGCTCTTTGGGCAGATTTTTCTTGAGGTTTTTTTCAAGTATCTGCCAAAAAAAGGTAACTGGGTATCTATCTCCTCTAGGCCTTGTTACACTTTCTTTCTTACCCTATTTCAAATTATAGGCTTCTCAGGAGCTGAAGGAAAAATCCTGAAAACCCTAATTCAGAGTGGAACTGTATTTTCCCACTGTCCCTAAAACTGGACTTTCTTCATAAAAAATGCATTAAAATATCTATACTACAGAGTGTACTGGGGAGTCCATCTGGAAACAAAATACTTGAATGTGGCTTTGGCAAGTTTCCCAGTCACTGTTAAAGAAACGTTGTCCTCAGTCAATACATGACTTTCCCCATCAGATGGTGCTCGAGGACAGATTTATTGGGCATTTCATTCTCCAGCAGACAAACTCTGATAGGACATGAAGGATGTGTCTCCCCTGCAGGCTCAAAAAAGTGATCACGTGTTTTTCCTTTGCAGGAAAGGGGGAAAAAAAAGAAGAAAAAACAAAACACCAAAAAAAAGAAAAAGAAAAAAAAACAAAACGAAAAAAACCAAGATAAAGATAAACCTCTGAGCCAAACCAGAACAAGAGCTGAATGATAGGGGCTAACTGGAACACTGGAACAATGCCTGTGTCACCTGCTGCTGTCATTGCTGCTGAAAAGGAGAAGAATCAGTTCCCAGACACAGTGAGGGTCTGATTCAGCAGTAGTGGAAAGGAGCCTGAAAAGGGTGGGAAGAGCAGAAGTGAGGAAGGCAGAGGGTACTCACAAGGACACAGAGTTCCAGGAGATTTGCAATTCTGCTTCACAGTGTGACCGTGCCGGAGTTGTGCCTTGATGCTTGTATTCTGTGGATTTTTAAGTGCTTTGGAAAGGTAAAAACATGCTATCATGTTTTAGAGCACCAAGAGCTTAAGACCGTATTTATAAAAATGACCTTCAATTTGATGTGCTTGTACTATGGGGCTCCACTTTAAGCACAAATAATGTGAGCATGCCCTGCATTAATGGGCAACCAGCACAGCAATAAACTTCCTGAAACCTGCATTCATTATTTAAAATTGTGCCATAAAATATAGCAACTGTTTAAAAAAAAAAAAAAAAGAAAGGCAGCTCTCCCCAGATATAAGCCAAGTGCTTGGTCATTACCAGCACACAAAGAAGAAAACCCCATGGAGAGTAAACTAAATGTTGATGTGAAACATTTCACATTTATTTATTTGGTCAGATTTCAGATCAGCCTAATATAAAACAGCTAATCTAAGCAGTCTGATCTGTAAGGAGGATGTTGTCTCAAAACTGAAGTCAAAACTCAAGGCTTTTTTCTTACTCAAACATGATCCAAATAATGCAGTGACATAGCATTCCCTGATGATTTTACAGATGAAAGTACTTTCCTGTTGAAGAAAGACAACTTTAAATTTGTTTTTAAAACTTGCTGGCTTTGTTTGAACCCAATTGTATTTCCAAGCAGGAGATGATCATTAGAGGACAGCTAAGTATTGATTTCCACAATAATCATTTGTTGAGACTAGCCATGAACATTTGACTGAGGTTTACAGGGTTCACACAGCCATTCCTCTGCAGCTTAGACTTTGAATTTGCCACACAGCAGAATTTTCTGTAACTGAAACAGAGGAAAAAGACTAAAGGACCTGTGCTAAAGGCAAGAGTTTAAGAAGATTTGATATTTCAAATTCATACATGAAATAAATATTTTGTAAATGCTTTTAGAAAAAGGAAAGTCTTACAGCCCCATTTATCAACCCCCACCCATGAACATTCGAAAGAAATCTACTTTGTGGTTTTAAAAGGAAACTGATTTTTAATAGTTCTTTCAAAACAAACTTAAATTTAAAAAAAATTAATCTTATTGCCCACAGATTTAGAAATGTGCTAATGAAAAAGTTATGATTTCACAGTGTACATTCTTCAATGAAAGTTATCAGTTTTGTAACAAGTAGAAAGAAAATTATTTCTGCATTGTACTGAAATGTGTATCTGTGCTAAAGCAAGCTCAGTACTTTGATTAAGTGGGACAGAAAGTGCAAATTCCTGAGAGCTACCATTAAGTATAATTTATTTTAATGCACCCTCCCTTCCCATATGCCCTCAAATGGCAGCCATTGATGCTACGATCAAGAAGTCCGTGTTATTAAGGTGCGCAGTGACTTCAGCTGATTCCAGGGCCCCACTGTGCTACTTTTCTGTAAAAACAAACTAGATGGAACATTTTTGTTCCTTGGAGTGCATAGCTCAGACAAAGAAAAGATTATCTTTCACCTTTGAGGAAACAAAAAGTAAAACAAATTAACCAGGGTCACAAGCATGAGTTGAATGAGCTTTCTTGAGTCTCAGTGGTCCCTGACTCAAACAGGAGACTGCTCACTTTGTGCAGTACTCTGCAACTATTCTACTGCTGTGTTTGCATTACATTGCAACCAAGTACCTAAGGTGCAAAAAAGCAATTTTGATTCACAATGTCATTTATCCACTTGAAGTTTTCTGGTTTTAGGCCTTCTGGTGTCCTGCTAAGTGCTCTCAGTTCTTGCTGACATAAGTGAAAGCCAAGGTAATGCAGTTTTTCTTTGGTGATCCTTAGTACCTTTCAAAGGTAACATATTGCCAAAAATTTAGAAAGTAAAAATTCAAGCTATTCAGGTCATTGTTGCAAGTCCTTTTTATAAGCCGTATTTGCAATTCTGCCCCTACAGTTTGTTTCTTCTTCCTCTTTTTCTGCATCAGAGGTCTTCGAACAAACTAGGCTTCAGGAATATATTTACTCTTCTTTAGAAGTCTATATGATAGGTGCATTGTGCAATTTTCAGTGTTATTCATGTTGAAGTTCTGGTTAAAACAAGTATTATTGATTATAAATAAAATTTGAAACTATACACAATTTTGGGGGTACTTTTTAAGAATCCATTCATCACTGGACTTTCAGCAAGGATTTCAATGGAAAACTGGGTATTGAACCTTTGTGACTTGGTTCCATGAGACATGATGTGATAAGGCACATTTCCATACTATTTTAACAGTGGAAATAATGTAATTAAATTAAAGCATTGCCATCAGTTATTTATAAAAGAAATACATTTTTTTATGTCTCTAACTTTGCAATTGCTCCAGTATTCCTTTCACTTAGTTAATGGAGTAGACTTAACTCAAATGGAAGTGGTTAGACCCAGACTGAGGCTTGTTCTGTTATATTAATGGATCCCATAGTCTGATCAGATAGTTTAGAATCCCAATTCAATATGTCCATGGTTTGTTACCAATAGTTCTCCTTTGGCTATGTTTAGTACAGCTGGTTCTCAGGCTTGTTTCTCTGCCTGTCCCCTTGCGACGCCTGCCTAACTAACCGTGGTGGTGGCACAGGTCTTGCTGACCCATGGTCTGCAGTCAAATCTTCCCTGCTCAAAGTGCCAAATCTTGGTCTCGTCAGCAGTGGCTGCCTGAACCCAATGGATGGCTGAGGCATGGTGCTTGGGTCCTGCTGCTCTCCTCGTCCGTCCTGGTTCCCATCAACTTCGTTCTTCCACTCCACCCTAAACTCAGGCAGTGGCCTCTGTTGTCTCAGTCTCTGGTCTCTCAAGATTTTCCCTGCTCTTGGCCTTAGATTGAGCACTGTGGTAGCAGCATCCAACTCAGAGTCACTGCTGTCACCCACTGTTAATTGAAAACAAAAGTATAGTTTTAGGTGTAGAATATAACTGTTTCAGGAATATTTGAGTAACAGCACACTGAGCCCATGCAGCCATAGAATACAGTTTCACCATGTTTTTCTATATTCAGTGCTTTCTGATTAGACATAGTAACAGCCTCTTAACTCTGTCAAAACAGGGGAAAGATTTGACTTAAAAACATCCCTACCCTCAAAATCGTGATTTTTAGAAAGGCCTCACTCAGCTACTCCTTGATTTTCAAGTGATCCCTTGATTGAAGTGACATTTCCCCAGTTCTGGGAAATCTCCTGTTCTCTGGACAGAAAAAAAACTGCTTCTCTCTGAGCTTAGGGTCCCTGCTTATATCCAAAATTAGATTTCTCACCTTCACCATCTCATGAAATCTAAACCCAGAGGCATTTCCAGAGCACAACATGTACAGAGGGTCTGGAAACCTGACTTTGGAAAAGTCTACTCTACCAGGCAAAGGATCTCTCAAGGTCAATGTACAGATGGGTGGAAATACCCCATCCTTAATAAGGCTGAATGTAAGACATGAAACAGAATCAACAAATCATACAGGTTGAAAGTGCTGCGGTCTCTTCCTCGCACTCACAGCAATGTAGAATATGCTCTAGGGAAAGCTGGCATTATTGTTTAGGGAATGCCCTTAAATGATCATTGCCAGGTAAACCAAGCTGGAGATTGTCTGAATGTGCACATGTGCATATATTTTTCCCCAGCAGACTTCATTAAAAAGAATTAACATCTTCATCAAAACTTGCACACTTGAGTCATTTGATAATAATTCTAACAATAGTTTATGAGTTCTTCAGATTTGTTCTTAGACTTAAATCAGATATGATGATTTAAATATATCAAAGTAAACAACTGTGTATAGTGCAACTGTCATAAGAACAACTTAGATTAGTAGCCTTCATGTTATTTCTTTTAAAAAGGTGAGGAAGGGGTCAGCAAAATATATCACCATGTAATTGTCCATTCACCCAGATAATTATATATCAAGGAAGGTCTTCATCAGACTGTGTTTTCAGGCTTTTTACCTCCTAAATGTGTCAAATAATATATTTTTTGACAATTGAATAATCTGGAGGCATATTTTCTCTTTAATTCTACGTGACAGCAGATGACCTCTGCCGACTAACTACAGACTAAAAGGCATCCTACACTCAGGAGAGCAAAGATATCAATAACACATAAAAACAGTCTATTGTTAAATTAATTAGGAATAGTGGAAAACTAATTGGAGTGGCGATCTGGAAATTTTTGCAACTCTGCAGAGATTTTGTCTTCCCAGCTAGATACCTTGATGACAGCTTGTCATGAAAGAAAATGCTTCCAAGTATGATACAAGTATGGCAGTGAAACCATTAACAGTCAAAATATATAGAATTGGGCAAAATTTTCACATCAAATATTTGGGCTCCAACAGATTTTTATTTATTTATTTATTTATTGTTAGAACTCAAGAACTACAGTATAAAACATTTGCATATTTAAGCAGGGAGAAAAAAAATAACAATGTGGTTGTACACCACCGATTTTGAGTTCTTCATGAGAACAATAAACTACTAGATCTTATTACCCTCTCTGGTCTGGTCTCAGAGCAGTGTCCTCTACCCTGACCCCAGAGAGAAAAGAACCAAATAGGCTCATAATCCAGGAGGGATATCTGGATTATGGAATAAAGATAAGGAGAATGAGCCATAGCAGTGTTCCTGGTGCAAAAATGCAGCAGGCTGCTGCTTGCTGACATGAGGAGATATGCTGGGAGGACTATGGGAAGTGAGAATGCCCCACAAAACCCTGCTGTCCAGGGCATTTCTCTACACTCACATTTCTGCTTTAGGACACACTGCTTTAAATGCTCTGATTTGCTGATGTCTCTACATCATCCCTGGAAAAACCTTCCTGCTATGTAACAAAATGACTGCAGCACAGCAGAAGAAAAGCAGAAAAATTTCATTACCTCTGGAAGATGTTTTATTTCTCACTCGTAGTTTCTCTGGGAGTTTAGTGTTTTTAGGAAGTGAAAGAAATCTTTTTGTATTTGCTGCAGCCTGCATGCAAAGAAAAGCAAAACATTATAAGTCACTGTAGCCTAGTGCACCTGCATAATGCATGTTAAGATACACAACTGAGGCTTGAACAGGTTTATGTAGCTAAAGGGCTGGAGAGTAGTTTCAGATTAACTAATATGTGATCTTTTACTACACACTCAGTGCTGATTGCTGGCTAACGTCTGTGCTAACTAAGGTAAAGACTGAATAATCTCAAGTAGTTTAATCAAATGAAAGCCTAGTGATATGCCCTCTAAGATCAGAGTTAGTCTAACCTCAACCTTGCCTGCACAGGTTTTCCTAAGGAAGGCAAATGCTGCAAGCATGGCACTTCATGCAGCTCCATGTTTAAAACTTGTTTAAAACTTTTTATTAGTCAGCAGCAAAAACTTGGGTAAGACTGAAGCTTGGGCTCAAGAACTAATCTGTATTCTGATCCTGCAAGTGCTTTATACATATAAATGACTTTATACAGTTGACTAGTCACAATGATGTTGATGAGAAAGTTAGGCACCAGCATGATCATTTACCAGTTCAGGGCATAAAATCCTTGTTTTCCCCAGACTAACTTTTAAAGGCTCTGGGAACAGACTACCCTTTATACTTCCTGGAACATGAGAGGTACTTTCCAGGATAATTTGCGTTTTTTTAAAATTCAGAAGTTATTCAAGGACATCCTTTCTTACATTTGCTACAAAAAAAAATTAAAATCTTTACAGTCTACCAGCTCTCCTCTGCTCATACCATTACTTGTAGCACACACAAAGGGAACCTGAAAGGAAATTTATTTTCCCTTGGAGATTTTTCCTCTTTCAATTTTTATTCTTCTCATCTTTCTCCTCTTCCCTCTGTGGAGGGTTTCTCCAAGGATAATTATTCTTAAAATTATAGGCAGTGTGTTTTAAAAAGTTGTCAGATATGGTTTTTCTCCCCTTGCCCCAAAAGTCCTGCTGAGTCTCCTCACTGTTCCACACAGTAAATACAGTAATTTC
>VRYO01002772.1:62897173-62908625 GCA_009812075.1 Sialia sialis | reverse complement strand
ATGAAAAAGGTGCGGCTTCTAATCGTGAAATTACTGTAATTCTACTGTATGAAAGAGATAACATACATAACTGTGGTTGAGAGGGAAAAAAATTATTTAGGAACAGTCTTATTGTCATAATTAACACCACAGTAACTCTGGTAATGATCACTTAGGAGGCACAGCTCTTTTGGAGACATTATTGCAGCCTCAGCTGCAGAAGGACAACTGTATCAATGAAGACAACAGTCACTAAGCATTTCCTGTTACATGAAAATATATACTCACAGGATGGCTAATTTCCGTGATACCTGATATGACCCAAAGGATGTTTCCCTGCCTAATTTGTGTGCTCCATTCCAATATGGTTGGAAGGTTACAATTGCAGGATTGCCTCAGAGAGCCACATATTATCATGCCACAGCAATCCTTGTAAGTGGAAGGAGTTTTCCTAACCAGAGTCAAAATCTGAAATCTGCATTTTATGAATACTAAAGAGCATACAATATTTTTCAAGGGAAGAGCTTGCTCTGACTGATGTGGTCAAAAGTCCTCTCCTATATTTTGGAGCTTATTGTAAGTAGCTTTTCTATCTCAAAGTCACTTTTAACCTTTAACAATCCACACTTCATCAAACAGAACTATTCTCTGACAGAGAATACTGATCATACCTACATTGTGTACAGAGCCTGTCCAGCTTCTCTCAGATAAAATTATGGCAGCATATCCCACTCCCATCACATGAGGCAAAATTATGGCACAGATCACACTCCTATCATATTCTGCAAGACTGAAGCTTTGCTAAAGGTGTCAACACAAAGTAAGGGGCTCATGTGTGCAACTCAAAGTGTAAGTGGGATATTACATGTGCAGTTGTCTTCCAAATTCAGGGTTTTTTCCTGCATGTCAGATGATTGTTTTTTCTGCATGACAGTTAGCTACAAAGAGTTGCTTTCAATAAAATTGAAAATTAAAAAAAACCAAACAAGCAGACAAAAAAAAAAAACACTAAGAAAAACCACCAGAAAATGCAAGTACCGGTCTTTCCCTTGACAGGCTGTTTGTTTTCCTCAGGCTCTCCCTAAGGCTGTGCCGGCGACGGATCAGAATTTCTTTGGCCTGCTTTTCACCTGCATCTGCAGCCAGGCTGTGTCGGTTGTAGGACATTGTCTGAAATAGAAAAGCAGCGATCACAGCCTGGAAAGCATGATGTCAAAAGTGTTGGACTATACGAACAGGGAAAACAGGCTTTTTGCTTTAATAAGCATTATAAATCCTTGTGAATACGATTGTATTGCAGAAGATTAACAAGAAGAACAATAATTATGCTGAGAATGTTTTTTATTCATTTGCTTCACAACCACTTGGTTTTTTGTTGGTTTTGGTTTATTTTTTTTAACCTGCTGATATTTATAGTGAAAGACAAAATGGAAAAAGCTGGCTTAATACCATGTTTACCCCCACACAGTAGTGGCTTAGTCAGTTTGTCAGTAGAGGACACGTATTTGAAAGTGATGAGTCCCCTACAGGGAAGTCATTTTACCTCCAGCAAGCTGAAGCTTGCTCAGTTTTTGAATGTTTTCCAAGGGCTCAGGCATTCAAACTACATAGCCACAGGAGGATAAATGTGAAATGTCCTTTTGCTTTTATTTCACTGTTTTTCCAGTTCATCATCTCTGCTCTTAATACAAACAACTTTACAACTGGAGGCAAACAGGACATCCAATTCCATATCATGAAGTGGACAATACACTGATACAAGGAGACAATGTTGGGTTGAACTGGCATCTATGATCCTACTTTACTACTGTAGGTACATCAGAGGTTATAAGACAAAAACATTAAGCCTTATCAATAATATGAGATCAAGTAAGTATTTACACAAAGGAATCTGAATATGCTACTGTACGTATGACAGGATATGGATTCAAGGCAACAGATGTAAATAAGAGCATTACTTGTTATTAAATGATAGAGCAGATGTACTACCTCAAAGATGTGTTAGGAAGATAATCAGTGTATTATCAGAGCAGTGGGATATTTATGTAGGCAAAAGTTCATCCTTACCCGATGTCGTATTTGGTAGAGATTCTTTGTTAATATTTCTCGCATGTTCTCCATTTCAGTGGGAGAAAGGGGCTTTATCTTTCCTTCATGATAGTCACTGTGGCAGAATGATTAAAAAAAAAAGGAAAATATAAGGGAGAGGGAGAAAGGGAGACAGAGAGAGGGAGAATGTTTTTATTTTTATGGTCAGGAATGACATTTGAATTACTTCCTTCATTAGAGGTGGAAACAACATTTCAAAACAACCAAGTAATAGATGAAAATGTAACATGTAGGAATGAAATCTTGATTTCATTTGAATCTGTGGTAAGAAACAAAATGTGATAAAAATCACAATAATTTGTCCATTGTATTT
This sequence comes from Sialia sialis, assembly GCA_009812075.1. Lineage (NCBI taxonomy): Eukaryota > Metazoa > Chordata > Aves > Passeriformes > Turdidae > Sialia > Sialia sialis. The sequence continues at coordinate 62,906,224 of VRYO01002772.1, read as the reverse complement.
AGGTACTATGCATAATGCCCCTCAGGCTTCCCTTGTAGCTATTCTCAGCAGGCGGACAGGCAGATGTTCAAGTCCACTTGTGCTCTGCACGGCAGATCAATGTTCCAGTGAGCAGCTGTCCCAGTAATGCAACACACCCAGCAAAATACAGCACTTCATGTGAAGTTACAGTCAAAAGGCTCTTGTTTCACATCCTCTCATTGTTTTGGTGACATTAGGAACCAAAGTATCCTAAGCCAAACGGATTATCCTGCCTGCAGCCCAGGCTGTGAAATAAATTGCGTGACCCAGCTGAGATGCTTGGCCACGCTGGCATTGCTTGCTTACCTGAGAGACACCGACGATGGCACCTTGCTTATCATTCCACTCTCTGCCATCTCAATGGCATGTTTGATTTCTAGCTTCTTGTATAAAGAAACAATGCTGGATTTGGGCTGGTTCTCACGGATTAGAAGTCTTCGCAGGTATTTATTGTCAAACTTTTTAAACCTGTACATGAGGCAAACCAGCCCAACCAGTTAATTTTTACTGCGCATAGTTAAGGAAAGCCAATATATTGCAGTTAATGAAATTTTAAAGCACTTTATTGTCTGAGAATGTATCTGTTCATGTTAACAACCTAATGCTGAGTAACCTAAGAAAGGGTCAATTTCAACTTTACTTCAGATAGTCTTAACCTGTGTTTTGGTTAGTATGTTAACAGGCAGTCTCCCTAGAAGCAACTTTAGACTTTTAGGCATTCTATGTTATTAGAAAATATTATTTTTAATTCTCTGTTTTTATCAAGACAAAGAGAACATTAAATATTTACTGTAATAACAAATAAAAGGCCAAAATTTGCATTAACTGCTTTTTCTTTGAAATTTTATCCTGCTTTTGTAAAACTTTAGAAGTTCTTCCTTTCTCTAAAGCAATTGCACCCTCTTGGATGCTTAGTAAAAAAACATTGGTTGCAGCTGGTATTGATTTTGCTTGTCAGAAAATATTTTGCCCTCCAGACATTCTAAAGTTATTCTTGAATTTGGGTGTGAAGGTCAGGAAAAGGTGGAACTCTCCTTTGCTCTGCAATATTTTCGTTAAAGATCTCATGTAGACTAGAGGAGAACCAGGCTGAGTAAAGAAAAGTTGTACCCATATCACACATCTCTCAGGAAAGTGCCCTCCCTGTGTTGCCCTCGAGTCATTTAGAGAAGGTTCTCCTCAGCCATTCCTGCTTGTGCTATTCTCTCCTTATATAAAACACTTAAATTCTTCTTGGAGCAGAGACTAGGGGTGGTGAGCAGTGCCCATGCTTTGGCTTTAAAGAATTTGGGTGTAAAAGGAATTAGATCCAACCTAATGATGATGATGATGATGATGATGATTCAGCAGATAAAGTAAAAATATGAATTATTCAGGTATTGCCAGGGGTAATCTTCCTAACTGATACTAAGTCTTAAGTAATACCATCTAGAGCTGTGGAGCTGCCTCCCATTAGAATCTCTCATGTATTTCATGCCAGCTGCTGCCTTGATCTTTCTAGAGGAAATCAAATAGCTTTTGTATGTTTACCATCAAATAGGAAACTAACCCATCACTTAACTGCCCTAAGAAATACAGTTTGCAGGAAGACAGCTGGGTGGGATGAAAGGCTCAGCAGACATGCAGGAAATGCTCTACAACAGTCAGAAACATGCACCCTCAGAAGGTACCATCCTTCACCCTGGGATCAGAGGGCTGCCTTTCTTCCCAGCTGGAGATTCTGTTCTACTTGCTTGTGGTTTAGTAAAAAAGATTGTTTTGCTGCCTTTCCTTTGAAACCCACATGTTCTAAAAACAACCATACGCTTTCAAGAACGAATGCTGAAAATGAAATATGATGCCAAACAGCCTTTGTTTGTTGCTGCTGAGCCATTTCAGCCTCTCCTATATAACAAAGAATTTCAAATGCAACTCTTACTTATCTCTCCAAAAGTTGTGACCCCAGTGTCCGCACACATCTTCAATTCCAGTCTTCACATGGTCAAAGAACTAAAGGAAAACATTAGTTTGTTACACAAACTTACAGACATCACTCAGCTTGTCCTTAGCCCTTATTAGTTTCCAACTTACTTTTAAAAAAACATATAGTCACAGCTCAGGACAATGCTTCAGTTTTACCAAAAGCAGCCCCAACCAAGCTCAAAACCAGAATCTGGTTCTTTCACCCTGAATCTTCTTCAGCTCACAGCCACAAAAGGACAGAAGTTAGTTGCTAATTTCTTCAATGTCAATCTGCTCAGCTCCTGCATGAAACTAAAGGTTTTTTTCCTATATTTTCCCTTATTTGAAATTCCGTAACCACTTGCTGCTATGCCTGGAACTTTCCCAGGCCTGACAGTGAGGCAAGTATGACTTTGTGGGGAAGACAATCGCAGTGGACAGAAGCTTCCTACATCAGCACCAGCCCCTCAGGATGCACAGACATAACTGAGAGCCAGCACTAGGTCTTGAGCTGCTATTTTAGGAATTTGTATCATCCTAAAGCATCCTATCTACCTAATATTAGAAACACACTCTTCCTGAGTCTGTCATCAATTATGAAAAACTGAATTGGTTCAGCCAAGGTCTCACTTGATCCCAGAGGCAGCATGATTGCTTTTAATTGAGGAACTACAGTAGGGGTCTCTCAGTTTCAGGGGAAAACCCTGGTAGACATGTCTAAAGGATAAGCTCTAAAAGGACAGACTTTTAGATGCCTAGATTGGCGTCTTTCCCAAATGTGGCCCTTACTATTCCTCACTTTTGGAATCTCAAACCATACCACCTCAGATATGCTGCAAGGAGAAATATGTTCAAGAAGATTCATGGCTAATAGTCTGCAACGATTGGAGACACAGATGTACCAACCATATATCCATAAAAAGGCTGATGATGTAAGAGTTAAGTTTAAGAGAAGCTTCCATTTGTTTAATTATATTAAACCAAATGCAGTATGATATAATTAAATCAGGCCAAGGGTTTTCTGATGTAGCTGAATTATAAAATACCATGGATCTCATGTGTGAAATAAACAACAGAAAATTAATTTACTTCTAGATCTCTAAACAATTAAGAAAGCGAAAGATTCCAAAATAATGATACGTAACAATAATTTCTGTAATTGCCAAAAGTTAAATATAAGCTTTACAATTATTGTGCTTATTACATCTATCAAAAAGAAATCAAGTACAACCTCTCCATAATACTGATGCTGAATGCTTGTCTGTCTGAATGTGACCAGGAATTTCATCTATACAAGGGTTTCACCCATGATACTGAGGCTGCAACATACCCTGTTATAAATCTCTTCACTGACAGCAGGCTGTTTTTTATTTGACCTTTTGACATCAAGAAACTCCACTAGTGGGCGAATCGTTATTCCCTGTGAAGAAAAAAAGAGCACAAATAATTATAAAAGTGAATTCATTCTTCTGACTGGCAGATTTTGCACTTAGCTATGAAGTCCTTGTCAGCTCAGACTCCATTAATGCAACAAGAGGGAGAAAGGGGCACAGTAGAACTGAGAGGTCCGAGAGGGTCAACCTAACAGAACCTATCAGGAATATATGACCTATCCCATCCATAGTAATTTTTAAACTCTTTTTCCAGCTTTGTTATGTGTTAGAAAAACATGAATTATTAAACTGATTACTCATAATTTCAAAATAAATATGCAATGTCCTCTTCTTTTAGTGATTACTTCCAAAATAGATATTCAAAGATATGTAAACAGTACTATTATTGACATCTAAGATCATGAAAGTAAGGTTTTTTGTAAATATGTATCCTTGCCTGACCATTCTCAGAAAAAGAACAAAAGGTTTTGGCTATCCCTGAATGATATAATGGTTTTCAACAATTACTCGTGGAAGAATTAAGATAATTTGTTTACTTGTACATTGGCACAGGGGAGAGAAATGAATCTCCTGTGGTGTTGAGATCAGTCCCTACTATCCCAGACACCCAGGTCACATTTCTTTTCGTAAATGAATCAAGCTTTATTTTAAAAGTAGTTAGGTTTCTTTGCCCCATTGCTCATAATGGAACACTCATCTTGAACCTTATTGTTCTGATAATTAGAAAGCTGCTTCTTAATTGCATCATGGTCACTGTGTACCACTTTGTTCTTGTGCCAACATTTGTCTTTTTAGTTTAAACAGTGTTCACTCCCTCATATAAACAGTAATTATCTCTTCTCCTTTCCTTCATCTTGCTAAGGCCAAGGCATCCTGGTCTCCTTTTACATGACAGGCTTACCAGTCCCTGATCACTCCAGAACGTGCCTCTATGCTCTAATGGAAATACCTGTCTCAGTTTGTCCTGAGATCAGATTTGTCTTTCTTCTGTCTTCACTGCACTGCACTGTTGACTTAAAATCTACCCCATTATCAACTAGTCCCCCTGCATCTTTTTTCCCTACTTTTTTCCAAATCAAAGGTTCCTATTTCACAAGAGAAATTTCTAGTAAAAAATCTTTGCAAGAACCCATTTGCACACATTACTGTTCAATTTCATTCTGTTCTTTTCATATTGGCCCTCAGGTTTTTTTCTACAGGATACTCTATCTGACTGTCACCCCAAGAACATTTTTCAAAATCTGTCATCAAGAAAAATCAGCAACAAAAACTCCTACATTTATGTTCCATTGACAAAATTGACAAAAGTATTAACTTATCCTTGAGGAATTCCTTTAATAATATCTCATCAGCCTACTGTCTGGCCAGGGTAGTTGAACACTTGAGCAAGTGCCCAGAGAGCCTGAGGTATCTCCATCCATCAATACCTTCAGAACTCAGCTCAATATGGCCCTGAGCAACATGATCTAAGGTGGCCTTTCCTTGAGCACAGGGTTGGACTAGAGACCCCCAGAGACCCTTTCTGACCTAAAGGATAATTTGCTTCTATTTCCATTTAAAGGAGAAACTGTCAGCTCCTTCATTTTACAGTCATCCTAATGTCAACCTAAACCTCAGTTTAATCAGCAGTAACACTAACAATCTCCTCTGTCACTCCCTCCCCAAAGATTTTACAATATTCTAGTTTAATAAGATTACTCTAAAAAATAAATTGCCTTATGAAAGAATGATGCTAGATTTTTCTTTGATAAATCACGTTGCATCTCACAGCACATTCCATTTATCTCCATATTTTAAATAATTAAATTAGTTTTCGCTGCTAAAATCAACTACCTGACTTCCACCTTGCCCATCTCCTGCATAAGCACAGATACTTGTTACCCAAAGCACCTTTTTCCATGTAAAAGGCAGAGTAACAAAATTCTGTATTTTTTTCCACAGCTCTGAAATTTCATTATTAGCCACTCACATCTCTCTTACTGCTCTGGATAATGAGTAGTCTGATAGGTTTATTTGATGGGCTTGGCCCCCTCTGCATTTTGCAGGTTTCAGTCTCCATGGCCAGGTGGTCACTGGAGACAAGTTCTTTATGTTCTTCCACACACCTGGTGCTTTGGGATGTCCATCTGGTTTTCAGCATCACTTCCTAACACCCAGACTCCAGTTCACCTGTCTGTGCCCTTAGTGGCTTTAGCTCACTCTGCACTTTATCCAACACTGCACTCCTGAGTAAACACACAAATTCAAACATTCCAAAATAAGGAATTAGTGCTGAAGCTGTACCCAGATTATCTTTTGTCTCTACTCCAACCTCACTAGTCTTAAATACTTAATACTACTTATATGTAAGCATAAGTACTTAATATCTGGCATACTTTTACTACCTGCCTGTGGTATGCCTAGCATTGTTTTATACTATGACTATGGCAAGTACCTGCAAGTATGTTCCTTACAGTTAGTTAGAACATTTGTTTTTCTAAACATTATTTACAACCTGTCTGAAACAGAAGAAGTCTAGGAGAAGAAAGGTACTACCTGAATGAAAACTGTAAAGAATATCACCACGATAACAGCAGTGATGAACAATTTCTTCCTGGGAAACACAGCAGGAGGAAGCAGAAATACAAGTGAAAAACAAATTGCTCCTCGGAGACCTCCATAGGCAATAATAAATTGGTCCTTAAAAGTGAGAGGTATTGTCCGGAATACATTAATGATCTGAGTCAGAACAAAAACACCTGAGGGGAAAAAACAGAAATACAGAGGGGTGGGGGGCGGGGGGGAAAGGGAACTTAAATTACATAGAACTAGCCCATGATGTTAATATTTGTTTAAAAACACTTCTATTTGGTTCTTACCTTTTATTTGCTTCTTCAATATATATTATTGAAGAAATGAAACATTTTTCAGCAGCTTGAAATACCATAATATTAAACTGAAAAGCCTTAGGAACATCATTTTGAACAAATTTAGTGAGCTAAAAACCTCGGGTCAGCTGGACTTAGGACCTGAAGCACCTAACAGATCTCCACAGACTGCACCTCTACAACAGCAATAGTTCTCTGTGTCAGTATAGACCAAGACTTCTAATTGCTTTTTAACAGATTCTGAGGTGATTTTGAAAACTGGTTTGTCCCCTCCATCAATCGGCAAACTCAATTTCATTTAATTTTACTCACACAGACAGGAAGGATGCAGGACTGGGGATGGGGGCAGACGACACCAGTGCATGCTGGTGTACCTTGGAAAAAGGTTGCAGGGATGTGGCACTGGAGTAAAGGTATAAAGGCAGGAGAAGGGAGCAAGCACTGGGGGCAAGAGCTGGGTGGCAATGAGCGTAAGGTATTGACTGTGGGGTTGCAGGTGCAGAAGGAAAATAGCAGATCCCTGCTCTGGAAGGAGACTTGAGAGCTGGACATAGGGCTGCAGATTAGGGCATGATCCACCTTTACACATGCAGGGACTGAATCATTAGAGATTAAGCTGGGCAGAGGAGCAGATTTAAGACCTACCAGTTTGCCTGCACTTAGCTCTCTAGCTAAAAAAAAGAGAACTAGTACTGTAAATTCAGGAGGGATGAGGTTCTTAAAGGAGTTCTTTACACTTCAATTACAGCATTCCCTGGTTTGATACTATTTATGCCAATGAATGTGAAAATCCCAAAGCTAGTAAACATAAATTAAAAACTAACCAAAAACAAAGGGCGAAAAAAACAACAAAAACAAAACAAAAAAGCAAACAACATCAACAACAACAAAAAGTAAAAAAACACATTAAAAAACCCACAAACAAACAACAAAACCCCCACAACCTTTTTAATTGCTGTATGACTGCTAATGTTTTACCAAAATTTGCTTATTTGTAAATAAATGTTCATTTAAATACATGTATTGTGATTAAGAAGCAGGCTGCCTCTCACGTTTGCTGAGCAGGATCAGGGCAAAACTTTATTTGATTAGGTTGATTTTTAGGTTCCATTTTAGGGAAAGGTGGAAGCTGACCATGCAACATAGGGCATGTTACTAATACAAAAACCAGTCTACAAACTGATGAGTCTCTGTCTAAGTCATGGCATTTTCTGCTTGACAAGAGATAAAACATTTCACTTGCCAAGAATACTGACCCATAGTCTGAGGCTTGCTTACCCAGTGCCCTCCAGATCAAACAGAAGAGGAGGGTGAAGCTAACAAAGGCCCAGTTCCACTCATGGTTCTTCCCAACTGTAGACACACCCATGAAGATGAAGATTAAAGTCTCACTGACACTGCTCAGCATCTTCATGAAATATTTTATCGTTGTGTAGGATTTCTGAGAAACATTTTCCTCCACGTATTTATTCATGGTCATGGCACAAGCTGTAATCCTGAAAGGCAAACATTATCCCATATTTCATTGGCTTTACTTTTTTTTTTTTTTTAGACTCTCTTATACCTATATAATATTATTCATTTTCCATAGTTGTCTTTAAAATGCAAAGCATAACTTATTCCATAACAATCTCAAATTTAAAGGCTTGGTGAACCTACAATTTTGGGCATGATATTTTTTTCTGCAATGGGAAGTTTTCTGAGAAGATATCAGTGTATAAAGTTTTTTCACATACTAAATGCATGTGATCTGTGCAGGGATCACTCCAAACCTTTTTTGAAAGGGGCAGAGATGAGGAGAGATAGGGACAGCCTTGGAAAACAGGAGTTGCTGAGGGACATCTGACATGGTGGAAACTGCATGTCCTGGGGCAGGGCAGGACTTCCCTCCTTCCCTACCAGCAGCTATTCCACCCCAAAGGCAGTGACAGTAGCCAGCTCCTCTTTCCAAGCTAAGTAAGCAGCAAGGCCACAGATAATTTGTCATCCTTCACCAGTTTAGGCCTGCTCTGCCTGCACATAGAGCTGGATAGGAGAAAAACACCACTAGGAATCACACTGGTGCTGCTGCACATTTAAAGCATCCACAAATGAATGGAATGGACATCTCAGCTGGTACATGAGAGAAAAAGGGCTTACTATAAATGCATCTACAAGTCCATTTTCTGTGTTAGCAAACAGAGTTTGTTACTCCTCAGGAAAAGCAAAGAATGTTCTACATCACTTACTCTGTATGGCTGCCCATGGTACAGGGATGGCTGAAGACCACTATTACACATTTACAAGTTTAAGGGTAGTTAGCAGAGCTGGCTGGAGGATTACTTCAAGGTGTGTCTCAGTGTAGGGAAGGACAGTCTGAGCTAACTAATAATTATCAGGGAGGAAAATTAAGGCAAGATAATTGTGAAACAGATGTTCCTGGTTCTACTGTCTAGGGCAACAGCATCTGCTCTGATTTCCCAGTTAAAAACATTCTATACATCCATGTATGGGTTCTCAGTCAAACCATGCACACTAAATCTAAACAGAGAGATGTATTTACATTGTCTTTCTGAATACAGCCAACATATCTATGGTTATTTATTCCAGTCACACCAGGTTTTCAGATATAATTACTTGCTAACGTAGGGGGTATTTCTTCATGCTGAAATCTCTACGCTTCTCTCCCTCATGGGGGAAGAGGGCAGGTTTCCTAGCATCTCTGAACATTTCTCTTGAAATGTCTCAAGTTTTGTGGAGATTTCACTGCAGAAACTCTTCTGCTAAGCATGTCCTGCTTCTAAGCCAAGAGCCTCATCTCTGAACTACTCTGGACCAAACATCCCTGA
>VRYO01002772.1:62849792-62896173 GCA_009812075.1 Sialia sialis | reverse complement strand
AAGGCAGGCTGGGGCAGAGCTCAGAAAAACCTCACTGACATTATGAACACACATGCCTGCGTTCTTTCCTATAAATAAAAATTTTGTATTAAAAAAAAAAATTTTAAATTTTGCAAAGCAGGAGGAATCACAGAAGCAGCAGTAACTTCAAAAGGACCTTCATACAGTGAACTTTGCATTTTGCAAGAGGAATATAAGCAGCTCAGGTTGTAGGCACTGGCAGACTCTAAACGCATCTCTTTCGCTTAATTAAAGTTGGTTTTGTCCAGAATTTTTGTTCTCTTACATGGAGCCACATCTATATTCCCAAAGTGACTAGGCAACAATGCTTGTGAGGGACAAGTCTGGGAAGACATGTGGACAATGGGAGAGGACACAATGTACTCTGTTGACCTTTCCCAAACAGCAGAGGAACTGAATGTACATCAGAGTGAATAAAACCCAAGGAAGAGGATGTGATATGGGACAGATGCAGTCTGATGGTGCAGACTCTGGCTTACAAATACAGGCAGAATAGTGCACCTAACCTGGCCTTCACCCTACATTTTTTGTCCACCTATACTTGGTGATGGAAAAGGATCTAGTCAGCTCAAAATAAAATGTCCATTGACATGCAAAGGCTAGCTCCAACCCTAAGCAAACTCCAAGCCTAAGAAGGAGGAAAGTCTCACTAAGACTATCCCAGACCCTCATCTATATTTAGTACTGATATAATTGTCAGTCCTCTCCTCATTGCCAGCTGATTTCACCACGGTCCTGAACAGAAAGATCCTATGTGGTCCTCAGGTAGCTTGCTGCCTGGGACCAGAGCTCATCCTGATTACACTGTGGAAAATATAATGTAGACTTCATAAGCATGCAAGATTTCTCCCGGAAACACTCAGTAGTTAAGGTAACATTTCTAGTTTGAGCACGTGATTAGGATAACAGAAGTCCTGAATTTTTTACTAATACTGACAAAATGATGATGCTTTTCACAACTTTCCTCCCTGTTCTGATCTTTCAGTTGCCCAGACTGGGGACTTATAATAGATGCCACATTATGTGCCTGAGCAAGAAAGTGGTATTGGACCTGGCACACACATGGATTTTGTCCTGACAAGAAGCAGCAACTTGGTCAGAAACTGTCAAACACTCCCAGGTTCCATAGCTGGCACACAGCCCTGGTGATCAACCACAAAACTACATGAACAAACCTTCTCAAATCTACTTAACACTTTGACCTTCCAAAGGTCTCATACTCAATGGCAAACCAGCTCTTCACTGCACTGACACACCTACAGAGATCTCAGGCTATGGGTTGTGACAGCTCTGCTGTGTGTACACTGCTTATCTGCACAAGAGTAACAAGTCTGATGCAGCCTGGCTACTCCAATGGCACACTCACTGGATCTGGCAAGGGCGGGGGCAGCAAATGCAAAAGAGCAAGAAGGTTCTTTTGGGTGGGCTGGAAAAAAACCATTTTTAGACCCACTGTCATTTAGAGTCCCAAAGCAGCAGCTTAGTGCCCTGAAGTATTAGGACTGTCAGCTCTGCATCAAAGGCACAATGAAACACGCAGTACTATTTATTACCTTCTTAAAATATATAGTTTTCATTATTATAGTAATTTAGGAAAGCCCTGCAGCATGGAGAGCAGGGAATCGTGCTCTGGACATGGTTTGTTTTTGGAACCTGAGGTAATGGAGACACTGTAAATAGATGTCTGATAAGAATCTGCCACCAGATTAATCAGAATCCTTGCAAGCTGTAACTTAAAACACCTACCACGCTCAACCAGTAGAATTTAAAGGGACAACACTCTTATTTTCAGTCACGTTTTGCATTCATTCAATTAGTGTCAAGCAACTGAAGAATTGGTTCAGTGCTCTAAGCAATAGAGCTGCACATGATTTGTTACTCTTCAGGTAAGCAATACTCCACAGCTAATCACTGCTCACTTTGAATCAGCTATCTCTTTAGAGTATTTATTTACATTAGAATAAAATGTTGAAGTCTCCTTCATTTGAAAATTGTGTGGGGATATAGTATTAGAATTTAATATAAAATCAATGTATGTATGTAAGATTTTATGTATATTATTATAATAAGTTCTTCACAAAGTTAAATTTTTAGGTTTTTTTTTTTTTTTCACAATAATCAAAGCCAAAGCTCAGATATGTTTTATTTTACATTTCTTATCCACATATATTAATTCTGGCTTCCAATTCTGTGACCTGAGTAGTTGCCTTGGTCAAGAAGGGGAAGGGAAAAGCACTTCATTGCAATTAACCTGCAACATTCTGTACTTCTGAAGAATAAAAGTCTCACTGTATAAACAGTACATTTCTGTCAGGACTGCAATAAACTAGGCCACTGGCTCAATCCTCAAGTTTCCTTGACCTACTAAATTTACAGTAGTTTCAATGTTTGCTCCATTCACATTCAGCCTGCTAATTCATTGTTACAAAAAAAAAAAAAAAAAAAAAAAAAGAAGAAACCTATATTAGAAGTAGTTCTGCTGCTTCACAGCCTTTATGAGAAATTAGTAAGCAGAAAATGCAGCATTGTAATTAGAAATGGAAGCAAGCAAATAAAGTTCAGAGTCACATCTGTATGTTTTAAATCTGTGATCCTCATTCGTGCCCAGCTCTAGTTACTGTAGGAACTCTTTCATGTCCTTCTCAAGAGGATTTTCTCACTGCAGCTCCCAGGGACATGGTTCAGTCCCTTCACTATTTCAGCCAAGTAACGTGTTGCAGGGGTTATATACGGACATTTCAAGAATCCTTTGTCCTTAGAATGAGTACACAAACTTATCAGAAGAGGGACAAGTGCCTTTCATTCCCTTCTATTCCTCCACCAGTGAATTCTTACTTGCCCAGGAATGAAGGAATCTGTGTATCTTATTTATTTGGTAACACTGTAGGTTGCTGCTCACGTCCTTCCCCTAAAGTATGGTACAGCATGTAACCACAAGGTCTCACTGAGTATCTCTATAAACCTGGTTATGAAAGAAGTGGGAATCAGTAGTTTAACAGACTCGTGTGCATATGGGCTAAAAAGGGGAGACCAGGCAATTATTCCTCATAGGCTGAACTGTAAAAAGCAACAGAAGCAAATAATAAATAAACAATCTCAGTTTAAGGGACATTCCAAGGTCATTTGCTCCAACTACTTGCTCAAAGGAGGGCTGACTTTTAAATCAGACCCAAGTAATCCTTACATGAGTCAGTTCCTGCAGAAAACAACGGGAACTCAACACTGGTGTGGTTTTTTGCCCTGTGACACAGAGCAAATTACTTTCTGTAGTTCAAAGGCCAAAGAAATGAGACAAGAACAGGGCAGATTTGCTCCAAGGGGATGCAGAGATTGCAGGAGCTCCAAGGCTATCAGCAGCACTGCTGAGGGGACAAGCTTTATGGCTTATAGTGGCTGAGACCCTACACAGCAGCAGAGAGCCCTTCTGTCTCAGCTAGGATGTCACTGCTGTACACAATTCTGCCAGCTATTATAAAGTATGCGTAAAGATAAAAACAGACAGAACTTTTTTTAAGATAACTCATTTGCTATCATGCTGTTTGAGGGCGAAAATACTTTTAGTTTCTTCTGTTCTGCGCCCATTCAGAGGCCAGTGCACAAACGAAAATGAGTAGGTTGTTAGTGCTGTGGGAAGCGCTGGTGCGCTGGTGGCAGGCACTGGCGTGCGGTGGGTCCCCTGGCCCACCAGCAGACCCACCATGCCCTTTCCATTGTGTTCTGGATGCAGCAGGTTCAAATCAGTATTTTCATAAACACTGCCACGATTTTTTCCATGTACAGTTTAGCCACACGTTTTTGGTTTAGAAACCCTTTAAGTATTTGATCATAGGATGTCAAGGACGTTTGGCTTAAGAGGTGGAGGAAACTAGAAACCACACAAATGCTATGAATAGAAGCTATGAAAAGAGATGGCACATTTATGAACTCGGTCAAAGTGGATGCATATGCTGCTTTATTTAGGCTCATATCAGAGAAAGAGACCCATGTAATCTTTAGCTCTTTACTTACATTAAAGTTCCAACCCCTGCTGTTTCATGGCATATTCCTATTTTTATACTTCTGAAATCATCACCCATAAGTTTCCTTGTAAATTGCTTCCCAGCCCTAGAAAACCTTATACTGGCATGACTATGATATTAAACATATCTTCACTTGCCTAAAAGATAATAATCAGGTGAGGTATTATCGAGTATTAGCGACACTCAGCAATAACATCTGAGCTTACACAAAAAGTTCTGCTCCTCATGCCTGAATGACTCATATTTACCACTAGAACAATAAAAAGTCAATAAAGAAAGTTGACTTTAAAAATATTACTTGGAACCAGAGAAAAACAGTTAATTATATCAAATATCATAAAGGCTCTTTTCAATGTTGAAGTTGTTACAGTATAAACAGAGTGAAGAGAGAGGCTGTGCTCTTTTTTTACTGAAGACAAGAAGTGGAAACCCAGAAGTTAAAATATTTCTATCTGTTGGAAGTGGGAAGAAAAATATTATTTTATACATAATGATGTATACAGAGAACATTGTAACACACAGGCACACTTACCAAGATACTAAACTGTAAGATTATATTACCATTGGACTGCAAATTTTACATTCACCCAATCCTTATTGTGCTTGTAATCCAGCAGAAGTTTGCCTAAACAATATACACATTGCCTTCATTGAATAGTACTTACTGGCTGCTCACATGGCTAATTGCTAAACACAGTTTCACAATATATTGGCATCGAAAGTGAAGGCACTGATGAAGTTCCCTGCTGCCACTGCCACTCCCTCCCTGCCACCACTGCCCCTACATCCCTGTGGACCACTCCTTACCCATGCCCTTAAGACTAGTTGAAGGGTCACGTTAGGACACAGGTCACCAAAGTGACCTGGGTTAAAAATAAGCCACTGAAAATACAAGTGAATATTTTTAACTTGGAACATTTCAAAGATACGGCTTATGATGTGATGCCATGAGCAGTTTTAGAGACACAGCTGGTGTGGTGGCAAGCTGAGAGAATGGGGTGGAAGCGGGAGGGAAGAGGCCGGAAATCCTCAAGCCAGCAACTCTGCCATGCACTGTGGAACCATGCCACATGGGCAAGGTTTGCAAAACCTGATCCTCTCTCCAATTTCCTCTGGCATTCTTACTTGGATGCTATGATTACTGAAGTTTGGGGTACTTACGCCATGATGCCCGAGAGATGAAACATTTCAGCTGTTATGTATGACAAGTAACTGTACAGGAAGACAAAGAGTGGCTCAATCACTCGGATTTTATGGGTGAAACGGGTGGTAAAGGCTGCTACAAATCCCAAAAGGATTCCAATCAATACTCCACCGATCCCCACTATAAAGAAGTTAGCAATCCCAGCGAATATGTCAATAACCTTAATTGTGCGCATCTGGCAGAAAGACTTGAACAAATTGTACAGGACCTATGAGGAAAAAGAAAGCACATTATCTTTTTGAACTATTCTTAATTTCCCTTCATGTCATTATGTTCCTCAGCTTAAATGCTGAACTTTGAATTTCTCTATCTACCTTGAATTTGCGTTTTAGATATGCTGATATTCATGTCTAGCATATTTTTTGTCATTCCTATATACCAGGGAGAAACACAAAGACAGATAAATATAATTACTCCCATTTTTGCAAATGGGACAGATTTCTTAACCCATGCTGCTCTGGGGGCCAGGAGCATAAATCTATCTAATTCTTCTATAAAATTATTTATTTAGAAAACTCCTGATTTTTCCACAAATGTCAATTTCATATTTCCCCCAGACTACAAGAAATAAAACAGAAGGAGAAAAAAAAACAACGAAACAGTTTCATAACCAGTGAAAAATCAGGTTTTTTCAAGTCTTTTTTATCTACATGACACTGAGAAGTAGAGCACTAAACTAGACAATAGATACATCTAAACTGCTGAGGTAGTAGGGGATGTAGTGGCAGCTGGGGATGGACAGTGATGTCCTCAAGGAGTAAAAGAAACATGGTATTCATTAAGCCAGTGCTCTTTCTCAAAATTACTGACCATTAGGGATCCAATGGTTTAAAGACTGTTCAAAATATTGAATATTTCTAGAGATTACGATTTCATTGCCATTAAAAAATCTGTTGTCATATTTTTGTCCCACTTAATTTTCAAAGCATTGATAACCATCCTCCAAAACAAACTAGGTCAATGGGATTATTGCATTTTCTTAGCCAGAGACACTTTCTGTTTTATACAGGAAACAGAACAATCTAAAATCCACATTTCTCTAATATCCAGTATTTTAGTTTCTTCAAAACACAAACCAATGGAATCAGTTATGCTTAAAGAAACTTCAAAGGGTTTCCCCATCTGCAGATCCACTTGGGAGATTTAACCACTCCCTGGTGTTGCATGTATGCTCCCAGCCCTGCAGTACCAGGATGGCCATACTGTCCCCTTGTACAGAGCTAATTTTGGTCACAGGCACCTAATGCTATCACAGTGGGGTCACAGACTAAGCCAGTGAAGACCAGTCATCTTGGACAGCTTGCAGGAGTTAAATCCCTGCTTTCTCTCTGGACTCGTTAGTACAACAAACAGGTTTCTCTATCAGGAATGGTATTTGAGAGAACAATGTTTTATCAGTACTTGCACTGTGCCAACAAAGTAGGTGTTTGAGTGGTGGCTGTGGAAGGATTTCTTGTGTTTGCAGTCTTGTTCTCTCTCACAGGACAGGATTTAAGCTGTTCAGCCCTTCTTAGTCAAAACTGGGCAAATCTTACAGAACTAAAAGTTTAATGCAAAGACATGGCTTATTTGTGGGTCCCTTGGGCTAAGTGAAAGGAAGAAACTGAAACAGAAAAGAGAAAATATATTCCAGAGCAAGCATGAAAATAGAAGGTTAAATCAAACCTAGAATGTAATTTTCATTACAAAGCAGCAAGTACGATAAGAGCAGGATCATGAAGTCTTTATTTGATAACAATGGTGCTCTCAGGATGAGTCCACTTGGGAGAAGTGTCCTTTTTCATCTGGACAAACCCCTTGCTGCTTGGAGGCAGACTCCCAGCCTTTTTTCCCCATTCCTTGTTGTTTTGTGCAGGACAGGAAAGCAATCCCATAGGCTCCACAGTTTTTCCACCTGTTTTGATTTGCAGACCTTTTGAATTTGCATGGAGAGAAGTATGCCACAATTAAACCTACTGACAGTAGGAGTGCCTTTGCTGGTCACTTTACAAGGACCTCTTATTCCACAGACTCCTAGGACTCCATTAATCAGAGATTGAAAAATACTGTTGACTTGTCTTGTGTGTAGAGTTTTCCTCAGTCACTTGTTGAAACTTGGAGATCCCAGAGTTGTGGTTTTTTCTAAGACACCTACAGAATTTGACCTGGCAGAACAATCTCTAGGTGCATATTAGGGAAACTGATTCGTTTAAATAAATTGGAGTTTTAAATAGTTTTTCTTATATTTTAAAATGTAACTATATAGATACATACAAGGCTAGTCTCTAAAGTAAGAGAATTGCAAGGTTCTTGTAAAGAAGCAGAGAATTTTGATCTGTCCAAGCCTTTCCATAATGTCACTTCATAGCAAAGTATTCACCCTGCAAATAGAATGGAGCCTGCTGCTCCACGTGGGGACATCCTCATAAATCTCAACTCTAATGCCATAAATTATTTGAAAGAAGAAAACCAATTTTCTCCTTTGTACCTCAGCCATGGTTAAAGCAGCAGCTACAACTATGGAATGTGGATTTTAACCTCATTCCTATTGTTTTTTATTTACACTCTTGCAAATTAGATCAAAATCATGTTTGCTTCCCTTTTACTCTGCAGTGGTTCAGTTCTACTGAGCTTTTTCTAAACTTCTAGGTGCATCAAACATCAACTGCAGTCACATTTTTAATGCATTTGGTGTGAGAACAGGGGGATTTTTTTGAAGTTCAAGATTTTCATTTACTCAGTAGCCTTCAGTTGAACTCACTGAAGGTCACACAAAGCAACATTAGTCACTGATGACTTTTTAATCTTGTCTCAGAGTATCTCTGAAACACTAATTGCTTATTTTCATCAGTTCACAGTTATTAATTTTAAAATTACTTCAAAACACTCTAAAATAATGTTGTCAGCAGTTTGTACCGCTGTAATGTTTTCCAACAGAGAATAATATCATTATGACACTGGCTCCTTCTTTCTGACTTTAAGCCCAGAACTGGAGTTTGAACTGCTAACATTCAGCTGTGATCTTATCATTTATTATCACCTTGCTCATTGTGGACTCAGTTTTTTGGTAAAGCACCAACTCCGGTCAAGAATCCAACTGTCAAACATTGTTCCTCTGCCAAATTTAAGTTCCAAAATTCCATCAGTGGAGGAAAAAGAACATTCAAATGCACAGATATATCACAAAAAGTATTAGGCATGGAAGACCACTTGAAAAATGCATCAGAACTGATACTCCTAAGGAAACACACCTCTTTTTCTATACAAAATGAAGGTGTGGGAACATGTTCTCTGGAAAGGAGAGCACAGATAACACTGCTATTCTAATAAAAGCACATTTAATAAAGCCTGTTTTGCACTGCCTATCTGCATAGCTCCTGGTTATTTGATATTGCAACAGCCACAGGAATTAGGCAGCTTCCATGGATGGCCAACATGCATGCAACTCCCTTCCTACTTCATCCCCACATCCCAGGACAGGTGGGACTCCAGGGCTCCAGAAGATGAAAGCTGAAGGTTCTGAGCTCTGCTGTTTGCTGTAAAACAGGGGCAGAGAGAGTACAAAACATCACCTCCTCCTGGCTGAGTGGCCTGGCAAGGGCTGCTCCAGCAGCATCTGCAGTGGGCAGGGAAGGCAAGGTCCTCTAAGGGCAGCCCCAGGAATCTGTGTGACGGCCTGGGTCATGTTTTAGGTATAATCACATGGTTCCAGGTGTGCAAAGACATAACAAGGAACCATTAGCAGACCAATTCTGTGTACATGGAAATAACTTGATCTCTGTCCAAGTGCTACCTTTAAGTGATAGGAAGTCCAAAGGTACTGTACATTCCTTTCACTCCTTCATAAATATATGTAAGGCTAGCACATTACTGGACTGTCTCTACAGACTCCTCAGATTCTCTTCCCTCTGTTAGGGCATCTGGGGAGGCAGGCCATAAGCAAATCTCCAGAGAAGGCAATAATAATGCCTACAGGAAAGCTACACATTAAATTGCCATGCCAGCCCCTATAAAAAATGGTGGTTTAAAGAAATTTGCCTTTGGGAAACAGCACATATGAATACGCTAGTGATCAGGATGCAGAGTTTCCCTAGCAAATCATGTGGTATTAACTACTGCCCCAGTGGCTGACTTTGTTATTGAAAAAAGTGATTTTGGTTGGAAAAACCCACTGAGAAAAACAAGTTTTTAATAACCAGATCCTTTACCCCCAGGGAAAAAAAAAAGTATGAATAGACATCCATCGCACAAGTGGACATTAGAGTGACTAGAGACAGACCCAGCCATGGCTGAACTGCTAAGCCTTTTGAAACTCAGTATGTACACCTATTTATTTACAGGACTGGCTTAAAGTACCAGTTTAGCACTGGCAGCCAACTGTACGCTAATAAGGAAATCTAGGCTTTAAGGCAAGCCTTTAAAAGGAGAAGTGATTCAGCTGACTGGATAGCAACAGATGCAGTTAAAGCATGCAGTGTAAGTGAAAAAATAATATTGTACTCCCACAGACATACAAGAAATTATCAATACCAAGGCTCAGAGTAGATTATGATATATACATGTGTTAAGCAGGTGACAGAAAGTCCATGAAAAGGTGAAAATAGGACAAAAAATTTTGCATAGAATGGTACTGGAATAAGAAGCCAGGGACAGAGACAGGAAAGTGCAGACCCAATTCATTAATCTTTCTGATCCTTCCAGCATATGTAAAACTGTACTTCTGTGTCTCACAAAATAGAAAGTATGCTAGGACAGGGTTGGCATGGGCAGGACTTCAAGGCATGGATAAATGGAAGTAATGTCCCAGACAGTGTCATCAGGTACAAATAAGGGACACTGGGGATGACAATGGAATTTGCAGATTGCTGTCCTCAGGTCAGCACCACAACCCCATTCAGCTAGTTAATGATTAGAAATTACTACCTCCAGGTGGCTGTCTTATCTCATCTGTAGCCTGGGATACATGTATTGGTGATTTCAGGGCAGTTCCAAGTGGATGGGCATATGCAAAAAGTTCACCTCAGCGAGGTCCTGTGCCATCTCCATGATTTGTCATTCTCCCCATTAACACTCTGCAAGACCCCACACTGGCCCTTTCCCCTTCCTGTCCAACAACATTTCTGCAGGTGAGGAAAACCTACAGTTTCAGATTACAGAAGTAATAGAATTACAAAGATACAGAAGCCAGAATGATCAGTAGTAAAATCCCTACAGTAAATATGCTACCATTACTCTCACATAGTAAAGCTACTGTGGTTTCTAAATCTAAAGTTTAAAGAACTAGATCGACAAACTAGCATTCCTTGACTTCCATCTAGTAGCAAACTGTAATAACCACATACAAAGAGATACAATGGAGTGGCACGTAAACAATCACACATCAGTTTTATCATTTAATCATTTATCAAGTAACTTACCACAGTTATAGCATCATTCAGCAAAGACTCTCCAAACACCAGGATATAAAGCTGCTCATTGACATGGATATTTTCAAAGACAGCTAGCACCGCCACAGGATCCACAGCTGAAATGAGGCTGCCAAAGAGCAAATTCTGCAGCAAAGTGATATCAGTCAAACCAAATGCACTGATCTGGCAAATTCCATATAGGGAAATTCCAATGCCGATGGCATTCCAGAGTGTGCCCACTACAGCATACCAGAATATGGTACCAAAGTTCTCAAAGAACAGACGAGTTGGCATAAAATATCCAGCGTCGAGTACAATAGGTGGTAACAGATACAAAAAAAATACATCGCTGTTCATTACAGGTGGGGACTTCTCCTCTGCTCCAAAAATAATCCCACCAAGAAGCAATCCAACCAGAATAAGGAGACAGCTTTCAGGCACTATTGAGGGCAACTTGTGATAGAGATGAAAGCCTTCAAAGGAAATTCAAACACAAGAAAGGGAAACAGTTAATTGTACAGAATCCATAAGATTATTCTGGATTCTGTTATTGCCATTTCTATACTAAACAAACAGCATTTGCAGGGCAATTTCATTTTCATTGCAAAGTCTGAATGGTCAAGGCAAGTATGTTGACTAGCACAGTTAATACAATTGATTTGGTGGAGAGACAAATTAAGAGCTAGATGTTCCACTAAACAGCTAGGCTGGATGGAGCAACTGTGAGCAAGGGCTCTCTCTGTGAAACTGTGGGGGGTTTTTTTTAAATGTGGAATCCTCCAGAAACACAATCCAAACACTTCTCTAGGGTAAATTACATCTAGATAGAAAAAAAACCCCATCATACTAACCACTGCTTCCTCTCTGGACAGCTTCACAAAGGAGTTTAAAGAGTACTTTAATTTCATTTTTACTTTTAGAGTCTTAAAGCTAGTGAGGGGAACTAGCACATGTGACCTCCACCCAGTAACTCATGATCTCTTCCCCTACCACCAGGAGGAAGCATTTACAGATACAATTATTATTTTCAGTGAAGCCTCCAAAACAATTTCATAAGAATAAGCATGTTTTCCATGAAGTGACAATAAGCTGTAGCCTGTATTTTTATGTTCATTCTTCTGTATCATATGAATTGTAGTAGAGTCAGTATTCTCACATAAAAATCTGTGCAAAGTACCGAAGAAATTAATTTTAAAAGGTTCTGAATGAAGACTTAGTGGTTGAATGTTACTTAGCCTTCTAAAACTCTCAAAGCCATGCAGTTTTGATTTAAAGATTCCAATTAGTTATAGAAGTTGGCTGTTGTAAGGATAATTCTGGTAATGAATGGGAAAAGTTTTGAAGGAACTTACTCTGGCCAGTCTAATGGAATGATCAACCTTATGCACCAAGGTCACATTCCAGGTCGCAGTGATGCCAATCTTTTCCAGACTCCTCCTTATCTATATTTGGCCCACATAATTATATAGAAATTGATCCACACCCACAAGATCCCACAATCCCTGCCTAACTAAAAAGCATTTAAATTATTTTAAATGAGAGCTGCATGGAAACACTGGGTGTGGTAATAACGGGCGTCTATTTCAGTAAAACTATTTCAGTAAAAATCACACCTGTAGTCGAAGCAGTTAAATTACTGCAATCTTGGTGCAGTTTACATCCAGTTTCCCAGTTTCAGGGTTATGTATCTTGTAACACCTATTTTGTTAATTCTCCTTTCAGATTTTTTTTTCCAGTTAAAAGAAAGCTTGAATTTGTACTAGGAAAAAAAAACGGTTAAGAAGGAGAAAGAGGAAAGTTGTTTTAATCTACGGACTTTTTACTTATATATTCTGTAACTATTAAAGCTATTTTTAAAATAATCAAATCTCAAGCTGTGGATTTTTTTCTTTTTGAATGAGCACAGAATGCTTTAAAGAATTAGAAACACAGCCTATGTGACTCATTAGAAGGACTGCCAAATTCATTGCCATTCTTCAAAACCAGAATCACCAATGTCCTATATTGGCAGAAGAAGGCAATGATCCTGGGAAAATCAAGAATTGGCAGTGGGAGACTTGCCTCTCCACCCTTCAGCAGTTTCCATATAAACATTTTATGATTTATCTTAGTTTCTGCAGTGGCAGAAATACAATTCCAATACAATGGTCAGGAAGTTTCCCCTGAGTAAGTAGGTTTTGCCAAAAGTTTTTAAATTTTAAATAATTTCCGCAATGAAAATTCAAGAGAAGGGAAATTTTGTAAGTGCAGCTTTTGACAAAAACAACAAAAAATCCCAACCAGTTGTAATACAATGGCAATGAAATGTTTATGGTGAATTAAAAAATTAAGATCTTTTCTTTTCTTTTTACAAATCACTCTGGAAAGTTCATACCCTCTCAAAGATTTGGAATTCTACCTCATTCTTAAAGGGAATGGAAAGCCGCTCACTAAGTTAAATATGCTTTTTTTTTTTTTTTTCATGTAAACAGCATCAAAACTCCTGGAAACTTCCTGACTACATGAAAAGTATTCAAAGGTGATTTGGGAACAGGGTATGGCTCCTGATTTGAGGGTGGAGAGCATGGATTTAGAATGCAGTCCCTGCTCTGACGGATTCATAACCCCAGGGTCAGGATCACCTGGGAGCAGACCCTCTGCAGTACAGGAGAACTCAGACTTTCATGCTGAATGCAAAACTACAGCTACTTTCTTCTCCTCTGACCCTGTCCTCAGGCTTCAGGTTATGCAGTGACTCAGCTTCAACATCATGGAAGATGTTTATTGAGTAAGCCTCCTCCATATATCATGGCAAGAACAGCAGCAGGACACTTATCTAAAGTCAAGTTGAGTATGTTTCAAGATAAAAGTCCTCAGAATCCCGGTTTCCTTCTTTATTTGGGGGGGAGGATGAATTCCAGAGCTTTCTGATGCTGGAAATGCCACTGAGATGGTACCTCTGAACATCTTAAACCTTCTTTCAGGAGAGCAGGGTTGGAAGGGTATCAGCTCAATTGCCAGAAGAAATATTTCTCATTGTGCATTTGTGATTGAACACAGAAATGATGGGAATCTGGATCAGTTACACAATATTTTGTAGGTTTAGTAGCATAAAAATTAAGCAAAACTGGGGATTATGTAGACTAGTCGCACTGCTTAGAGACTCCAGCATATAAGTACGGAGTCCATCAGCATGTGAGTAACACACCTCTGGTATCAACACACAAAATAAGAAATAAGTAGAGATAGTCATAAAATGCTACAATTCAAGGCAATTTATTAGATTTCAAATTGTGTTCATGTGCTACACTGGAATAAAAAGCACCATGTTCCTAATGTCCTTGTGAAAATGCATCTTGTCAAAATGCTCAAGTTCTGCTTGACAACCTTAGGCTTTTCTTTCTTACTCTGCCTTTCTTGCTCCCTCTAAACCAAGCTTACAGAGACATGATCACAGGCAGGATCAGACAAACCTTTCAGGTAAATTCCCTACAAAAATTTGCAAATGCTGGAACATTTCAGCTCTGGTGACACTACACTTCTGTGAAAACATGTTTGTGAAAAGATTCATAACCAGATGCTACAGATGAGTATTCTTTGGGATCTTTCACACACTGAGAGAGCTGTCATTACACAGAACCCAATCTTCTGAGCTCCTCACAGCTGAGAAGACCTTAGGGATCTGTTCATAAAGGTTTGATACTCGGCAGTGCCAAGTGTAAGCATTCAGTGCCTAGCCCCAGAAAGGAATTCATGATGCCAGATTAAGCACTGAAGTTTTCTGGGCAGTGCGGGAGTCTCGAGGTGGATTTCACACTGCCTGGCATGTCAGGGGCAAGATGCCTGTGCTGCCCAGCAGGAAATGATGAGGAGAGGAATGCAGCAGAGAGCCTCCTCTCTCTCAGGGCCCCTTTTAGGGCCACAGGCAGCGAGATGGGCTGGGAAACCCATCTCCATCCTTTTGAATCGAGACACATGGCTCACTCCTGGTAACCAGTAGGACATGGCAGAGCATAATTTAGGCACCTTAGTGGCTCAAAACTGCCTATCTGGGCTACCTTCAATAGAAAGGAGGCATAAACCAGTGAAGATCTGATGTGGAATGTGACTTAGGAGCGATGGGAGCCTGACCTGGGAAGGTTTACCTGATGCACTCACTGGATAAGGAGGCACAGACAGAGCTCCAGGAGCAAGAACTGGATGTTCCTAATTCCAGTCCTGGAGTCAGGGCGCCTGCAGATAGGTGTGGTGAAGCTGAGCACTGCCACACCTAGGGCCACTCCTGGATCTGGCCCTCATTGCTCTGCGCACACACACTGACAACAGCATGCCCTACATTAGCCACACTTGCTTTCATCTGGAGTAACTGAAAGGATTTTAAAATTATATGTATTTTTCTTCACCTATACTGTTTGCTTACTTACTTACTAGAATCCCACTGGAAAATTAAAGCAGTCAGGCAACTTTTTTTTTTTTTTTAATTTTCTAGATGCCTATGCACTAGCAAAATACCATGATAGTCAGAATGTATAGTTTTACAGGAATTATATATTATTGTGTCTGTATGTGTATTTACATGCTACAAATTGCTTCCCTTTTAATAAAAACCTTTAATGAAACAGAAACTCTTTGAGCTTATTCAAGAGTTTTTGCTTTATCTAAACTCAGAAAAAAGAGCAATTTTCAGTACTCAGTGAGCTAAATTCCCTGCCAAACTCCCTATTTCCTGGTTATTATAGTTCACAATATATTTGAGGGTATCATATAATTCAGTACAGATTTGCAACACCTAAATGCATCCTGAAGCATGCACCTTTCATGCATTAAGACACATGCATGAGGATGCATGCCTGCTTAATGGCTACAACACAGTATTTCTGCAGGAAATAATGATAGCAGACCAAGTTACTTGGGTCAAGGATCAGGCCCCCAAACTACAGTGTTAGACATGGCAGGAGGTGAGTACAAAGTTTTGTTGTTTAGGAAACCTAATTACCTGATCACTAACCAAATTGTGACACTGTCTACTTAAATGTCACAAGCAGAGGTCAAAAGTTTTACCTTTGATAAAAATGCTTTATCAGAATGAGCATGATGACATATTTATGATAATCTGTGCTGCAAAGTCAGCTCTGAATGAAACAACTGTATGTGGTTAAAATTACTTACTTTGTTCCCAGAGCTTTATTCCTTACATTATCTTCTAGGTAAAAAGATACAAAGTGCATAATTCACAGGGATTTACTGGATATTCAGTAGCTATCCAGCATATCATTACCTGACATTCTTTAGATGATTATGCTCATTTCTCTGTTTGGGACATAGAAGCTAACTAAAAACATGACACATAAGCTGCACAAAACTCAGTGAAACTATGCAATGCAAATGTTTTCCACATGAGGGAATAGGTGGCCTTCCTTACTCTTAGTGTGCCGTCCTTTATATTTTTCTTGGGACGTAAATGAATGGTGGAAAAGCAGAGTAAAGAGGAGGCATACTCTACCCTCATAAATATTTGCTTCTCATCGATCCGCTGTTCTACTTAGAGACTGTCATTATATCCGGCGTTATTTTAAGAAAAAAGAAGACCGTGCTCAAATGACAGCAGAGCGACCAAGAAAAAGTCAGTCATGCTCCGGGTGAACTCCGGGTTTCACGGTCCTTCTAGCCCGGGGTTCACCCGTCTCTTTTCACCTCCGCACCTTTCCTAACTGAGAGGACCCCGACTTCTTGCAGCCAAATCCCGCCCGGGCATCCCGCTCCGCGTTGGAGCATCAGCCCCTCCGCCCGCCCCGCGATGGCACGGAGCGCCGGGGACCGAGGGTCACCCGCGGCCGGGCCAGGTACCGCAGGCAGGGAGGGAGGGTCACCCACGGCCCCGCTCACCGATCTTGGCCAGGGAGGCCAGCAGGATCCAGAGGGTGATCTCGAAGGGGATTTGCACGTGGGGGTAGTCCAGGGTGAAGACGTGCAGCCGCGTCTCCTCGAAAGCGGTGCCGCTGGGGCTCGGAGGGGTGCCGGTGCCCATCGCCGCGGCGCCGGGCAGCTGCCCTTCCGAGGTGGCCCGCGCCTCCGCCGCGCCGGCCGCCAGCGCCGCCAGCACGGGCAGCAGCGCGGGCAGCAGCGCGGGCGGCAGCGCGGGCGGCAGCGGCGCGGCGGGGCGCGGGGGGCGGCCGCGGCTGCCCATGGCCGACCCGCTGCGCTGCCCTACAGCCCCGCGCCGGCCGCCGCCACCATCCCCGCGCCGCGGGCACCTGCCGCCGCCGCGGCCCCGGCCCCGCCTCCTCCCGGTGACCGGCTGGGCGAGTCCCGGCCGGCGCCGCCGCCCGCGGCGCTGCGCTCCCCCCGGGCCGCCCCCGCGGGCTGGCCCCGCCGCAGCCGCCCCCGCCGCCCCCCGGGTCCGGCCGGGCGGGGAGACCCTGCTCCTGGGCTCCGGGTCCAGCCCCAACTGGAGCTGCGGCTCCTGCCCCCCGGCACCTGCGGGGATGGACGAGGCTGCTCAGGTGTAGGCAGAGCCGGGGGGCTGTTCCTTTAACTGCAGATTGGTCTAAGAGAGATATGTGTGCGGTCATATAAATACATACATATATGTTTATACAAACGGAGCTAAAATGTTAGCACGCTCTGTACGGACACGCCTGTGGATACATATATAGTCTCTAAATGCATGTATCCAAAAGCAATTTAGGGACTTTATATGGATGCCTGTACATCTATACAAGTACATCTAAATATATATAAACACACACACACACACACACACACACACACACATATATGTTTTATATATGTATATATATAATTAATTTTTACATAAGTATCTGTACGTATGAATATATGTATTTTGCCACAACCAAATGCAGAAAGGTGCTTCTACCAAATATATGAAAGCTAGCATTCTGTTCACACTAATTAAGAGTAAAACCCCTAATTTGGAGACTTAAAAGAATCAAAACTACTACACAAAATTGGTGTTTCTGCCCAGTTGAATCGAAACCACAGCAAATACACACTGTATACACATATGTATGTAGGTTCATATATATGTGTATGCCTAATACACAATATAGATATTTTATATGTTATGATATATAATTATATAGTATATATTTAATATATAAAATAATATATAGTATATTGTCTATATGTTTCCCCCCTCAGACATAGGCACAATCCCATTTCTGTTAGTTAAGAGATACACATTCTACTAATTGAGGCAGTTAAAAGTACACATTGTATAAGCATATGATTGCTCATACATATATTCTCATATTTGTGTATATCAATATACAATTGATAACATATTTATGTGTGTGTCAGTGTGTGTTGCAATTATTGAACACGTGATTGTCAAAATCCTGTTTCTAAAGGCACAGGGATTTGATCAGATACTGCTGAGCGCCAGGTTTCTGTATCTCCTGAAAGAATGGAATCTCACCCGTGATTTACTCATGACTTCACCACTTATGAGTAAGACAGTATTCCAAAGCTCAAACTCATAAAATCTTTAGAGCACACCATTCTGCGTGCCTCTGTAGCAAAGCACATCTTTCTTGCTTTCCAGTAAAACTAAAGCAGGAAGTAGGAGTTGTTTTTTCCACAAATTTATCAGTGACTACTGTTTCTGTAAGGTGTTAAAGTTCAGAGTCAATTAGCCGAGTATCTGTAGTTGTCGTTTACCTTCAGAACCTGCAAAAAGGGCACTGAGCCTCTGGTTTTAACGACAAATTTTAAGGCATGATATTAATAAAAAATTGTTCTTTATCTACAATTCAGTCAGGAAAACATGTTTTAATATCAAACCAACATATACACCATTTAACGCTCTAGCTTGATGCAATATCTTCATATCTTCTTTTATTTGTTTTGTTAGATTCTCTGATATAAGAGAAACACATAAATATTGCCAGTTCTGTAGACATTTTCTTTATATGGAAAAGGAATACAAAAAGAAGATGGTTCTTTTCTTTTTGAATCTCCTTGTCTCAGTCAAACATCTGTAAGAAAAGTCTAACCCTCAGGTGAAGATGATAGCACTATTTATTATAAATAATAAATTTAATTCAGTCTGAAATTACAAGATGGTACCCGCATGTCACATTTTATGACCTTTTCTGCAGATGAAGAAAATCTTTCTGAAAAGGTTACAAAGGTGTCAATACCTGCTCTCCTAGGATCCCTTCTAGTTATCTACCTGAAGGACTCTGCACTGAGCTGAGACTTACCTTCAGTAACATCTAGTACTGGCAGGAGCAAGCTGTCCCATTGACCCTTTTCTCTAATATCACCTCATAATTCTGATCTATGCTGGAATTTATACCCCCATCAGTAACACAGACAAAATACACTGTACAGCAGGGAACTGACCTATTGTGCAGCAGCCCTGCAGGTGCACCAGCCACCAGAGCAGTGTTTGGAAATTTGTGAACTACCTGAGGATTTTCACTTTGCCGTAAGAGAGGAAGGAAGATTTTGAGTGGGAAAAGACTGAGTCATACAAAAGTGGAGGAAGGTCCCTTCTCATGGAAAATGTTCCTCATTGCTGCCCTGTTCTTCACAGGCAGTGAGGGATGACAGAACACTGCTGCTGCATGCTGGCAGAGACAGAGAGATGCTTCAGCACCCAGGTCATGTGCTTTTAGTCACAAAGTTTCACCCACACATGGAAAACAGACCCTTCCTTGGGGCACCATCCAGATATTTGCCATTATTTGCCATTATGTCTTCTTACTCTCCTCAACCCCAAAAATAAAAGGGGACAGACACCAGAAATCCTTCTAGCTCTGACACTGCTGTGGGTCTGGGTAATAGGCTTTCTTTTTATATTAAGAAAATGAGAAGTTGGTAAATGGGAATTGAAAAAAATGAGGGAAAGATGTCATTAATCTTGAGGCTGGAGACTTACATGCCAGTAATAAAAAGGAAAATAATGCATTGACACCGACCCTAAAACACTGAGAGAATAAAGAATTGAGATTAATTATTTGAGATGATAGTCTGTTATTGCACCAAAGTAATATATTTTATGGATGGATTGTATAGATGAGAATACCCACCATTAAAATAGGAATTGCCTTTAGAGATTAGAATGCTGCAGCAGGGGAGAGGATCCTATTTGACTTTGGACCTAGCTGAAATGGTTGCAGTGAAGCTCAGCATGGTATGAGGTACTGAAGTGCTTGTGAAGATTCTGTCAGTATTTTGACATGTGCACCTTTGATTGCCGCCAGCCCTGGACCCAGATGCTGAGGGTTTCACCACTTGAATCCAGGCAGAGCTCAGCCTAATACAGCAAACGGGGTATGAGATTTCTATTACTTTGCCTCACCCAGGCAGGCTGTATGAGTGCCCTTGCACTGTGCCCAGCCCTGCAGGTGTCTGCGCAAGAAGCCATGACTGGGGACCTCACCATACAAAGAAAAATGTCCCTGATGTTCAATGGTGCCCAAGAAGGGAAGGGAGGGGGCTCAGGGAGAGCCATGGAGGAGACGTGGAGGTGTGCTCCTGGCGCCGCAGTGTCTCGTCATGGCTCTGCGCCTGACAGCTCAATGCATCTGCTTCCACTTCAGAACAATTTTCTGTCAGGTCGCTCCGCACCACTTCAGTGACAGCACAAACAGAAAGCACGTACGCCGCACCTGCCTGATTCCAGCTGATCCATAGAGGACCTTCCCGCAGTGCCCCCACTGCTGCCTCACCGCCCGCCCTGCGCCAGCTGCGCCCCGTGTACTTTCATCTCTCTAATTCTGCTCGCAGGCATTGTCTGGTTTGCCAGATACAGTGCTAACAGCATTTCACGTGACAAAGTGCATGTTATTTCATACATCAAGATGCTAACTCACACGGTGCCGTTTGTTTGCCTTTTAATCCATTTATTGATTATTTCTGGAAATTGCTACCAGAGCAGGGGGCGGCCCAGGGTACCCACAGAGTGCTGTTTGGAAAAGGAAGGCATTGGTAGATGCACCATACAAGTTTGCAGTAGCTTGAGTGATTCATACAGGTGTTTGGACAGTTTAGTTTTACTGTCATTGGAGTAGGCACTGGGACTTCCTTATTGCAAGCATGGCTTTGAGTTATGGTGTAGTATGTTGCCTGTTTATTCAACAAGCTTTATCTTTTTAGTAGGAAAGATCAGTCTATTGCTATTATAAAAACTTTGCTTTCACAATGGAAAGCAAAAGAAGTAATTTGAAAGAAAAATGAGAATTTTCACTGTATCTTAAATTTCGCTCCATATTTTAGGATACCCTAAAAATCATGAAGTTGTATTTTCACACTTGATGTTCTGACCTGTCTTAGTCATCAGAGAACATTCTGGAATGTTGATGTAACTATTTCGGTAACTGGATCCCCTACAAGAAATGTTATAGATCTTCTCTTTTAAATATGATCAAAAATCAGAATGGCTGGAGGGAAAATCATAAATGTATTAATGAATATTTGTAGATAATTTTCATTGTTGTTATAGTTTGACAGACAATTTCAGCAGATTAAAAATTTAAAAAAAAAGTATATTCTATTGCTGATGCTTTATTTTGATGAAAATTAGCCCTGTGCAGAGAGGCTTACTCTTGCACAATTCTTAAATTTTTCCTGACACAGTCCATATAGCAGTATTGTAAAATCTGTGCTCCTTGTTCAGAAGAAAAGTATAAATTTCACCTTTCTTCCTATTAAGTTCTACAAAACAGCCTAAGATTTTTTTCCAATTTTCCCTAAAAGTATTTTCCCCTAATGCACAGGAGATTTCAACACAGACCACCTTTCTGAAATACATTAGTGTGTTACTAAAATAAATTTGCTAAAAAATCTACTATTCCCATTAGAAAAAGGGAAGAAGTTTCTGAGCTATATCAGGCAAAGAGATGGTTCATTGTGACACCTGCAGCTGTATGGGAATTACAACTACATGAGGAAAGCCTTTTCCCAGAGTACCTGCAACCATGATGCTCCAGGAGTTAAGTGAACACATATACCAAAGTGGAGACATAGATTTTTCTACTTGTTTAGAAGTAGTCTCATTGAAGATTTAAGGATTATAAAATACAAACATGGTTGACTGAGAGTGGTTTTCTCTGGAAGAAGTGGCTAGTCACTCACCTACATGCATTACGTTAACAATAATTTCTCAAAACCTATTCCATTAGGGGTTAGACTCTTTTTATAAGGGCTATGTCATCAGTGCCTTGGCTGAGTAACTCTGTCTCTAAATCCATTAATTAGTGAATGAATATCTCAACTATCAAATTATTTATTATCACTAAAAAATCAACAGTCCATTGAGGATGTGTTTTTTCACAGACCTTTCCAGGACTGCTTAGCAACTGTCCCCATAAACCAGGTCCACCCGTGGCATTATACCCAGCTCATGTGGGCACTTTAATGGCAGCAATTTAGCTCTGCAGGTCTGAACTTTGGTTAGCCATTTTAAGGCCCTTTTTCTCTTAGCTGTTGTGTCTGCACAACTAGTTTTACTTAACTGGAAAGAGCTGAGAAAGGGGACAGCAACTGGGTATTCCAGGACTCCGGGAATGGTAGAAGCAGCAGGTTGCCTGACTATAGATGCAGAACACGAGGGAAGAAGTATAACTGGTTTTTTTAATCTTCAATAGCAGCCCCATAAATGAAGTGCTGAATTCAGAGTGATGAACTCTGCTTTTCTGGGGTTTCCTTAGGCCACATTCAGCATCAGTGACAGCACCAGTCACAGTTATTCCAGTGGGAAACCCTGAGGAAGCAACGTGTTGCTGCTTCTGTGGATTACAGGAAACCGCCTCCCCAAAGCCAGGACTAATCTGGTATCAGAATAATTGCACCCATGTGAACACTCTCCTAAAGACTTTTCCTGAGGCTTTCCCCAGCCAGCAGGTGTGTATACACAGCACTCTACTCACCATGAGTAAGCATCTCCAGCAGATTCAGCCAGGAAACTCCAGCGAGCCTTCTGTGCCTCACATCAAATAACAGAGAGGTTCTAGCAGCACTGCAGGGCATCAGAATTAAATATCATCCCAAAGAATCAAAACAGGACCTGTCATAAACTACTGCAGGAGGGCTAAGTGATGTTTCTAGCTCCAGGGGGACATATATAACCCAGGAAGGCGAATAACCCATGAAGTTAATTTCTGCTATTCAAGATAAAGTGCTCTTCTGTTCATAAGACAGGCAAAATCAAGAGGAGTTGCCCAGAGAGTGATTGTTCTGTTTTTCCTTTTATTACTTCTGTTTCAGGTGATCTGGATGTCACTGAAAAGTTACATTGTTGGGCACATTTGCTGAAAATCTTGAATTCAAGATGACTGGCTGGCCTACTTCTCTTAAGGCTTAGAACATTCTAATTGTTTAATAGCTAAGCAACATGTTTAATGTTTAAACAGTAAATCCCCTCTTTAGCTCACTCTGCACCAGGACGCTTAGTCATTGAATGATTTCTGAGGCTGTGTCCCCATGCTGGCTGTCAAAAGTAGCCACTGTTCTCAAGCTTAGCACCTGTCACTGCCATGAATACAGAAATACTAATTTAAATGTTTAACTTTGGGGGCAAAAAAAGTTAATTACTAAAAGAACGCCTCCAGTTTTAGCCTCACAATGTCATCAACAACAATGAGAATTTCCCTTTGAAAGCAGTTTGACAGATTATGGCATTTCTGGCATAGATTATTTCTTAATGCTTTTCATGAGTTCAAGTGTTGAAATTGGAGGCCGAAGTGATTCCTTTAGTTCTGTAACCTATATTTACAACTCTGACAACCCTTGAAGCATAGAGGTGTAACCTCTGTTTGCAAAGGGCAAGGTAAAGAGTGACCCAGTCCTGCTAAACTGCATTTCCAACTCCCTCTCTGCCACTAGATTAATGGCACAAGTGTGTTGAACAAGTGTTGCTTTAAAAACGCTGAGGGGTTGTGGATTTTTTCCCTGAAAAAGTTTCATTTAAAAATAAATGCTACAATGTTTCCCAAGCAGTTCTGAAGCAAGCAAAAAATGTGTCCAGACTGTGCTGTCTTGCAGAAAATCAGCTACCGCTTTATTCTCAGTTAAGCACAACCTAACCTCTGATTCCCCTTTCAGTGACAAGAGCTGGTTTGAACAGGTGTAGTAGATCCCATTTGACAAGGACTTCTCTAAGAAGACTCAGATCTTAGGCAGGAGTCTAGAAATGTCTTCTGGGATGCCTACAGAATGCCATTCTGTGGCCAGTTGATAACAGTAGCTGGAACAGCATTAATATGTGATGTAGGGAGCTGCTCATCCCACACCTCTTCCTCATCTGTAACTTGATTCTGAACCCTCTTTTTTCTCCTCCTCGTCCGAGGAACCCACCTACAACACACAAATACAGTAATTTCACACCTATAAGGCGCACAGGCGTATAAGGCACACCTTTTTTTTGCCGCAAGGATCCGCTGCCGGTTCCCTCCGCGTGGCAGCCGTGGCCACCAACTCTCCCCACGGCTCTCACAGCTCGCACTTCCGGGTTGGCAAATTTCCAAACTGTGTCCATATATAAGGCACACTGGCCTATAAGGCGCACTTCTGGGTTCCGATCAAAATTTTAGTCCAAAGGGTGTGCCTTATAGGCGTGAAATTACTGTAAATGCACCTCAGGTCATCAGTAGCCACAAGGAGCCATCCTTTGGCAAAGGCATAAAAAACTACCTTAGATTCTCTACAAACCTCAAAGCTGACTCTGTCTTGAGGGTGCTGTATGTATCCCACTGAAGCCAGGGAAGTGTCCCTGACAGCTGAAGTAGCTCCAAAACAAAGAAGGTGTTTTGCAGTTTGAATTGCATTGAAAGGTAGTTTGTGAATTGCTGCAGTGGCCAGCCAGAGAAATGAGTGTCTGTACACTAATACTGTGTATGCAGAATTTAAATAGTAAGCATATGTTATCTACCTAGAATAGGTGATAATTTTTATAGACTCTACACAGTTTTCTGTTGGATTCAAAAAGATGGATTTCAAGAGTTGATTAATTCTTCTTTTCGCTGGCTTGTGTTTTGTCTCTACTCAGTTTTCCATTACTTATTTCTCTTTATCCAGCATACCTGCTGAAGTCAATTAACCATTGCTTGCATCTCTTATGTCACGATATTTTCACTGCAGAAATTTCCTAAACCCCTGCAGAATCTTTAAGTGTTATCTCAGCTGCTTGGCTCTATGACCAATAGGCAGCTGGTGTGAACATAGGTTTTCCATCTGACTTGGTGGAGTTTGGCTTTAAATTCTACACAGAATGTTATGTGTGGTTTGTTCTCAAGAAAAATTAGTTCAGTTCATTGTTCCTATGATTCACGTGTAAAAATAAATTTTCTTCACCTCTTCATGTAATCCTGTCCTTGGGAAAATTAGCACAAAACAATCAGGTAAGAAATTAAAGAAAATCAGTTGTTCATTCAAGAAGACATATCATGGGAAAGTCCATCCTTCCCACTGCTTCTTAAACAGGAGGTGTGTTTGGTAGAATAATCAGTGAGGCTGTGAGGGTTAGAAAAAAGTCTCTGACTTGAAGACACCCTAAATTTAGAGTCAAGAGGACTACAGATCTTAAATTTTGCCTTTGCACTCTGGAGGTAAAGGGTACGATATTCAGCCACACAAGAAACCTTCCCCAGCCTACAACCTGGATTTTAGCTCTTCCAAAGTGGAATGGCATTGGTGTGTGGGGTTAAGAGAGCAAAGCTGCAGTGCTTAGGGCATGCAGCAGCCAGGCATCAAAATTTCTTTTTTATTTTCTTCCTAGAAAGAGCCTTATCATCATTTCAAAGATAGCATTATTGAACTCTATGACTCATTTAACAGTCCAAAAGACTATAAAGAAATAAGTACAACATTATCATTATCAGAGTTTTCCAAATGAAAAAAAGAAAAATAATAGAAAAAAGTGCTGATATTATAAAACTTCTCAAAGAATTTATGTGGCATTTTAAACTGGGAAGATGCATGCAGGAAAGGAAAATGCCTGCACATCTTTGGAAAGCTTTGAGAAGAGTGGAAATTTTTGTTAACAAACTAACAAATGCTCACTGGTATAGAAACAAACGGGATACATTGGCATAATGAGGAAGGTGTCAGATTTTCTTTGTCTCACTGAAATTATTTCAGTTAACTTTCTGATGAACATTTTCAGTATTGGCAATCCTCTGGTAATCACAGTATCACTGGCTCCCATACTATCTTCATCTATCTATACTCTGGTTTTGATCATACTCAAAGCTAATAGTTTAGTAGAGTACAAATTTACTCCTCCTTCAATGACTAACAGACAGCCTCTTTGCCTTTTATATATATTTAGTATCCATATCAGTACATTTACACACATGCAGCACACATACATGTCCAGATGTATAATTTTATTTATATTTTATGTATCTTCCATGTGATTTGCTCTAATAAGCAGTCCTATGTTTGAAAAAATTTTCCCTTTTTTCATCAATGCAAACTTTGTAAATATAATCTACTTCTGTATCTGTAAATCATTTTAGCTAGTCATAGACGCTTTAATGTTAGACTTCTCAAATTCATTGCAAGCATTTAAAAGTCATAAAAAAATGTGGGATTTGAGCCCACAATTACATATGGGCACCAAAATGTGAACATACTTTTTAATCAGAGAAAAGGCTGCACAGGGAAAAAGAAACAGCAAACAAACAAGCAAATAAAAAACCCTAGGAAGAAAAACAAAAAACAACAACAACAACAAAAAAAAAACCAACAAAAAACAACACCCTAAAGAAAACTCTCCTAAGTACCCTAGCAGAAAAGCACAGAGGAATGGTGAAGTGTGTCCCATGACTACAACAAACAAATCGGCTCCTGGAAGCCATGTTAGGATAGCATTTCTTTATTGAGAAGATTGTATCCATTTCCTTGTAATTTAACCTGCCTCTGATTACTTTCTTATGCAACAGTCTCTCTTGGAACATTGCGTCATGGAAAAAAAGGTGGAGCAGTTGCATTCACAGTCATTAACTACTAGAATTTTTTTTAACTCCTCCTGCGTGACACTTTGCCTATACCTCCTGAGGAGGGAACTCACTGCCAAAATACAGAATTAGCAAAATTTCTAACACAATTTGCAACAAGGTTTATCATCTCTTGATACATAGAAAAAAAGGAAATCCCCTTTTCCATTTGCAGGTGCCCTGGGAAATGCCAGTTCTGAGGATTAACCACTGCTTGTCTTGTGATGAAGTGAAGTTGTCACATAAGCAGAATTTTGGTGCCAATCCTGTAACAGCAGCAAATACCATCCCATAGTGTGTGAAACAAACCAGAGCAG
This sequence comes from Sialia sialis, assembly GCA_009812075.1. Taxonomy (NCBI): domain Eukaryota; kingdom Metazoa; phylum Chordata; class Aves; order Passeriformes; family Turdidae; genus Sialia; species Sialia sialis. The sequence continues at coordinate 62,869,281 of VRYO01002772.1, read as the reverse complement.
CTGTTTAACAGAAAAACCTTAGAGAGGAAATAGGAGTCTGTGTTTTCTACCTCGGAACTCAAATACATTGAAACTCAAAGCCATATGAAGTCCAGTAGTCTAAGGCTAATAAATTTTTGATCCTAGCAGCAGGATTCCCTGACCTGCTCAGTACCACACACATGGGAGCAGCTGCATCCTTAAGGCAAAATAGATGGGCTTCTTAAATAAACATGGGCATGGAGTTCATGATGATACAGCTGCTCTGATTCTAGATATTGCTTTTTTAGAGCCCAAAGTATCTTGGTACAGAACTAGAGGGAAAAGTATCAGCATGTTTTTTAGCAACTGCTCTCAAGTTCAGCCCTAGCATCATATAAAATATGTTCAGGTGCTGGTCTGAAAAAGATCAGAATCTCTTCAACCCCCTTCAACTCCTTAGAAAAATGTAACCATAATTTTATTTTTAGGATGCCCCATTTGTCCTGTAGCAATAGCAATCTTGAGATCTATTTAGGGCTCCTGGAAAGCAGCAGGCACTTCCCAAAGACCTGCTTGCCGCTCCCCAAGCCCATCAATCACTGCCTGCAGATGCTGCCTCCTAGAGCTGAGCACAAATACACCCAGCCTTGATAAGCTGGGCACACATCTGAACACAAACGTGGTGGATTCAAATCCCACACTTGCCCACAGCTGCTATTAAAATATCACAGGCCAGCCTAGGCAGGGTGCCTCCTCCTTCATGGGCCATTGCATGTTCCTCGTTCCCTGAAGTTTTTCTTACAGTGCTGGGATGGAATATGAATTTTGACCCTTGCCAATGAACTTGTTGGTGTGTGCATTCTCCAGGTATTTTCCAATAGACCACTCCCTAGAGGGGAGTCATGGATGAGAGTTTGGAGTAGATGTTCCCCAGAGGTTCCTTCTCAATCATTCTGTGATTCTGTGATGATGAGGGATTTTAACCATCACCTGTGTGGTTGTTGCCTCTCTGGGAGCATTAGATGAAGCCTTGTCTCCTGGGATTGAGACTCAGGATTCTCTCACCTGTATCACACTAAAATAGGATGGACAGAGAGATACGAATTGCCAAAATCACAAAGGTCAAAAGAATGGCAGGTTCAGATGCAGATTTTGGAAACAGGCATAATTGTTATGATTCAGAGCTGGCACTGAGCAGAGAAGTTGGCTTCCAACTCAGGAGGTCACTCAAATTCTGGGTTTGAACTGTCCGGTTTACCCTGAGAAATCATACCCAAATGCTTCTGTGTAAGGCCAAAACCAGAAAGTATGCAAGGCTCCTCACTGTAGAAAATCAAGCGATTGACCAAACCTGCAATTACTGCAGGATACAAATAATCTCTACATACAGAGAGGAGAAGTTTGAGGCTGTTTGAAGAGAAAATCCTGCTTTTTTGAACTCAGTTGCAAGAAAAAATCCAAATATGATTTCACCCCACATTATGCTATTGCCAGTGTGGAGATTTTTTGGTTATAGATAAGGATCAGCCGGGTTTTATTGCAAAGTTTATTTTGTAGTAAGCCTGTAGCAGCAATTAAAGTTCCAAAACAGTTTTCACATACTAGTAATTTAAAGAAAAGTACATCTCTGAAGATGTAATTTTCCATTTTTAATCTCTATCCAAAGATATTCATTAACTTTGAGCAAATTCCTGTCAAACAGTTATAATTGTATGAAAAAGATACTTTTGCAGATGTAAAAAAAGATGACTGCTGACTTTTTCCTTTCTCTTCTATAAGATAAGCCAAAAGAGATGACCTCTAAGGACTGGTGCATAAATAACAGGTCAAGAACTTGTTCATAAATGCACTATAAAATTAAACTGGAAAAGAACTAAATTATAAATCCTGGGTATGCTGGGTAATAAGAATGCACAGTAGAAAGCAGCAATAAGATATTTTGATTCCTTTCAAGTCACAGTCTGCTTCCTAAAATGATACCTGAGGTCACAAAGCTAATACATGTGGAATTGGAGCTCAGTTTTAGCTCAGATGTCAAGTGATTTCAGCCTCAGTGCAAAAGTTGTAGCTATGTACAATATTACAAAAGTTCATTTTATAATTACGTCAAGCAACCCAAATAACATTTCTTACCAAAAGGTAGGATAACAATTAGCAGAAATAGGCTTTCTTTATATAGAACAGTTCTATGTGATATTCTAACATAGAATTAATTAATGTATGAACTCTTCCAGGAATTGTCTTTTCTTGGTTTATATTTAGCATGGTGAGTGGGTATTTGGTGTCCTTTAACTTGTAGAGGTCTGTGTAGAATGATAATGTATTGAGGAAAGAAAATCTTTGCTCTTACCCACCACCTAGCTATACCTGCACAAAAAATTTGTCAGACTCATACAGAGACAATACCCAGATATCGTTTCCCAGCAGTCAATGAAGATCTTCACCAGGATAGTTAATTCTGTATAGAAGATACATAAATACTTCCTTCATGCCTGTTAGCATGTAGTTCTCAAAGAGGCAGCTATAAATATTTACCTCTACTCTGAAATTTGTATTAAGACACCATATTATTTATGGCATCAATAACATATGCAAGTTGGGATATGTTTTAGTTCTTTACAGTTTTTGTGCCTTGATATTCTTAGACTGACAGACCAAGAACACAATTAATATCTAGCTAATGATATAATATCATAGTGCACTGATTGATTAATTTGGGGTTTATATTTATCTATATCAAAATAACATATTTCTTTCATATTTTCTAGTATTTTTCATAAAAACTAGAATAAACTTGATATTTTTCCCTCTTTACACTTGCAGAAATTGTTATCTACCAATCCTGAACGAGAATATCGTAGTAGATACTAATAAAATGTCATTAGCAATATCCATTTGTCTGGCACAGCAGTGGCTCTGTAAAGTATACTAAAAAAAATTTCTCAGGCTGTGGTGGAGGCTGAAATATCCAACTGAAATACCTGAAATGGAAAGAATTCCATCTTGGTGATCATGGTCAGACCTACCGCATCACCTGACACTGAAGGAAGCCAATACCGACTTCTATCACTGGGCTCCTGGAAAAGACAATCAGTGTGGGTACCAGTTGTTTACTGGACAGTTTGGAAATATAAATTAACTCTAAGGGCACAAAGCCCTGCTTGCATTTATGCCTTTGTTTAATACTGAGTAGCCCTTAGCAAAGGCTCAAGTCTGAAAAAATTAAGGACAGACCACTCTTATCTCCACAAACTACTTAGCTCTTAATGGAAGCTTTCTTCTTGATTTCAATAACTTTATTCCTATGAGATGAATCCTTAAATGCTTGGCTCTAATGAGACTCCTCCCAACCCTGAAGTTAAGCATTAAGGTCCAGATCCTTGTGGGTATTTACGTGTTTAATTATTTTCCTGTATCAGAACAAGCCCATAAAACACGTTCCAAATTCTTGGTCATAAAGGCATGACAGTTCCTAGATATTTCCTTCTGCCAAAGGCAGCCTGCCAACTGGAGAGCTTCTTTGCCTCAAAACTTCAAGAATACCGTGTGTCAGTCTGGCATGGGGAACTGGTCACTAAATTCAGATCACATAATACATAGAAGCACAATGTTTTCTTCTGGTAATATAAACTCCTGGAATGCACTACTGCAATGTAGAAAACTCACATCTCCCTTCTGTGTTACGTCTTCTGTCTTTATGCCAATGGTTTTTAATCTCACACCAAAAAAAAACAACAAAAAAAACCCCCAAAACCCAAACAAATTTCTAAAAATCATTTTTAAAAGGCAACTACCCTGATCAGGTTTCTAACTTCAGTTGGTTCTAAGTGTGGGTGTCGGTTTTTCCTATTCAGCCTGAAAGTTGTTTCTTCTTAGCACAGCTTGCTTTTTGTTCTACTGATTTACAGCAGAGGATTTGAATGTGTTGCCTTTCCTTTTTGGCTCTTTAAACATATTGCTTAATTCCATCAACAGAGGTCACTGCAGCTCCTTTCCTCTTTGGTGAGAGCATTCCTCTTCCAGCTGATAAAGCATAATTAATGCTGTCATCTAGCAAAAGTTCAGTTTATCTATTATTTTACAGACAGAAAAACTAGTACAGGAAAGTTAGCATATATTGGAAGGTTAAACACAACAAATCAAAACAAAAATAAAACTCCACCAATAACAGCAACAACAATAATAAAATTAGCTCATTTGAGCTTTGGAACTTAACCGAATTCATGCACACTTGTTTATATGAAGTTTTGAGCTTGGTCACTACATCTGTCTTTCTTTACATTACCTAGGAACAAGACATGTAAATCTGATCTTGGCACCAGCTGTTCTATCTGCTCTGCAGTTCTTGGTAAATCAGTATCATTTCTACACTATGGAAAAATAAGAAAAAAGCTCCTGAAAAAGCTCCTTCAAATTACTAAGACTTTTCTCAGCAGTCATCACTTTCATTTGAATCTATGTTTGCACACTTATGAAAATGATGAGGAATGATTTTGGAATATTTATCATTAAGTGGAATTCAAGCCAAAGGGTCCATTGGGGGCTGCAGTAATGTGAGCCTTGCAATTTTCTATTGCTAAAGCCATTACATCTGACAGAGCCAAATGCACTTGCAGACAGAGAGTCTTTTTGAAATTAAGAGAACATGGGAGTTGCACACAGTGAGACACTGTTAAAGATATATAGATATAGATATATGCATTTATATTTATATTTATATCTGTGTATATGTGCTTTATGTGTACATGTAGAAATAGCTTAATTTGTTAAGAACAAAAAGAAGATTTGTCTCAAAGATAAAGCAGTCATAATGCCTTTCTTTGAAAGGACGCTTTTCTTTCATAAGTGCCAAAAAGATCAGGTCAGTGGAATACTAATTCAGGCACAGTAAGCTGCATTCATATGTTCACCACTAAGGTGAACACGGGGTGGGTGTCTAAGCAGTCACTGGAGTCAGAGGAGGCAGGGCTGTTTATCAGGTCACTGCAAAGCAGCCAAGGTAGCCACATGTTCAATCAATTTATGCCCAAAGTGCCATTGGCTGCCTCGAGCAGATCCCCAGCAATTTCAGCCCCAGGGTTCTGTCCAGCTGCCCTAGAGGTGCCCCAAGGGGCCTCTCTAAGCTCTGGCTGCTGATCCAGGGAGCAAAGAGCTTCTGCGGTTCCTCTGTCAAACGTGGCAACTCAGATGGCTAGTGGCATTTTAGATTTTGCCCTGAGTGTCTTTAGCCCTAAGAGATTTGTCCTAGTTCTAACACCTGTGCTAAACATCTACAGCTTCCCAACCCCATCAGCCCGAAAAGGGAAAAGGAGCAGCTTCTTCTGTTCCATTTTCCAAGAAAAAAGTGTGTTTGCAATAGTATAGTCACTTCCTACCAGGTCAACAGATTTTGGAGCTAAGCAAAACATGCAGAACATATATAGTTCTTTGAAAGAAACAACAGTGAATGTAGAAGGGAAAAATGAGTGGAATTTTTTTGGGTTTTTTTTTACATTACATATATTTTGCACATGCATGTTAAGTATGGCAAAATTTTATGACATGTTGTAGGATACTGGATGTTTGCAAACAGCGAGTCCTGATGTCTGGCTTGAGGCAGTGCACAAACAATTTCTGTGTGAATTGTTTCCTTTTTTGTGGTGTGAGATGAATGAAAAATTTCAGCCTGTTCTTGTGTTTGTTTCTGTAGTTTCAGAAGTAAATGTAGTCTTGGGGTCAAGGCACCAATGTCTCTTGTTCCTGGCACTGTTCCTGTCTTACATGTACACACGGCTCATTTTTTTTTTTCAAATTTCTCTACCTTACTTGTAGGATTTTAACACTGGCATAAATCTCAGCATGCCCTGGCACTGAACTGTCTGTGCTTTGCCTTCATGCAGCACCTGGAAGACACAATGCACCACAGCAAATATTATCAATATTCATCATCGTGTAATATTGAAGCTGAATATATGTGAGTAGCTGACTTCCATTTGTATATTGTTTTCCCATCCACTCCAAGCTTCTGCGATGGGAAATTTACTGTCCAGGTTTGTGACAAAATTGGAAGGGAACTTCCAAAGGGATGATTCCCTGAAGGGCAAAATTCATCATCCCTTCCCCCCAACTGTTCAGAAGAGAAACCTCCTTCAAGAAAAGTGGAAAAAACTGTTTATTTAACAAGCAAAGTATTCACAAGCATTAAAAAAAAAAAAAATAATAATATTAAACAATAAAATATCTCTCTGTTCTGAAGAGATGGCAAATTCAGAAAGTCCTGTAGCTCAGAGAGAGTCCTCTGTGGGTGCTGGAATGCCATGTCCTGGGCCCCAGTGAACCACAGGTGTGAACTCCTGGTGTTTTCTGGGTTTTCAGTCCAGAGCAGAGCTGAACAGTTCCAAGAAAAAGAAAACCTGCAGTCCAGTGAATTTCTCTGCCTCAGCTGGCTAAAAAACTAACTAAAAGCAGAGATCTCTCCCACTCCCTGTCCATGCTGCAGACAAAGCACACAAAGGGACAGAGAGCTGAAGCTCTCATCTTTGTGTTTTAAAAACAGCCGCCAAAAGTTTCCACCACTTTTCCTTCTCCCCTCTTTGCTCTCAGATAAAGTTTTAAAAGCATAGAACTTAATATCCAGCATAAGCAGAACAGATGATTTGGGATACAATTCAGCATTATAAAGTTACCCATAAGTAAAGTCATGAATATAGCTATCTAAAGGGTTATAGGGTTTATTCCAAGATATCCTAAAAATAGTAAGAGCCTTTTTATTTTGACATTTGTGCATAATTCTTTATTTTCACCCTTTATCACAGCTGATGATTCATTAGAGTAAGGAGCAAATGGTGCTAAGCTTAGTACTAAATAATGACTCTAAATTAATACCTGGCACAGGTGCCAGCAGTTCCACTTCAAGCATCTTTAATGACAATTTTATACTTAGCAGAATAGGTTACTGATGAGAAAGCATTGAGCAGATGTCTAATAATCTGATCTGTGTTTACACATGTGAAACGGATGTTGCTGATGATTAATACCTGTGCCTACAGCTCACTGTGGCTGTTCTTGACAGATACTTATTTTTTTTTTCTACATTTCTCCCACAAGGATGGTAGAAAAATATGTAAGGTATGATGTTCAGTTTAGGTGACTGCTCCTGACCAGCTCTTCACTGTTAGTGAGGCTGCAATCTGCCTTGCCAAAGAAAACAGCAAGTCAGAACTTGACATTGTTTTCTTCAGTCCATGTCACTTTTCTTGTGATTGAAAGGTAGTCAAACTTTTCCATAAGGATGGCTGGACTAGAAATAAAAAAGAATCTGTATTAACTTTTGAAATATAACACCTATGAAACCAAAGAAGGAAAGTAAAAGGAGTTTCACTTGTGATTAACACTGAGACAGAGTCTCAAAATGAAATTAAATAGGCAACTTAGCTCAATGGACTTCAGTCTTTTTAACTGGTTCAGAATATTACCCATATAACCTAACACCTCTAATTTGAAAGTTCTTAAGTATAGTGAGTTTGGCAAAACAACAAATATAATTGGTCTACTCAAAAAGCAAACAAAGTATAAAGATAAGGTAATCTGCTTTTCCACTCTCAGGGTTTGTGTTTTATGCATATATGTAAATAGAAACTTTTTGAAAAGTACATATGAAAAAGGAAGCTTGAAAATATTTGTTGCTATTTACCAGTCACACTGGAAATAGTAGTTTCCACTCATATATGTCAATAAAATGTGAGGTTTTCAGATCTAAGCTTTTGGGCTGCAGGAAAAAACCTTGGAAGTGTTAGCTGTCAGAAGTGACACACCAGCAAGAAAATAAAGAACATTTCACAATTTTTAAAATTTTTTGTTACTTATAAGTTGTGTTTTGCATCCATAGCAATTCGATGGTCCCCGCTATAGATATCAGTGGTCCTCTTTCTTTCACTACCTCTCTCATACATATGAATTTTATCCTTCTCACATTCAACATGGTCACTATAAGCCTCTCCAGCCTGAAACTTTGACCTACTTTCCTGAATCTCATATAGCTTCCCTTTGCTGCTCTGAACACATCTGAACTTTTGTCATTTAAGCCAGTGTACGTCCTTGGCACACAGACAGCACTTAATCAGTCCACCTAGAACTCCCGCCAGGACATTTGCTCTTCTCCATCTGTTGCAGCTTCTTCTCTCTGGCTTTGATAGACACATGCCTACTCCACTCACTGGAGTTTTGAGCCATGCTACAAGGGGAGTTGCCTCCTCCAGCCCCTGGCTCTGCATCCTTTGCCAGTGTCTTCCCCTAGTGTGACTCAGAAACTCTTTTGGGTCTTTCACAGCATCCTTCCCTACCCTGCTTGTTGCATTATCCCATAACCAGCAGTTTTCCCCATGGGTGCTGTGTAGATGGCAGCAGCCCTGACTGCTCAGGGGTAGGCACCATTGTCCCCTGAAGAGAGACTACAGCAATTCCTTCTTCCAGTGCACCCTGTTAACTTTATTTCTGGAGGTCACAACTTGGATGCTCCCTGTACAAGCTGCTATCTTGTCCTGATTGCTGGTGCTCCCCTTGCTGCTGCATCCTCCTTGACAGGCTCTCTACGGGACAGATTTTATTTTACTACACATTCTTAATCACCAGGGATATTAATTGAAAAGCAATAGCTGCAACTAGACCAACAAGATCTAACAGTTAATTACACTGTGCAATAAATATGAAAGTACTGCCAGCTGCTCCCAACATATTACTGACCTAAATAAATCCCTCCCTTTCTCTGCAATATTCTGTTTGACCATTGTTGCTTTTGCTACTAAAATATGTTCTCATTATGACTGTTCTTGTCTTATTTTTCTATTGATTTACAAGTTCTGTTCAAATGTGGGCTGGTTTAGGCTGGGATAGGGTTAATTTTCTTCATAGTAGCTCACATTGGATTTTGGATTTGTGCTGGAAACAGTGTTGATAACAGGATGTTTATGTTATTGCTGAGATATGCTTACACAGAGTTCTGTGCACACAGAACACAGACCTGCTCTGCCTCTCACCCCGCTCCACCAACAAACAGGCTGGGGATGCCAAGACAGGACCACTGACCAACTGACCAAGGGATATCCCACACTGTGCAGTGTCATGCTCGGCAAGAGAAGTGGGGAAATTGGAAGGAAGGGGAGGGCAGTCAGTGATGGTGTTTGCCTTAACAAGTTACTGTCACACCTATGGGAGTCTGGTTTTCCTGGAGATGTCTGAACCCCTGCCTGTCCTTTGGGAGTGGTGAATGAATTTCTTGTTTTGTTTCGTTACGCTTGTGTGTGTGAGTTTTGCTTTACTAATTAAACTGTCTTTATGTCAACCCACAAGATTTTCCTCCAGTTCTCTCCTCCATTCCTCTGTGGGGGAATGAGTGAGTGACTGTGTGGGACTGACTTGCAAGCTGGGCTTAAACCACAATGTGGTGCATCTCCTATTTTCTCTGCTGTGAAAGGTAAAGGTTATTCATTATTATTCCTTCCAGAAGCTCACCTGTCCTGCTCTATCCTCCTGCCCAAGGAAATAGTCTTAATTTTCTGAGACCTTATTTCCTCTCTGGATTTTGAAAAATACATTAATTTCACGATTAGAAGCCGCACCTTTTTCATTGAAGAATCCAGCCTACCCCAGTAGTGCAGCTTATATTCAGGTGCGGCTTATCTATGGACAAATCCCAGTGAAATGCCAACCCGGAAGTGAGAGCCGGCTGGGAGGGCGCCTGGGGCTGCCTTTAAAGGCTTTGCTGGTCTATGAAAACTGTTGCAACTTGAGCATCTGACACCAAACCCAGCTGGCATCAATTCTGTTACTAATTAGTTACTTTGTTACACATGGATCCTCACTTTTTCTTTAAAAAAAAAAAAGTGCGGCTTATATTCAGGTGCGGCTTATATATGGACAAATCCCGTGGTCTACCCAGCTACCAGGAGGTGTGGCTTATAATCAGGTGTGGCTTATAATCGTGAAATTACTGTATTCTTCACCCTCTGGGCATGAATTTCCTGTGCCAGTTCACCTTAAATCAGTGTGGAATTTAAATTCCTGAGTAAATAGACTGTACCAGTCTCAAAAAAAGAAAAAAAGTCTTGAATTAATTTACCTTTGTAAATTATCAGCACAAGGTTCCTGGATGTGACCCAGGTTAAAGAATTTAAGAATGCCCACACCCTGGATTTAAATTCATGCTCTAAACCATTTCAGCTTTATGGTGAGGCCTGGAAGCCTATGGACATGGATTAAGTTACTTGTAATAAAATACTGCTGTAATTATTACTCTTTAAAATATAAGCAATGTGCTTTTTTCAGAACTTTTTTGTCCATAAGTAAGAAATAACTATTAAAAAAAAAAAAAGTGCAACATTATATTTTGGAACATATTTTATATAGGCATCTGCAACATTTCTTCTTGGCTGATGGCCAGCAAAGCCATTAACAGCAACTAATGGCACAGAAGGAAATTTTCTTCCAGTACTATTTACTAATTGCTAGGAAAGAAAACTAAAAATAGACATTGCAAGTTTAGGAGCCAGACTGCAAAATCTGAAAGCACTCTTAACTTCTAGCTGCTCTACAGCTTCACACTCTCTGAAGTCCTGGGTCACTGATTTCATCAACAAGAAGATTAGGAATGAAGCAAAGGAGGGAGATTTGACTCCATCTACGCCCTAATTCTCTTAATATTTCATTATTTTTCTGTAGTCCTAATATAAATGCATCATTAGAAACAGAATGCTTTGCTCCCAGCTTCTAATTATACAATGCTCTACAATGCTTCTATAATATTTAAGGAATATTTACAAGTCAATTAGGAGCATATCTGTCAAACATACAAACATTTGTCTGGTCAAAATGCACACACTCTTTTTTTTTCATGATATATGTCTAGTCCCTTCCCATGCCATTCCTGACATCCCACTAATCCTCATCTCACAGAGTTTGTCTCTCTCCAATTCCCCCAGACAATTAGTTGATTAAATCTTCTTAAAGATTAAATGCTGAATATGCAGCACACAGTAATTCCTCCATTAAAGCTGTTTCTCATGAGCCTCCCTTAGAAGACAAGATTCTTCACCTTCCTTTCAGATCTCCACATTCTCTCTGTCCCCAAGGATTACCAGCAGTTCATATTACCCACCAGCCAGTTTTGGGGATCCCAATCCCCCACAACTCTGTGATGCAGAAGCAGGTTTCACACCTTTGCTGCCTGACTCCATGCACCTCTGTGGCCTAAGACCACAACACATGGATACTAATTTTGCCCTCAATTAGATATCATGTGGCAACCATGTGGCTCACAGTGCAATTTAAGACCTGAGTTTGTATGATAAATCTTTCCCTTAATATCATGTGTTAATTTAGATTTATGATATGTCAATATAACTTGCTGTAGGACTGAGATCTGGCGCTAAGCTTTTGTTTAAAAACTCTGTCGAGCACTTCCTCCTTTGGTCGAGCTGGGTTTATTTGTTGATTTTCAGCTACAGTACTGTATTTCATTGCTAATTCAGTATCGGTACAGAAGAAAATCCTACCCTGTTTTAATAATGTACCACTGTTTTCATAAAAGGAAGTCATATAATTTCTCTGGCACAATAAGGAAATGCAAACAGAACTCAAGTTTCATAAAGCTTTGTACAATTTCAATACAGATGATTCATTATAAGCTGCCAAGCATAAAAGCTGCAAACATGAGAAAATGGGGAAAAGAGCTTGTAGGATTTTCTTCCTCTGGCAGTGCTTTTCAAGTTCGTGAGTTTAGATTCTACCTGTCCTGAGTCAGAAACCCTTTGTAAGAAATGTGAAATCAGAAATTACAGGAATAAGTTCTTTTATGGACCAGGATATACAAGCAATACCACTAATATATAAAAGAGAAACATGCAGGTAGCACTGCTATCTCTAACTCTTGAATCTCTTGCTCTTAGAGTAGCATTGGCAGACCTTGAGTTAGGCAGCTAAGCAAGGTCTGAGTGGAGGAGACAGGAGGAAACTTAACAAAAACATGACTGAACTTGGTGCATTTCTTAAACATAGATTTGACTTTAGTAGAGCTGTGAGTTTGTGGACTTCTGGACTCAATTCATCGCTTCAAATAAAATCAGCGTGACTACAGTGCCAATACACAGAAGACAGTGGCAATGCTGCTTCCATTCTGCAGAAAGGAACTTCTTCAGAGAAACTAGGTCTCCAGGATTTAGCTAAAATTACCGAAGACCACACTTCTTGCTTCTCCTGCTGCTAGGGAGACCCACCATTGAGACTGGAGCATGGGCACACAGAGCCACTTGCAAGGGAGCTCCATAGAAAGGCTGGGAGGTCAAGTGCTGTAGTGAACATCCCTCCTTTAATCCCAGTTTATTGCTTCTCATCTGCATTGCTGGTGCAGTTGTAGTGTGACAAATGGTGCATGTCTCTGGGCACACACGGTGAGAGCAGGAATGGAGAAGTTACATACTTTACAAGCAAGCTTCCTGCTTGCTGAATCACAAGAATATTGTGTATGATCTTGCCATTTCATGCTTAGAAATAAAATCCTGACAGCACTCCTGCCTGAAAACTCCTTGTTTGTTTGTAGGTACAAGGATTCCTCCTTAATTCATCCCAAACAGCTGTAGGTGAGTGATAGGAACCTACATATTGACATTGATTTAAGTAGCTGAAGTCATGGATCATCACAGTAGATGACTTTACACACTTTTGCAGAGCCAAAATCTGAGTCACCAAGAGGTTCCCAAGTGCTGAAAATGTCCACTGAGAATCCTTTTGACTTAAGGTCTTGCTTAGGCATCTTCAGCGACATTTACGTGCCCTAAAAAAATCCCTTTCTGTTTTTAACTCTTTCCAGAATGCAGCTACTCTGAAATCAAAAGCTCTATGCAAGTTGAGGTAATCTGTGCATTCACATGTCAGGAATGCTTTTATATATTTCTATCCTCTGGATGCAGACCATAGTATGAAACAAAGGCAGTGCCAGCTTCCACTCATAGTATTGCATGCACCCAACTACTGCTGTTTAAATCCACATCCAAACCCCTACAAATATTATGTTCTTCTCTTTCCTGTGGTGTTTTGTTGGAAAGAAAGCTTGATATAAGCACATAAGAATTTGAGTCTTCTCTGAGCCACTAAGTACCTAAATACAACCCTTGAAAGTGATATGAGAACAAGTGCACTGGCCCCCAGAGGAAAATCATAGTTTGGTTCATATAAAAGCTCTGTTATTTCTTTAGAAGCAGTGCACCAGGGGCCCTAGAGATGCAAACCATGATCTTGTCTGCTCCTCATATAACTAATGGCCTGGCTGGTGCCATTGTTTCTGTCTCTTCTTCTGACTCATACTCCTCTACTTCTCTGACAGTGAACCGAGCCTTTGGCATTGGAGCTGGGTTGTCTGCTCTGGTGAAACGGTGACGGCTGATTGAATTTCCCCTTCGCCCTGATAGATTGGTTGGAGTTGCTCGTCCATCCAAGTGTGCCATTGGAATCAGCTCCTGGTGCTGCTTTGCTTCGCGTGGTCGTGCTCGGGGCTGGGATCTCAATGTTAACGGGAATGCAGCGTCAGAGCCACTTCTATGCTGATCTAAAGAAATACAGACAAAAAATTAATTTTTTAAAGAAGAGAAAAGAGATTTCATTGTGTTGGCGAGATAAAGGATATTCAAAACAACACAATGCCCTGGAACTGAAGCATTTTAAATAATTATTGTAGAATAAGGAAGCAGTCAAGAGCTAAAAATAGCCCTAATTTTTAATTTTCAATTTTCATCTCAAAGTTATGTTTAAAATATTTTATTTACTTTATCTCAGCTCTGAAACCCCAGAAGATAAGTACATTCACCTACCTTTTGGTGACTCAGACCTGCCCAGTGCCTTCACTGCAAGGGTGAAGGGCAAGAGTGAAATGGAAGAGTGTTCCTTTATATAATTTGAATTTTTCTCAGATTTCACAAGTGTACCTAGTACCATGGTTCAAAAGCATTTTTAAACCACAGCTCAAGACAAAAATGTGACAAAGGAGAAAATTCTGGTCCATCTAAAATCAAGTTTGCCAGTGACCTGTGACAAACAGGCGGGACGAGAACAGTTTCACCTGAAACCAGGGGTGCTTTGATTACTTTGGGTGTGTCAGATCTGCTCTTACCATCTTGCTTTGCCACAAGTACATTGTAAAAACTAGCCTGCTAAAGGACAACAACTGGCATGCTCATCCTGCTGAGTTTATAGAACACACTTTTTCACTTTCCTAAAGCCACTTGTAGTCTAACTACACAGTAGCGAAGTAGCTAATGTAAGAAACAACTCCTAACAATCTAAGCTAGAAGGTTCTGGGATGTAAGCATAAAGGTCTATGAACAGTAAGATTCTGCTACAATTAAAGTACACATGTATTGACTATGGTCACAGTGTACAATTTAAAAATTATTGCAGATCCATAACTATTAATTTATTTTTAGCTAATGTTTATTTCACAGCTGACACAGTAAAGCACTGTTGCTCATAGGCCACGTGGACATACAACACCCTAAGCAGGATAGGATTTCTCAGATTTCCAGGGCTTCTACTTAGCCCTTTGAGAGCATCACTGCTACAAATTATGAATGATATAAACTGCCAAAGAAATAATTCATAAAATCATAGACCGGTTAGGGTTGGAAGGGACCTTTAAGATCCTTTACTTCCAACCCTCTTTGCATGAACAGGGAACCTTCCACTAGACCAGGTTGCTCAGCCCCATCCACTTGCTCATGAACACCTTCAGGGATGGGGATTCCATATCTTGTCTGGGCAACAACAATCTCTCTGGACAATTCATTTATATGAATGACAAAAGAGCTGATAGGTGACTTAAGAACCTATTTGTGGTCATTTCTGACCTTTCAAGTTTCTAAATTTTCTGCACATGATACATGTAAGACCTAAACCAAGCTTGTTGGAAGATGTTTTTTCTAGGAGGTCTTCCAGGCAGAGACAAAAGAGATGACATTTATCTCTGGAAATGCATACGTGCATATATGAGGTTGTCACTCTAATTCCCTATATACTGAGTACCGACAATAAGATGCACCCTTTTGACAAAAATTTTGATCGAAACCCGGAAGTGCGCCTTATAACTCAGTGTGTCTTATATATGGACAAAGTTTGGAAATTTGCCCACCCAGAAGTGTGAGCTGCGGCGGCAGCTGCGAGAGCAACCACAAGGGCAGCCACGAGAGCCACCACAGCCGGTGCCAGGGGTGGGTGGCAGTGTCGGGGCCTGCGGCATGGGGAGGGCACCTGGGGCTGCGTTAAAAGGCTACGCCGATCCATGAAAAATGTTTGCAAATTGAGCACCTGCCAGTAAACCCCACCATCCATTACTAATTCGTTCCTTTGTTGCGCATGGATCCTCGCTGCAAAAAAAAGTGCGCTTTATAGTCTGGTGTGCCTTATATATGGACAAAATTTGGAAATTTGCTGACACTCCAGAAGTGCGCCTTATAATCTGGTGCGCCTTGTAGCTGTGAAATAGCTGTACTTCTCTTCTTACTTTCCAAGGGCAATTCAGCTCATCCCAACAAATGAAGACACTTAAAGTGATGTTAATGCCACACAATGGGCTTAAGGTGGGGTCACAGGCTGGACCAAAGAGCTGGATGGATTACAAGGTAGGGCTTAAATTCAGGCTTATACAACTAAAAAACCAAAACAAAACAAAACCGAAAAAAATAACCCAAAAAACCAGTATTTGCTTCAGGATTTAGGTCTCTCCCCACAAAATTACAATGTCTACCTCCTATACAGCATTTGGTCCCTTGAAAGTGTCTGCAGTGATTTTGGGTCTAAGACTGCTGTGTCTCTTTCAGAAAGAGATATATCTCCTGTGATGATGACTGGACCGAAAAAATCCCTTTGAGTAACATTTATTTTCTCCTCTGGGTAGATCCTATGGGATCATTTTGCTGTAATCATGTATGGGCACCCATACAGGACTTTGAATGAAGTGTTTAGGGCAGGAACCCAAAACAGTGAAAGGAAGAAACTTAGGAAATCCAGGGAGAAACAAGTGCAGGTAAATAAAGGAAAAAGAGGATAAAAAGGGCCAGTCAGTACATATGCCCTGCACTTGATCAACACAGTGTCTTTTTTTTTGTTTGACTACACTTCTGTCTGTGTTCCTCTATCAGCAGCTCCCAATAGTGTGTGCTTGTGTGTGTGGAGGCCTGAGTGCCAGCAGCTGGAAGGACTGGGATGCATCTGTCAGTGCAAAATTGCTGGCAATCATCAAGCCAGAGTAGCCATTAGGTAGGAGAAGAGGCTTGGGAACTGCCTATTGGAGCAACCATCATTCTGGAGCAAAGACTGAGGAGGGCAGAAGGTCTCTAAGTTGAATACTGGAGGAAGCAGAAGGTCCAGAGCAGTGGCTGAAGAGACCATGAGATCTGTGGTTGGCTACTAGTAAGGCCATAATGTGGACGGGATACCAAAGAGACAGGTTTGCATGTGTGCGTCCCTGTGTGTGAGGCAGGAGGAGACATGGGGATCCAGGAGGTTGATCCAGGGAAGACTGGCTGCCCAAGGCCAGTTACTGGAGGGTCCTATAACACATGAGGTGGAGTGTAAGACCATGTTCTGTGTGCATGTGTGTAGGTCTGTGTACCAGCAGCTGCTATGGGGCTGTGGCCCCTGGGCCTTACATGTCCAAGTGCCACCACATGTGCAGATGGAAGGTCCAGGGCCAGCTACTGAGCAGAGCATGGATCTCAGGCCAGCTACTGAAAATTCAGATACCATGTACGTATTTACAATTTTTCACTAACAGTCTATCAGCCAGGGAGGGGACAAGGACAAGACCACTGGTTCTGTCTTCATGTGTGTGCCATTCTGTTTGCAGCCCCGTCCCACGTCTTGTGCTGCTCTCTGTGCTTGGCTGTGTACACATGCATGAATTTTGGTGGGGGGCTGCCTGTTGGGAAGACCTGATCAGTCTTGGTACCTGCAGGACCTGGGGGCATGGAGCTCCACCAGTCTCACCTTGACTTGGTTACAGGTTCAGTGAGTCATAATAATTTGCATACAGCTCTGTCTGTGGGGCTGCAGGGAGCAGATAATTTATGTTCTTGAGCTTGGCAAGGCATAACTGCAGGGATCACAGGAATATTTGTTCAAGAGGGAAAAAGAAAAAAGCAGGAGGTGCTGGAACAAAACAGAAACTGCTGCAGTAATGATCGTATAAACAACATAGATAAAACAGAAAGGATAGAAGGGTGTAGCTCATTTAAAGAGGCCATTGGCTTCCATGGGAGTGTGCAATGTAATACTGTTAAATCCAGCAAACAACTGGCCAAGTTTCTCTCACTACTGGAGTAGGATACAGAATGAAGCACTTCCATTACCTGTAAAAGTAACATGCCTGGCTTTTCTTCCAGTGGGCTGGCGTGGACCCTGAGGCAAGGAGAGGTAGCGTACTTCTGTGGTGTTCACCTGTGCAGGAGACAGAAGTGTGTCCAGTGCCTGTGACTGCCTCCACTTGGCACTTACTTGGTGAAACACTAAAGAGGTATGGCAATGTGCTGCACCTTTACAGCCAAATTTTGAGAGTTATAAATAAGATCAGTGCTTAGTTTGGGTGGGTGAACTCAATGCCAGCTCCAGCGAGAATGTATGTCTGATATAACAGCCAAAGGTTTTTTACCCTCACCAGATGAACACATGTTTTTCTAAGATTCACCTTTCTTATTTCAGGAAAAAAATTTGAATACAAATAATTTATCCAACAAGAACTTCTTTCTCTTCCCTAACCATTATTATCTCAGCTATAAATGTCTGTGATGTTAAATGCCAACCTTTGGTCAGACAAATCTCTTATAGATTGAGAGCCATAACCATCAACGTGCCAGAGGTTTTACATCAGGCCTTTTTTGGTTACACTATACTTTGCAAATGCAAAATCAATGCAAGTTACATTATTTTACTACATACAGCCAGAGTAGCTGATTTCTGACCAATGTATAGAGACTGGACATGAAAACTTTGCTGCTCATGTTCTAGGTGAAGCTCTTTCTTCTTAGATGCTGCATGAGCACACTGGGAAAATATTCATTTTAATTACAGAAAAGAGCACATGAAAGCTAGTGTCTTTCCACATTTACAGAGAAGCAGAGGCATTTTTACATAAACAGTAAATGGATGACAGGTACCGGTCTACCCCAAGGCAAGCTGTTTCCCTTCCTGCAGCTTTGCCTCAGGCTGTGCTCCCGACGGATGAGGATTTCTTGCGCTTGTTTCTCACTTGTGTTAGTAGGAAGGTTGTGCCGGTTGTATGCTGGTGCCTGAAACAGAAAATGCAGCCAGCTTATTCTCCTTGCATTTCCAATGTTAATCAGTCTGATCAATCTCGGGGCCAAGGGGACATCTGCCTCAGCTCAGTCACTGACCCAACACAGATCTTGGTATCACAGGGCAAAATGCAGCCATGCACAAATCTCACTGCTGCAGAGCAAGACGGGAGGAAGCATGAACACAGCTGTGAGTCTCAGACCTCAAGGGCTGCATTTTTATGCCATTTTTGATAGATTCTGGCCTGCTCAAAGTACAGGTATATAAAATACACCTACCTAAGAAGGCTATTATCATTTCTGGGCTTGTCCTGTCTTTGTCATCTATTATCAACTGTAGTTGGGAGCTACAGATATGAAGCAGGTCCCAAGAAAGAGCTCTGATCTTTGGTACTAGTATTACTGATCCTGGAGAAAGCTTCAGATGTACTCAGGAACAAAGAAAGAATGTATCTCCAGAATGAGATGCACAGCTCAGTTTCCTTTCCCTACTTGGACCAACTACAAATTAATATTAACCTAAAACTGAGCATCATTTAAGACAAGCTTTTTAGTTTATCCCATACATCTACTGAAATGACAGAAATAATTGTCTGCCTTTAGAAGAAAAATTCACAGAAGTTTATAAGCCCTTAAAAAGTAGAATCTGATCTCAGTTTCATTTGCAAGGTCCTTGTAAAATTGATCTGGTGAGCAAGGGCTTTTCAGAGCTGAAAAGAAGCATTAGAAGTGGCATTATTTTCCTTCCAATATTTCATTTCCTAAAGCACACCATTCTCAATACTACATAGGAAATGACTATCCAAATAGTCATTACTGTAATTGATTTTGGGGAGAAAAAGTTAATTTCAGCAAGCTAAGAGATAAATACATATGCCAATTGTTGCTGGTAAGATAAGAAATTAATATCACAAGGATAATTAGCCATGACAAATCAAACAACATTAAGAATGAAAAACATATTAATAATGCCACATTTAAATGAGTAGGCCCTAGCATTCCCTAGTTCATGTGTGTTACATGAGTTAGCCTTGTTTATCAGCCTAATTACTGTAATGTATCCTCTACCACTCATTGATGTGGGCGAGCTCTCAATTGTTTGTTCAGCGCCTGAGAATGGATTAAGCAGACACCGTACCCTGGGCTGCAAAACAAATCCCCGCTGAGGTAGTGTCACATCACCCTTACAGGGTAAAAAAAAAAAAGAAAAAAAAAAA